>CM031373.1:82913520-83478100 GCA_018208015.1 Medicago ruthenica | reverse complement strand
ACATAAATGAAGTGCAGTAATTTGAACATCTAGGATGACATTCCCTTTTGGAATATTCCTGTTAATTCAATGTTCATAGTCTTAAATGAACATTGAATGTCCTTTTTGACATTCATCTTGTAAATGCCTTTATTGCTTGATTGATCCATGCAAGTATATTTTCCTGGACATTTATTTATGCCACGTGTGGTATGCATGTTCTTGAATTCCTGGGCTTGTGTAGGAGCAGCCTTATGACAAAGCTTCAGAACTGTGAACAAGCTTCTGAACTGTATTTCAGCTTCTGAACTATGTTCAGCTTCTGAACAGGGTTCCAGCTTCTGAACTAAGTTTCAGCTTCTGAACTGCATTTTAGCTTCTGAACTGTGTTCAGCTTCTGAACTGCATTTTAGCTTCTGAGCTATGTCCAACCTTCTGAACTATGTCCAACCTTCTGAACTCTTGTTTAGCTTCTGAACTATGTTAAAAATTCTTTCTTTGATTCCTTGTATCTTGGTATGGTTCATATCTTGTTCCTGTCTTAATTAAACACTCAAGAACACAAGTTAAATACCAAGAGACTAATCAAAGTCCATTAATCCTTTAATCATTTAGGGTTTGTTATCTTTAAAATTAATTAGGGATTTTGCCTCAACAGAAACCCCTAGATAAAAGAACCGTACTTACTTCCCAATCACGTAACCACAACCCAGTGATTATCAGACTCTTCAAACAAGTATGAAATACGAAGTCACACTTCAAGACATCAAAGACATCACTTGTGCTTAAAAGCATTAAGTGATTTACAACTCAAAACAGACTAAACCAACTCAAAGAGATGATTGGTGTACAAAACAAAGCCTAAAGCTTACACACTCAAAAACTCAAAGACTCTTATAATAATAACTGTTTTTGACTCAAATCAATCTTCTTCAAAGCAGCACGTCCTCCTTATAAGGTCTTCAGCAGCTCACATAATTCTGAACCATATATTCTTCAAAGATACAATTCTGAAATTGTTTAGAAGCTCATAGAAGGAAATATATTTCTGAATTATATTTTGCAAAGATTCCTTTGAAAATATATTCATCAATAAAATAATCAAGAAAGATCTTCACACGAAATAATCAGCCTTCTGTAAACATCAGCCTTGATAAATCTTCAACAAATCTTTAAAAGATACTGAAAAGAAATAACAAAATTCAGACGCAGAAACCAGCTTCTGAAGGTCAACAAAAGTCAGCGTCTGAAGGCAGCTTCTGAAGGTCAACCAAAGTCAACGTCTGAACAGTGCGTCTGATGACCAGTTCAGCGTCTGATGAACAGTACCAGCGTCTGAAGACCATTCCAGCTTCTGATGAACAGTAACAGCTTCTGAAACTTCTAAAATCCAATTTCCAGCTTCTGAAGACATAAATAGCTTCTGGAGACGCATTGCTTGCACATTTTGATTTTACCAAACATGTAGCCAACCTTCAAATATCCAACAACTACAACCTGATAACTTGGTGATCGAGGGGACACCTAGGATCACCGCCTGATATATGTACTTGATACCTGATGCTTGATAACTAACATTTGCCTGATAATAATTCCTGATATTATACATAAATAAGTATTTCCTAATGTCGCGGTGATTTTCGGAGATCAAGCTATTGATTGGCATTGACTCACTAATTTTACTTCACGACTGAACTTTTAATTTTTCAAGAGAAAATGGGAAAAAGTTCTAAATTACCACAATTTTAAAGATTTAGGGTTCGGGGGTTAGTTACGTTTAGGGAAGGTGTTAGCACCCTAAACGTTCGTAGTACTCTACGAGAACCTCTTGATTTTATTTATTTATTTTGGCTATAACTTGCTTATTTCCTTAAAAGAAAAGAATGAACTAGAGTAGTGAGAAAAAATTGTTTTTTTATTTTTTATGATTTGGAAGGACAAGGTCCTTTGCCTACGTACCCGTGAGGGATCAAAACCTCGTAGTTCGGGGTATAAATGACGATTGATTTGTTTTGTATTTTTTATTAGTTTTAAGGTTTTAAAGATAAAATAAAGGCCAAGTGGCAAAAAGATTAAAATTGGTTTGTATTTTTTATTTTGAAAATGATACAAGTGTTATTAAAATGGATTAATGGTTATTTAAAGAAAATAAAAGAGAAAAATGGGCACTTGATTGAAAATCAAGGTTTTTTTAGAAAAATATTTTTCGTGATTTTGATTATTTGCATGTTTTTTGTTTTTTTTTTTTTAACAATAACTAACTAAGACTAAAACGTAACAAAAGGTTAAATACGAGGAATTTCAGTGGTGACGTTGGATCACCACGAAACCCTTTTAAAATTAAACTAACCTAATATTTTTGTATTATTTTTAAGCGGAATAAAAAAAATAAAAGACATGAAGCGGAATAAATAAAGCGTGAGTGTCAGTGCATATTCTCATTTATATTTACATTGTACCTAAATACATTCTAATAGAATAAAAAACGAAATAATAAATAAAGGTAAAATTGCAATAAAAGTAATAAAAATAAAAATGCATGATGCGCTAAAAATAAAGGCAATGAAGTAAAATGCATGAGAATAAAAAATAAATAAAACTGAAAATAAAATGCAAGAAAGGAAAATAATGAGAAAAAAAATGGAGAGAAAAGGGGTGCAGTAAGCAGGAAGGGGGTGTGGTAAGCAACAGAAGAGAAGGAAGGAGATGAAGCAATATGGGCCGCGTTGGGCCTATTCACTGGGCCGCATCATGCTATTTTATAAAACAGTTTTCAGAAAAAATTTTGCCATTTTTATTCTTCTCCTTCTCTCTCTACTCTTGTTTCTCTCCATCTTCTCACTAGAAATAGACTTGGCCGGAAATCTCTCCGGCGCGGCGGCTGCCGGCGGCGCCACCGTGCCGGAGATGGAAAAAGACCCTTTTTTTAAAAAATAAAACCTACATTTTTAAAGATCCTTTTCTCTCTTCTTTTCAAAGATCGAATTGGTTTTCTCAAAATATTTTTCAAAACGGCTAAATCTAGCTTCTACTTTTCGAAAAAAAAAACTACCTTTTCCTGAGCTTTTTGGTTTTGTGATGGTTGGCCGTGTGTGGTGGCTTGGTTTGGTTTGAATGGCCACGACTGGCTTGGTAGGTGATTGAGGGGGTTGTGACGGCCGCGTGTTTGGGCTGTGGAGGAGGGGGCCGCGGGTTAAGGAAGTTTTAGGGAGGAGGGCTGGGTTTGTATGGTGGTCATGGGGTATGCGGTGTTAGGGTGGTTGGTTTGGAGGTCAAAGGGTGAGGTGGCCGCGGCTGGCTTTGTTGGAAGTGGGTAGGGAGAGGGAGACCGTACTGTGTGTGGGTATGCTGATTGGGGGTGGCACGGCCGTACTGTATTGGTGGTTGTTTGGGGGGTTCTGTGATTTTGTGGTTTTGTATTGGTTTATGGTTTTTTGTGGTGGTTCAGTGGTGGTTGTGGGTGTGTTGTGATGTTTTCTGATAGTGGCCGTGTGGCTTAATTGTGTTTTTGCTTCTGGTTACTGATGGATTTTTTGCTTCCCCTGGAATCAGGAAGTTGGCCCCTTTTAATTATGCAAATGCCAGTAAATGACAATGAAAGCCATTGATGGACCATGAACAGATCAGTCAACCAAATTTCAAACATTAAAATGGCCATTAAAAACCATAAAACATAAGTCAACTAAAATAATTAAAATAAATCCGAAAAATAAAAAAATAAAAATGAAAAAAGGTGAACAAAATAAAAAATAAAAGGGTAATAAGAAAATGATAATGCTAATAATAAAAGGAAAATAAATAAATAAATAAAAAGAAACTAAAAACAACAAAAAAAAATGTTGCCTTCGGAATCAAAAATGAGGTATTTTAAAATACCTCTTTGCCGAAATTTCGTTTGAAACGACGGAAAATCCCGAATCAAAAATGAGTAAAAAGGAAATTTAGGTCAAAAATTGGGGTATGACAGATGCCCCTATTTAAGTCTCTTCGTCCAGAGATTTGAAGATAAAATCTTTGATTCGACGGGTCGAAGGGACATAAATACAGAGGACGCCAATTTTGGACCTAGGAAAATATGAAATGCTCGTGATGCCAATGTGAATGCAAGACGGCGAAGATGACCTGACTGGGGGTAAACAAAACGAAAGGATACCTGAATTCTTTAAAGAAAGGGATCTGACTCCACTGGGGGATAATATAGTTTCACTAGGGAAGGGATCAACTATCGTACTGACAGCTGAAAAAGGAAGTATGATGTGAGAAAAGACACCGACCACAAGCTGCCCGTTTGTTATAACTTGCTACTTGAGGTAAAGACGGAAATAAAAGTAACCTGCCAGCTGTTCGGGATGTAACCGAACTAGCCACTGACAACAAAGTGACGGTAAACAGGTAAATGTCAGTTGTTCGGGATGTTGCCGAACTGCCACTGACGACAAGAAATAAAGGTAAATGCCAACTGTTCGGGTTGTTGCCGAACTGCCATTGACGACAAGAAATAAAGGGTAAATGCCAACTGTTCGGGTTGTTGCCGAACTACCATTGACGACAAGAAATAAAGGTAAATGCCAACTGTTCGGGTTGTTGCCGAACTGCCATTGACGACAAGAAATAAAGGTAAATGCCAACTGTTCGGGTTGTTGCCGAACTGCCATTGACGACAAAGAAATAAAGGTAGATGCCAACTGTTCGGGTTGTTGCTGAACTGCCATTGACGACAAGGAATAAAGGTAAATGTCAACTGTCCGGGTTGTTGCCGAACTGCCATTGACGACAAGAAATAAAGGTAGATGTCAACTGTCCGGGTTGTTGCCGAACTGCCATTGACGACAAGAGATAAAGGTAGATGTCAACTGTCCGGGTTGTTGCCGAACTGCCATTGAAGACAAGAGATAAAGGTAAATGTCAACTGTCCGGGTTGTTGCCGAACTGCCATTGACGACAAGAAATAAAGGTAAATGTCAACTGTCCGGGTTGTTGCCGAACTGCCATTGACGACAAGAAATAAAGGTAGATGCCAACTATCCGGGTTGTTGCCGAACTGCCATTGACGACAAAACGAAAGCAAAAAGGTACGCACAAGCTGTTCGTTAAAGAACTGCCACTCGGCATAAAGATGCACAAGCTGTTCGTTAAAGAACTGCCACTTGGCGAAAAGACAAGATAAAAGATGCACAAGCTGTTCATTAAAGAACTGCCACTTGGCATAAAGAGGGTGACATCTCTGGACCAGACACACTGGGGATGACACTTGGGGAAAAAGAGTCACAAATTGTTCATGATTGATTGACATGAAAAGCAAGACTCAGGGTGGTTAATGCAACCATGTATTGAATGATGTTATGTGCATGTTGTGTATGCATGAATGTGTATATGCATGAATGTATGAATGTATGTAAGACAATACGACTCGTATGACTATATGGAGGATTGACTTGTGGGATAGTATAACTGATGGACTTGATGAGACAAGACTGGACAGGTAAGATGGAAAGTGGACCGACGACGCAGTACAAACACTCAACAACCTTCATTGGGGATGATGCCATTGGGGACATATCCAAAACATTGATGGGGAGTAAACACTTCCTGGGGGGAATGTGCTAATCCAAAAACCTGGCAGAAGGACCTGGTGCTTCCGTGGTCATGCTTATCTTTTGTTTTTTCTTCTTTTTGAATCCCTAACTTTTGCTTGAATCGCCCTTTCGGGTTTTCGATCCACCGGGAATGTGTTCCTTTGTATGCCCCTAATTTTTGCCTGGACCGCCTTTTCAGGTTTTCGATCCACCGGGACGCTCATTTTTGCCTAAGCCGCCTTTTCAGGTTTTCGACTTACCGAGCTCTTTTCTTTTTCCTTTTCTTTTTTTCAAGCAATTGACCATGTTCAACCTGCAGATTTTATCCGTTCTCAGGATAGCTGTTGACGCACACTTCACTTATTCATGAGTTCAGAGAGAATGTGTTTTGTTGTTTATGCTTTTTCAAAAATATAAAAAAAGATTTATGATTTTTTTGAAAAATACTTTACTTCAAGTACTACCATCAAAAATAGAAGAAATTTTATAAACAGAATAAATGGGAATTCCAAATAAAAGGCACAGGCTCAAATTCATTTAACAGAGTGGTGGCCCGCCAATGGCGCGGCTCCACGGATCTCACAAAGTTTGGAAAATGGTAAATATAAGGGGAAGGTACATTGAACACAACAACCGCTATTCTCCCTAACAACTTTGAATTCCACCGTTTGGATGCTTCAGATTCAGAGTCTCTTTGACCGCTAATGTGCCCCAAGTGAGTCATGGCCAATCTGATGCAGTTACTTTGTCTTTTGATCATTAATTTTTGCATAAACCGCCCTTTCGGGTTTTCGATCTATCAGGATGATTATTTTCTGTTTCATGTCTCTAATTTTTGCCTGGACCGCCCTTTCAGGTTTTCAGTCCACCGAGACGCTCATTTTTGCCTAAGCCGTCCTTACGGGTTTTGACTTACCGAGCTGTTCTTTTATTTTTTAGACAAAGTATTTCTTGACTACATCGGCGTTCACAGGACGGGGAAGCTCATCACCATCCATAGTCGTAAGAGTCATTGCATCACCGGAAAACGCTCTCTTGACGACATATGGGCCTTCATAATTAGGCGTCCATTTTGCCCCTGGAGTCCGGTTGGAAGGATAAAATCTTTTTAAGCACAAGGTCTCCTTCTTGAAATTCACGAGGACGAACCTTCTTGTCAAAGGCTTGTTTCATCCTCTTTTGATATAGTTGACCATGACACAAGGCAGCCATGCGTTTTTCTTCGATCAAGTTCAGCTGATCATACCTACTTTGACACCATTCAGCCTCAGACAATTTGGCTTCCATCAGAACTCTCATCGACGGGATTTCGACCTCTACAGGGAGCACTGCTTCCATGCCGTAGACTAAGGAAAAAGGGGTTGCCCCTGTCGAAGTGCGCACTGAAGTACGGTACCCATGCAGAGCGAATGGTAACATCTCATGGCAGTCTTTGTAAGTGATTACCATTTTCTGGACAATTTTCTTGATGTTTTTATTCGCGGCTTCGACAGCACCATTCATCTGGGGTCTGTAAGGAGAAGAATTATGATGTTCAATCTTGAACTCTCTGCACAACTCTTTCATCATCTTGTTGTTCAAATTTGTTCCATTATCCGTGATGATTCTATTAGGCACACCATAACGGCAGATGATATGGTTCTTGATGAAACGGACTACGACTTGCTTGGTCACGTTGGCATAAGATGCTGCTTCGACCCATTTGGTGAAGTAATCAATGGCCACTAGAATGAAACGATGTCCGTTTGAAGCCTTTGGTTCGATCCTTCCGATCATATCAATGCCCCACATAGAGAAAGGCCACGGAGAGGAAAGGACACTGAGGGTAGTTGGCGGAACATGAATCTTGTCGGCATAAATCTGACACTTGTGACATTTCCTGGCATGTTTATAACAATCAGATTCCATCGTCAACAACTTTTTAGCCATTGCATGCCCATTGGGATGAGTTCCGAAGGAGCCTTCATGTATCTCGCTCATCAACATCTCTGCTTCGCGTTCGTCTACACATCTGAGTAATACCATGTCAAAGTTCCTCTTGTACAAAACATCTCCATTCAAAAAGAAATTACCAGACAATCTTCTCAAAGTCTTCCTGTCTTTATTGGAGGCTCCAGGCGGGTATTCTTGACTCTGGAGAAAACACCTAATATCATGAAACCATGGCTTATCGTCAACGACCTCTTCAACTGAAAACACATGAGCAGGCCTTTCAAGACGTTGGATTCTTATCATTGGCAGGTCATTCTGATGGCTCACTTCATACATGGAAGACAAAGTTGCTAAGGCATCTGCCATTTGGTTCTCATCACGAAGAATGTGGTGCAGCTCGACCTTGTTGAAGAAGGTTAACAAACGTCTTGCATAATCTTTGTAAGGAATCAAGCCGGGGTGGCGAGTTTCCCATTCTCCTTTGATCTGGTTGATTACTAGTGCTGAATCCCCATATATGTCAAGGTTCTTGATCCTCAAGTCAATAGCCTCTTCAATACCCAGGATGCACGCTTCATATTCTGCCATATTATTCGTACAATCGAATTGCAGCCTTGCAGCGAAAGGGAGATGGTTGCCTTCAGGAGTGATAATGACTGCCCCAATTCCATTACCGTAGACATTCACGGCCCCGTCGAATATCAAACCCCATCTGGACTCAGGATCTGGACCCTCTCCAAGCAATGGTTCATCACAATCTTTCATCTTCAAATACATAATCTCTTCATCGGGAAATTCAAACTTGATAGGTTGGTAATCTTCAACCGGTTGATGCGCCAAATGATCAGCCAGGACACTGCCTTTGATTGCCTTCTGGGTGCGGTATTCAATATCATACTCGGACAACAACATCTGCCAACGAGCAATTCTTCCTGTTAAGGCCGGCTTCTCAAAGATATACTTGATTGGATCCATTTTGGATATCAGCCAAGTGGTGTGGTTAAGCATGTAATGACGAAGGCGTTTGGCAGCCCAGGCTAGTGCACAACAAGTCTTCTCAAGTAGGGAGTACCGGGACTCGCAATCTGTAAACTTCTTGCTCAGGTAATAAATAGTGTGCTCTTTCCTTCCAGTCTCATCCTGTTGTCCGAGCACACAACCCATGGAACCTTCTAACACAGTTAAGTACATGATCAGCGGTCTTCCTTCGACTTGAGGGATAAGAATTGGAGGCTCTAGTATATACTCTTTGATGCTATCAAAGGCTTTCTGGCAGTCTTCTGTCCAAACAATCCCCTGGTCTTTACGGAGTAGTTTGAATATTTGCCCACATGTGGCAGTCATGTGAGAGATGAATCTGGAGATGTAGTTCAGACGACCAAGAAACCCTCTTACTTGTTTTTCTGTTTTTGGAGCAGGCATTTCTCTGATAGCTCTGACTTTATCGGGGTCTACTTCAATACCTTTCTGACTAACAATGAACCCCAAGAGTTTTCCAGATATAACACCAAATGTACATTTGTTGGGATTCAGACGAAGTTGATATTTTCTCAGCCGCTGAAACATCTTTAGCAAATACTCAGCATGTTCTTCTTCAGTGCCTGACTTGACAATCATATCGTCTACATACACTTCTATTTCCTTGTGCATCATATCGTGGAAGAGAGTGGTCATGCCCCTTTGGTAAGTAGCGCCAACGTTTATCAAACCAAATGGCATTACTTTGTAGCAGAAAGTGCCCCAAGGCGTGATGAAAGATGTCTTCTCTCTGTCTTCAGGTGCCATCTTGATTTGATTGTAACCGGAGAAACCATCCATGAAGGAGAAAACTTTGGACTTAGCAGTACTATCAACCAATACATCGATGTGAGGTAAGGGGAAATCATCTTTTGGACTGGCCTTATTCAGATCTCGGTAGTCGACGCACATTCTGACCTTACCATCTTTCTTTGGGACCGGAACTATGTTTGCCAACCATTGAGGATACTCAGATGTAACAAGGAAGCCTGCGTCAATTTGCTTTTGCACTTCTTCTTTGATCTTGAGAGCCATATCAGGATGAGTCTTTCTCAACTTCTGCTTGATTGGTGGGCATTCGGGTTTCAAAGGCAGACGGTGCTCCACAATACGGGGGTCTAAACCTGGCATATCCTGGTATGACCATGCGAACACATCAGTATATTCTCTGAGCAGTTCTATCACCCTCTGTTTGACAGTTGATTCAAGCAAAGCCCCGATCTTGATTTCCTTCTTAACTTCCTCAGACCGCAAGTTGATCACCTCCACCGCTTCTTCATGAGGTTGAATGGCTTTCTTCTCATGTTCTAGTAACCGGGCAATCTCATGTGGAATTTCCTCATCCTCCTCATCTTCGGCTTCGTAGACAAGGAATTCAGAGTTGGGAGAGAGCGTAGGGTTATCGTGTTCAACGGGCTCATTGATGTTTAGTCTGCACATATGATTCATGATTGATTTTAGAGAATGAGTGAAAAATGCAGACCTTTTGGAAATTGATTAAAAAGACAACAAAATATTTTTTGAGTTTTTTGTGTTACCATTTTCCAGAAAAAGCAATAAAAAATTGGAATAAGCAACATTTTTCATTGATAGAGAAAGTACTTGAAGCAAAATAGCCCTACATGATTGCACTTTCGCTCGAGCAAGCCGAAAGGATTTTATTGAAAAAAAAACAAAAACAAGAAACACATTACTTTGACACGTGAATGACTAAAGGAACGTCAACAGCATCCCAATTACAAACAAGCCCTCCGGGTGTTACAAAAGCAGGTATCATCTCTTCAGAACCATCTAAGACAGCATTGGCTTCAGGCGGGGTGTTGATGAACCCGGCACTATAAAAGGTACCACTGACAGAGTCCAAGCCGACACTGTTCTTAGAGACGCTTATAGAGGAAGCAAAACCCAGTCCTTCACGATTCTTGTTTCCTGGCAGTTGTACTAGCTCTCCCCATCCTGCAGTTATTCCTTCATGTACTACTCTCTGTGCATCCTTCAAAGAAGCCATGGATGCCTCACTTTTCTTTGTCTCTTTACTCTCTATAGTCAAACCCTAGAAAGGTGTCCCCTCTGTATCATCAGCGCCAATGAAAGAAAAAGCCGACAAGTGGCTTATCAACATGGCTTCTTCACCGCTCACAGTTATCAGCTTCCCGTTCTTTACGAACTTCAACTTTTGATGCAGCGTAGACGTCACCGCCCCAGCTTCATGGATCCATGGCCGGCCCAACAAACAACTGTATGCTGCTTGGATATCCATCGCTTGAAAAGTAATCTGAAATAGGTGTGGTCCAATCGTTATAGGCAGGTCTACTTCTCCAATCACCGACTTCCTTGAACCATCAAAAGCTTTTACTATTACTCCGCTTCTCCTTATGGGTGTACCCTTGTAGGAAAGTTGATCAAGAGTTGATTTGGCCATCACATTCAGAGACGAACCGGTGTCCACAAGTACATTCGACAGTGCATCAGACTTGCAATTCACCGATATATGCAATGCCAGGTTGTGATTCCTACCCTCTGCTGGGAGCTCTTCGCCACTGAAACTCAGATTGTTACATGCAGTGATATTGCCCACTATTCCACCAAACTGATCAATCGTCACATCATGATCCACAAAAGCTTGGTCCAAGACCCTCATCAAGGCGTCTCTATGAGCGTCAGAATTCAATAATAATAACATCATAGATATCTTTGACGGAGTTTGCATCAACTGATCAATCACTTTGTACTCGCTCTTCTTGATCAACTTCAAAATTTCATCTTGATCAGAGTTCCCACTGGCCCCACTAGACTGGCCCATCTCCTTGTTTCCACTAGGACCAATTACTGGCAGTTGTTCAATCACTGGATCACTTACTTTCTTCGGAAGTGTTGCTGGGATGACACGCCCGTTCCTCAATATCTTGTTATTACTCGCAATGTTGTCGACAGAAGTTAGAGAGGGTAAGGGTACCTCCCGTCCATTTTCCAGCATTGTGGCATGGTATTTGTATGGGACAGCTTTCTGAGAAGTATATGGTACAGGTCCCGGCAAACAGATCACCAGAGGAGTAATAGTTGACTTTTCACTGTTATATGATATCTCCACCCGTTCTGGGATGCTGAACTCAGGTGTAATGACGGACACACTATCACCCTTATTTGTGATGATAAGTTCTCTTTGATCCAATAGACCTTGGATGTCATCTCTCACCTTTTGGCAACCCCGTGAGTCTACAGGACAAGTCTCGCAGGCAGTATGATCATGCTGGAAGTAAGTCAGCTTGCAAAGGTTAGTATGGATTTGGACTAGTGGTCCCTGAATGTGTCGAACATCAACAACAGGGCGAGTCCCCGAACATTCTTGCACCATATTGACAGACGAGGTCCCATGATGTGGTAGCGGATTGGCTTGTACATTTGGGTTCTGGTCTTTGAAGGACATGATGTTGGCTTGGACCAACCTCTACACTTCTCTCTTTAAAGCAAAGCAGTGTTCAACGTCATGGCCTGGTGCCCCTTGGTGGAAGGCACATGTGCAGTCGGCTCGGTACCAAAAAGGTAGCCTTTTGGGTACTTGAGGTGGCGCTTTTGTCTGTAACAGATTTTTCTCAAGCAAAGCTGGGAGCAACTCTGCGTACTTCATAGGGATAGGGTCAAATTGCTGGTTTCTTGGCATATGGTTTTGTGGATGGAGCTGTTGGGGGGCTTGAGGTCGGGGCTGTTGTTGGTAGTATGGTTGTTGATGAGGTTGTTGATAATGTTGATGGGGTTGTTGGTAAGGTTGTTGAGGTTGTTGATAAGGCCTTTGTAGTTTGTAGTTTGAATTTTGGGTAGTATTGGTGGATGGTGAGATGGCAGCAATGTGTTGGTAGGTTGGGTATCTTTGTTGGGGTCTCCCGTGAGCGACCATACTGACCTCCTGTTCCTTCTTTCTTAGGAAGTGGTTCCCGAACTTCTTCCCACCGTTGGCGGGGGTACTCTCTTTGATCAGACGTCCTTCCCGGACTCCTTCCTCCAGGCGCATGCTCATATTTACCATCTTAGTGAAATCGCTGGGTGCACTTGCAATCATCCGCTCATAATAAAATGAACCAAGAGTATTTAGGAAAATCTTGGTCATTTATTTCTCCTCCAAAGATGGGTTAATCTGAGCAGCAATCTCTCTCCATCTTTGGGCATATTCCTTGAAAGTCTCCTTGTCCTTTTGAGCCATGGCCCGGAGTTGGTCTCTGTCTGGGGCCATGTCCAGGTTGTACTTGTATTGGCGAACAAAGGCTTCCCCCAAGTCATTGAAAGTTTGGATCCTGGTGATGTCCAAAGTCATGTACCATTTTAAAGCGGCGCCAGTCAGACTGTCCTGGAAGTAGTGGATAAGTAATTGATGATTATCTGTCTGGGTAGACATTTTCCTAGCATACTTCACCAGGTGGCTTTGAGGACAGGTGTTCCCCTTGTACTTCTCAAATTCAGGGACCTTAAACTTGGGCGGGATCTTGACATTCGGCACTAAACAAAGGTCGTGGGCATTTTTCCCAAATAGATCTTTCCCCCGGAGGGCCTTGATTTCCCGTTGCATCTCTTCAAACTTTTCTTGGAAACCATCCATCCGATCTTGAGCCCCTACACTTTCTGTGTGGTAGATAAGCTCGTTGTCATACGGGGTGGTGTGAACCACTGGAGCTGAAAAAGCCACACTAGCCTGAGGAAAAGTAACACCGGGCTGAGGAGCAGAAGTTGCAGCAGGAATAGGGATGAATCCTTCACAGGAGCTAAGAGGCATGACCCAGGGGTATCCGTCGGGCATGGTGTATTGTGGAGCACTGGTGTGCGCTGTCGGAGCCGGAGTAGTAGCAGTCGTCAACTGAGCTAGAGAGCCAAGGGGAGGAGACGGTGGCTGAGTTTGTGTAGCTGCCAGCAGTTTCACTAACTCTGTTAATTCCTCGATCTTGGATCGCATGGATGTCATTTCTCCCCGGAGTGCCTGATTTTCTTGTTCCAAATGTTCCATTCTTTTTTTCTGATATGCTCTAGTGTTGTACGTGTAAGTTGGTTTCTGCTGAGGACGTCGGGCCACTTTCTTGGACTAGGCAGATGGACCTTTTGAAAAACAAGATGTGAGACTCGGCTTGAGAAACTATGAATGCGATATGATGCATGGTTATGCGTATGCAAAAAAAGAAAGATATTTTATCGAAGGACTTTGTTGAAGTAACTGTAAACATCATGGTTTGAACATTCCGTTTAAGCATTAAGATATTACAAAATAGTTCTTTTTGACAGATTACAAGATTTTGGAAGCTAGAATCTAAACATAAAACTCTAAAGACTTCAACTCAAGTTCCTGGAGTAGATGAATCCTCGGAATCTGAATGTGCACCAAAGAACGAATCCGTAAACCTCCTCTTCCTTTTAGAATCCCGGCTGAGCAAAGCATCTTTTTGCTGAAGCAAATCATCCTTCTCGATCATCTGTTGGTTCTGAATGAAAAGCTCATGATTCTTCTGCGCTAACTTCCCTTTCAAGGTTTCGTGCTCACGTTCAAGCTCCTGGTACCTTCTCTTCCAAGTTTCGTTTTCAAGCCTTTCCTTGGTCAGTTGCTCGTGAAATTCTTCCTTGGTGTCAAAGGGTATGGGCAGAGATGATGGTGGGATGGTGGAAGACAAGTATCTGGGTAAATGGTAAGGTAGGCCAAAACTCATGGTTCTATCAATGACCCACTGAATATAAGATTCGTGCACATAATCTAATTTCTTCCCCAACTGGCTTCTGTTGAGTCTTCGGATGGCACTCCAAGCTTGTGCGAACCTTCCTCTTTTGTCCGAGTGGTCTTCATGGTTAAGATAGAACTCACTAGTTAAGGCAAGGTTGTTTGGTTTTGTTCTCATTGGGTAGCCAAATTGTCGTCGGGCAAGAAAAGGGTTGTAGCTAATCCCGCCACGCATACCAAGAAGAGGTACGTTGGGGTATTCACCACAACTAACAATAACTTTCCCCACGTCACAGGCTGCCTGGTACCAAACTATGTCAGAGGGATGGAGAGCCATAATTCGGTGAGACCAAGGAAGATCCTCAAGGTTGGCTTTGAAAGCATGGGTTTGAGGTAGGTGGGAGATAAACCATTTGTAGAGCAATGGTGCACATCAAAGAATAGTTCCACGGCCGGCTTGGGTTCGGTCATGGATGGAGTGGTAGGTATCGGCTAGTAGTGTGGGTACAGGGTTTTTGGCGAGGAAGATTTTGATGGCATTGATGTCAACGAAATTGTCAACATTTGGGAAAAGTACGAGGCCATATATAAGGAGGGCTAGGGTGGAATGGAAGGCACGCGTACTAGCTGCTTCAGCAAATATGGAGGCTTGTTGGTAGAGGAAATGGGTGGGAAGACCTTAGAGGCCTCCTTTAGAGGTAAGGTTTGCTTGGATGATGGAAGTTTCAAGATGGAGAGCGGCTGCGATGTCGGAGGGTTTAGGGATAGGTTCAAGGCCATGGAACGGTATCTTGTCGGGCACGGGTAACCCAACCAGGTATGAATATTCCTCAAGTGTAGGGACGAGCTGGTAGTCGGGAAACGTGAAGCAATGATAAAGAGGGTCATAGAATTGGACCAAGGTTTCCAGACATCCTTCCTCAACATCTACTCTAAGGATATTAAGCAGCTTTCCATGATGAGCTTGAAAATCCATTGGATCGCTTACTAAAGACCCTAGCTCCCTTAATTTTGACAAATCTGTTTTTTTGAAAAGGTACTTCTTGGTGCTTATCCTTGGAATGTCCATATCTATGATATTTACAAAAAGCTTGTTTAAGTCCTTCGATTAATTGGATGAACAAAAATGAGTTTATGCATGGATGCATGTATGCATGATTATGCTAAAGAGCGGAGAAAACATGGTGAGGTTAAGTCCAAAATGTTGGAGTCAAGGGTAAACACGCCATTTGGTAAGGACTATGGTTTCATTTGTACCTGTATCACGGGTTCTACCAATTTCCCAAAGTCCTCAACCCCTTCCAAATATCATCGGGTTGCGAGATTGACTCCCGGTCCAACAACATTTGTAAGAAAGTCTCGTTTGAGTGTAGTATAGCGTATCAACTAATTCAAGATTACTCTTGGTTAGCCACCGCACTACGTCCTAAAAGGCCAAGATGGGTTAAGTGTAACTAAAGGTCCTCAACTTCCAAGATTCCTCCATTGAGTGGGGTTATCACATGTGCCACATTCGAAATTTACCCTCGGAAAGGCACTTTATTATACCATCATCCTATCTTATGTTTCCCTCAAGTCCGGGTGTAGGACTTATCTCACCACTCACGTAAAAAACACATATGCACATATTTACACTTTTTTTTTATTTTAAGCAAGTTATAGCACAAAATAATTAAATAAATTCAAGTTAGGCTCAACCCTCTTAGGGAAGTCCCCAGTGAAGTCGCCATTTCTGTCGCGGTGATTTTCGGAGATCAAGCTATTGATTGGCATTGACTCACTAATTTTACTTCACGACTGAACTTTTAATTTTTCAAGAGAAAATGGGAAAAAGTTCTAAATTACCACATTTTTAAAGATTTAGGGTTCGGGGGTTAGTTACGTTTAGGGAAGGTGTTAGCACCCTAAACGTTCGTAGTACTCTACGAGAACCTCTTGATTTTATTTATTTATTTTGGCTATAACTTGCTTATTTTTTTAAAAGAAAAGAATGAACTAGAGTAGTGAGAAAAAATTGTTTTTTTATTTTTTATGATTTGGAAGGACAAGATCCTTTGCCTACGTACCCGTGAGGGATCAAAACCTCGTAGTTCGGGGTAAAAATGACGATTGATTTGTTTTGTATTTTTTATTAGTTTTAAAAAGGTTTTAAAGATAAAATAAAGGCCAAGTGGCAAAAAGATTAAAATTGGTTTGTATTTTTTATTTTGAAAATGATTCAAGTGTTATTAAAATGGATTAATGGTTATTTAAAGAAAATAAAAGAGAAAAATGGGCACTTGATTGAAAATCAAGGTTTGTTTAGAAAAATATTTTTCGTGATTTTGATTATTTGCATTTTTTTTTTTAACAATAACTAACTAAGACTAAAACGTAACAAAAGGTTAAATACGAGGAATTTCAGTGGTGACGTTGAATCACCACGAAACCCTTTTAAAATTAAACTAACCTAATATTTTTGTATTTTTTTTAAGCGGAATAAAAAAAATAAAAGACATGAAGCGGAATAAATAAAGCGTGAGTGTCAGTGCATATTCTCATTTATATTTACATTGTACCTAAATACATTCTAATAGAATAAAAAACAAAATAATAAATAAAGGTAAAATTGCAAATGCAATAGAACAAGTATGCTAAAAATAAAACAAAGAAATGAAAATGCATGAAATAAAAGGAAAAGTAATAAAAATAAAAATGCATGATGCGCTAAAAATAAAGGCAATGAAGTAAAATGCATGAGAATAAAAAAAAAAAAAACTGAAAATAAAATGCAAGAAAAGAAAATAATGAGAAAAAAAATGGAGAGAAAAGGGGTGCAGTAAGCAGGAAGGGGGGTGTGGTAAGCAACAGAAGAGAAGGAAGGAGATGAAGCAATATGGGCCGCGTTAGGCCTATTCACTGGGCCGCGGCATGCTATTTTATAAAACAGTTTTCAGAAAAAATTTTGCCATTTTTATTCTTCTCCTTCTCTCTCTACTCTTGTTTCTCTCCATCTTCTCACTAGAAAGAGACTTGACCGGAAATCTCTCCGGCGCGGCGGCTGCCGGCGGCGCCACCTTGCCGGAGATGGAAAAAGACCCTTTTTTTAAAAAAAAAACCTACATTTTTAAAGATCCCTTTCTCTCTTCTTTTCAAAGATCGAATTGGTTTTCTCAAAATATTTTTCAAAACGGCTAAATCTAGCTTCTACTTTTCGAAAAAAAAAAAAAAACTACCTTTTCCTGAGCTTTTTGGTTTTGTGATGGTTGGCCGTGTGTGGTGGCTTGGTTTGGTTTGAATGGCCGCGGCTGGCTTGGTAGGTGATTGAGGGGGTTGTGACGGCCGCGTGTTTGGGCTGTGGAGGAGGGGGGCCGCGGGTTATGGAAGTTTTAGGGAGGAGGGCTGGGTTTGTATGGTGGTCGTGGGGTATGCGGTGTTAGGGTGGCTGGTTTGGAGGTCAAAGGGTGAGGTGGCCGCGGCTGGCTTTGTTGGAAGTGGGTAGGGAGAGGGAGACCGTACTGTGTGTGGGTATGGTGATTGGGGGTGGCGCGGCCGTACTGTATTGGTGGTTGTTTGGGGGGTTCTGTGATTTTGTGGTTTTGTATTGGTTTATGGTTTTTTGTGGTGGTTCAGTGGTGGTTGTGAGTGTGTTGTGATGTTTTCTGATAGTGGTCGTGTGGCTTGATTGTGTTTTTGCTTCTGGTTACTGATGGATTTTTTGCTTCCCCTGGAATCAGGAAGTTGGCCCCTTTTAATTATGCAAATGCCAGTAAATGACAATGAAAGTCATTGATGGACCATGAACAGATCAGTCAACCAAATTTCAAACATTAAAATGGCCATTAAAAACCATAAAACATAAGTCAACTAAAATAATTAAAATAAATCCGAAAAATAAAAAAATAAAAATGAAAAAAGGTGAACAAAATAAAAAATAAAAGGGTAATAAGAAAATGATAATGCTAATAATAAAAGGAAAAATAAATAAATAAAAAGAAACTAAAAACAACAAAAAAAACTGTTGCCTTCGGAATCAAAAATGAGGTATTTTAAAATACCTCTCTGCCGAAATTTCGTTTGAAACGACGGAAAATCCCGAATCAAAAATGAGTAAAAAGGAAATTTAGGTCAAAAATTGGGGTATGACACCTAATAACATTATGTTAGATGTTAGCGTTGAACAAACAATATTATCTTGGTTCATTTTACGGAATTCCCCCGAGTGGAGTATCCCCGGAGCACATTCCCCTGATAACCGGTGAAAATTCCTATCTGAGGCTAATCACCGGACTCCTCTTGCCTGTGTGTGGTTATCCTCGCGGAAGATTTCTGCCCGTTCCAGCTGTATCTGGAACCCCATGTGCTCTAACTAGCGAGAACACAGAAGACACACAATAAACTATTGTGTGGTTATCCTCACGGAAAGTTCCTGCCCATTCCAGCAATACTGGAACCCCATGCGCTCTCTAACTGCGAGAACCCAGAAGACACAAAGTTTATCCTGATAATTAATTATTCCTTATATATAAATATATACTTTATCCTGATATTTCTGATATCTTCCTGAATATATATATATATGTCGTTGTGTAGGTTCCCTAACGGGCTGTCCTATTCAGAATAAATCTGAAGCGTACCTGTGCCACAACCTATCCATACATATATATATATATATATATATAATCTGTATATAACATAAGTTATACCATATGTATATCTGATACATCATTCTATACCTTGCATATCTAATGCATTCCTGAAGTACTCAAACATGAGATTTTTAACCTATAAAAGGTTTAAGCTTATCGTTCTCATAAACCTCTTACTTACTTGTTGGGAACTAAGCCCCCCTTAGCTTACTTGAAGCCTTTAGGTAATCTATACCCATCACTCTGAATAATACATATCTGTTCATGTTAACCTAATATAGGTTCTAGACATATCATTATCATATGTCATACTTAGGGCTTACTATCCCATCTGTAATAGTCCCCTATTCCTCTTACCTGAAATCGTGTGGGAAAACTACCCAACACTCTATATGATACATATGCATTTCCTAGATTAATCCTTGAAGGCTCAAAAGCATCTATATTCCAAGGTATTTCGAAGATCAATGGCATGGTACATCTGTTAATTAAGAAAAAGGCATTCTGGACCACTTCGCTTTGCGACCCTAACTTCGCTCTGTGATCTCCTGCGTCTGATCCTTCAGACTCTGAAGTCAGCTTCTGGAGTCAGAGTCTGAAGCCAGCTTCTGAAGCTTCGCAGAGCTAAGTCCTGGTCGCTCTGCGAACTCAGCTTCTGATTACTTTGCAGAGCGAATTCTAGGCGATGGCTAGGCGAAGATGGGTCAGAAGCACATTCTGAGTCTGAAGCTTCGCAGAGCTAAGTCCTGGTCGCTCTGCGATCTTAGCAGAACTCAGAGTTTAGAAAATCGTGTTTTTAACTTCAAAATCTTAGTACCCATTTACTCAGTGATCTTCAGAACATGCTAGGAACTCATTTTAAACTGTAAAAACGTACTGGATTCAAGGATTAAGCAGGAATTACCCACGTGTATCAAAAAGGGGAAAAACTATCCTTTTACTTAAATCTTTAGAAATTGTTGTGATTCTCACACAATTATTACCCAAAAAGATTAGGGTTACTCTAAGGAACTCACCAAGTACTTGCTGATCTTGCCCAACTTCCTTTCACCAAAACCCTAACTTTGGAATTCCTCTTCTTAACTTGTTTTCCTTAGCTTCTCTTGCTTCAATCTTTCCCAACAGCTTGCTTGCTTAATATACCAAGAGTTTTGGGAAGAAATCTGATGGATTGGAGCATGCTGGGGTGAGGTCCGAATTCTAGAGAGAGAGGGAGAGGCTTTTCCAACTTTGTAGAGAGAGAAGGGAAATGAGGAAATGAAGAAAATCTTAACTTTCCCCTATAAAAAGCCCTTCCAACTCATAATTACAATTTTGCCATTACTCACTCGTAATTCCTCTGATACTGATAAATGCTACGCCTGAGCGGGATGTTACAATCTCCCATCTCACCTGTATACTATGTATTGCATTATGCAGCTTCATTCCTCACCTTTGAAATTAAATACAATTTCTACTGGCAAAAGGTCAAAGAATAAGAGATAAATAAGAATGCTTCTACTTTCTATTTTTATTTCTTTACTATCTTCAAACTTAGAAGAATAAAGATGAAATCTAAGTACCTTCCCTCATTCCCTGATGTCAATGGACATCGATTTCTTTTCTTCTTTTTTATGCAAAAATTAAAGCGCGGTCCAACCCAAAGAACCGACTAAACCGACAGTTTTCCAGTTTTTCTCGGTTGTTGACTGGTTCTGGTACTTGATGGTTTTTAGCACTGATCGGACCGGGCAGAGGTCCGGTTCCCGGTCTAACCGGTTGAACCGGCCAGTCCGGTCCGGTTTTAATCACCTTGATTATGATATCGTAAAAACTTGCATTTTCTTATATTTAATTAAGTTTAAGGGTAAAAAAGTAAATTAATTTTAAAATCTCTCTCATCCCCTTGTGAACCAAACACATTTTTAATTAAAATTTCTTCTCTCCCCTCTTTTGAACCAAACATATATTTAATTAAAATATATCTCATCTCTTTCCCTCCCCTCCATTAAAATCTCTCTCCTTCCCTCCGTTGAACCAAACAGACCCTTAATTACTATGCTTAGGAGATTGTTAAAGGAGAGATACTGTAACACCCATACTAACATTAACTAGTATATTAGCATGTGCGTTAGACTGATACTGGATACATTTAAAAATTTCAATAATGATAATCATACATCACAAGTGAATGAATACATGTTTACTCGTTTGTACAAATAATCCAATACTATTACAAATACTTATACAATGTCCGTTAAGCTCCCGAGCTGATACACAACGAGCAACTGTACTCCATCCCGCACCTCTATGAAGAACTTCGTCACGAACCTCTGACATACCTGAAACCTGCACCAGAAGGAATGGGATGAGACATAATGTCTCAGTGAGCTCTAGCCCAACCTACTGTTGGCAACCACAGGGAACCTAGGGTCGCCATGCCTACCTTGGCAATCTCGGGGATTTCCTAGGATCGCCAAGTCTTTAACTGCCTATGACCATAATTCCTCCTGTAACTATAACTTAAACTGTCTATAACCTCTTATTGTAATTGTCTATAACCATAACTGTAATCTGCCTATAACTTTGACTTAGTGATCGAGGGGAAACCTAGGACCACTTTCTGATAACTGTCTATAACTATAACTATAACTATGAGTTTCCTGTGACTATAACTGTAACTGTAACTTTGACTATAACTGTAAAACATAAAACATATAAACAGTTCGATAGCAGTTTTATGTTAGCTGTTAGCGTTGAACAAACAATTATCTGAGTTCATTTTACGGAGGGCACCCCGGGTGGAGCAACCCCGAGATACGTCTCCCTATAAACCGGTGAAATTTCTATCATATCAGGCTAACACCGGACTCCCTATGAAACGTGTGGACAACCCTCTCGGAGGAGTCCCATCCGGCGAATCCCGGAGTCTGATGAACACGCCCTATGACTGTGAAACGTGCAAGCACGCCAATATCTTTGAATAATTCTTTAATTCTTTAACTTTGACATATAATCATATAACAAATACTATGATCGTATAACATTCCTATGACATATAACCTATGATTCTAGGCTCATCGTTCTCATGAGTCACCTATGATTGTTGGGAATCCAACACTATAAACTTGTCTATAACTATGATTGACAATCATTCAAACTCTCATTGCTCTTAAGCTTGCACATACTTAAGTGAATGTAGGGACTTCACCTCAAGAGATAATCCCATTACCAAGCCCTATACATATCTATATAACTTAGGAGTATAAGTATACATCTCCTAAGGCCATGCCTATCCCTCATCCTACCTTAATTCCAAGCCAAAGCTCACGAACAAAAAGCTGAGGAAGGTGAAAATCGTAGCACGATATGCCAGGATCGGAGCACGATTTTATGCGAAAGTTTCTTGAAAATCAGGACATAAAATCGTAGCACGATGCCCATAAATCGGAGCACGATTTTGGCTTCAGCAGCATACAAAATTTTGCTTCCTAGGCTAAACCAAACATCCCCAATCTTCAAACAGCTTATGGGAATAGATTTTCCATGACATATGAACAACTTATCACATAATAATTCATGTATTCACAAGCCAACAAGGGATTAAGGCATGAATCTATCAAAATAGCTCTTAATACTATAACTTTCAAGTTTAAACAAAGTGGGGTTCTAAAACCCTCTAAGAGCTCACCTCAAACTCAAAGGATTGCTTGCTAAGTTTTAGAATCCAAACCCTAGCTTCAAGTCCAAAGTTTCTACTCAAAACCACTTCTATTCCTTGGCTTTCCTTCTTCTTCTTGCTCCAAAATTTACCAACACAAGCTTGCTTGCCAC
Source organism: Medicago ruthenica (assembly GCA_018208015.1). Taxonomy (NCBI): domain Eukaryota; kingdom Viridiplantae; phylum Streptophyta; class Magnoliopsida; order Fabales; family Fabaceae; genus Medicago; species Medicago ruthenica. The sequence goes on along the minus strand of CM031373.1, from coordinate 83,455,463 downwards.
AAGAGAGTTTGGGAAGGAGTTTACTAGATCAAGGGTTGAAGATTGGTGAAGTGAAGATGGATTATGAATGAGTGAGTGAGAGGGACGAAAAGAGAGAGAAGGAGAGAGCAATTTTTCTGTTTTTGGAGTGTGAGAAAATGAGTAGAAAACTCAACAATTTCATATTTATCCAAATGCCCAAATGCCCTTAATTACAACTATGCCACTCCTCTTAATTACAACCTTGTCATTGCTTGCAAACGAAGTTTCTAACACATTTAACTGATGCTTCTGAGCGGGATATTACACTCTACCCCCCTTAAAAGAAATTTCGTCCTCGAAATTTAGATAATTCTTCGAAGATCCTGAAAAGATAAATCCTTTCTTCCTCTTTCTCTACTATGAAAATTTCCAATTCTTTATGCTTATTGGAATTCCATGGCAACTCTAATGTCTGACATGTAGATTAGTCACGCGTCTCGATTAAACCATATTGGTTAAAACTTGTTCTTTAGCCATGATTCCCATCTCTGTAAGTCAAAACATATGACAAACTCTTTCCTGCCGAAAGATCTGATGCATATACATAACTATTACCTGTTAGGACGTATGGTTATCTGAACCAACATTTCCATCTTATCTGACTATGATCTCTGTTCGACAAATTTCTTACGAATCCAAAGTAAAGATTATTAAGCCTTTGATTTCCTTTACTGAACTCTATCAGTTCTTCTTTAATTGATCATTCCATATTACCCTGAAGGCGTCGGGTCGATCTCATTTTCCTCAATTATTCCTACTTTCCGAGGAATCTATTACATTACCTTCACTTCCAAAGAACTCTTGTCTTTAACTTCCGCCTCGTACGACGACCTCTTACTGTTACATTCGTATCTTTCTCCATATAAATTTATTCTTACATTGAAAGACATCTGATATTGAGCAATCTCAAACAGAAGTAAAGTCTTTTACATATTCCTTCATGATTCAGATACAAGGTGATGGCTGAACTTACGGTACAAGTTCCTTTCTTTCTGTTATCCTGGTGTAGCTATCATCACAATCATAAGCATTGCTCACATCCCCACTGCGGAAATCCTTTAAGCTTGGGAAAATCTAGGAGCCACTCGTGCTCCAATTTAATTAATCCACGATAACGCGTAGTTATGGCCTTAGGAGCTTTCTTCTTTCTATGACTCTGACAATCTTTTATCATTCAAGATATTCCTTACTCTTGGGAATTAATACTTCTTTACCAATCAACTCAACTTAAGAAAGCCCAATACATGTGGCATGTGGCATACGCCATCTCACCTATCATCATATAATGCAGTCCATAGCACATAGCTTCCATACACGATCGAGTACGTGTCCACTACTATCGGATACATGGTACATCGCATCCTCATCATTGTCCAACTAACGGGACATCCTACTTAATAAAATATACTTGAGATGAAATCTCGTCAACCAAGGTCACTCTCTTAACTCTTTATTCATCCTTGTATCCTTTAAACATTCACAATCCCATAACGTAAGTTATGGTTACATTCCGTTGTCGTAACAACTTACTTCATTCAAAAGCATTAACTGTTTTCAAAAAGAAAACTCTTTTGTTCGCTATTCAAAATAGCACTCTTAAACTCTGAATCCTTTAATTCATGACTTGAATTCACGTAGCCTTTTACTATAAACTATGAGTACTTTTCTGTTCTGTGTAAAACATTTCCTTCCTTTAACTGCTAACATTAAGTTCAAGAATTTCTGAACTTCTCAACTGAGACTTTCCTGCTAAAACATTACCGACTGCGTACCACGGTTACCGATACATGTCACACGACTATAAAATATGTTACACTACTATCTAAGTAGCATAAACTCTGCCTGATCAGCATACATAATACTAATCATAACCTGTTACATGCCTGTTACATGCGACATGCTAGCATAACGTGGGTACGATGCGGAATACAGTATGCCACGGCATAATTTCTCTTTGGTTAAACTTACTACTCAAGTTAACTTTAAGTTACTGAGCTAAACAGCTAGATCACCGTATAAAATGTGGCCTCCTTCACTATGTACTTATGTTGCCGTAAACACATCCTTTTAAGTTATCAAACTGCTTCGATTCTGTTGAGTCTTTTGGTGTTGGCTGCATGTTTTGGCAAAACCAAAGTATTGAATAGAAGCATCTCCATATTTGAAACATTTCTTCAGTTGCAAGTTTTGTGTTTTGAAGCTATTCAGAAGCTGAAAATGTCATCAGAAGCTAAATGCACTGTAGCACTTCAGAAGCTGAATTCAGGTTCTGATGCCAGCGTTGACTTATGTTGACTTCATCAGAAGCTGGTTATTTTCAAGGTTTTTCTATGCGAATCTTTGCAAGATTTATTGAAGATTTATCCACGCATATGGCTTCTAGAATGTTGATTTATTTGGAGAAGATTTTATTGAAGATTTGGTTCAAAGATATGAAATTCATATTTTCCTGATATAATCTTTAAAAGATTCAGTACAGTTTTATTTGTTACATTATTGGACCAATCTTATTTCAGTAACAAATCAAATCAGAAAGATTAGTTTGTTATTTTATTCTGCAAGACTGAAGGCTATAAATAGAGGAGGGCTGCTGCTATTCAATACACGATTTATAGAGTTTAAGATCAGAGAATTGAGTCTTAGTTGTTTTTAAGCTTTTGCTTTATTTTTGTACGCCACTCATTTGCTTTGAGTTGGTTTAGGATTGTTATTGAGTTGTAATTCATTCTAAGCCTTTAGGTACGAATGAAGTTGTGTTTTTGAAGTTTTCTGAAAAACTGAGTGTTTTTGATTAAGGGTTTCAGTAACAGGTTTGTTACTTGAATAGGAAGTTAGTGGTCTCTAATACTCAACGTGTTGGGTAGAATTCAAGACTAGGAGGAAGTTAATTGCTTAGGCTGGGAACTGGGAGTCAGTGTCTTGAGTCATAAGGATTAATTCCTATAGTGGAATTCCTTCCTGGATTGGTATCCCCCAGAGTAGGAGGTGTTTACTCCGAACTAGGTTAACAAATTTCTGTGCCTTTTTACTTTCCTGCACTTTAAATTTGCTGCCTGTGTGTGTTTGTGTTTGTGCTCTGTTTTGCAAACTATTGTGCCCTGCGTGCTGTTCAGAACCTGTTAGGTTCAGAACCTGTTTTCTCTTAAGTATTGCCTGGCCAGAATTTCAATTGGCATTAGAGCAGGCACCCTGCCTGTAAATTGGGTGAGATCCAGAGGAGTTTATTTCTGGCAAGCATGGATAGAGAAGGAGGCTATGTCAATAGACCACCCCTATTAGATGGCACAAACTATGAGTATTGGAAGTCTAGGATGTGTGCCTTCTTAAAATCTATTGACAGCAGGACTTGGAAAGCTGTGATTAAAGGCTGGGATCATCCTGTGTATACAGACAAAGATGGTAACAAGACTGAGGATCTGAAGCCTGAGGAGGAATGGACCAAAGCTGAAGATGATCTGTCACTGGGAAATTCAAAAGCTTTGAATGCTATCTTTAATGGTGTTGATCAGAACATGTTCAGACTTATCAAACAATGCACTGTTGCAAAGGAGGCCTGGGAAATCTTAAAGACAACTCATGAAGGAACTTCTAAGGTGAAGATGTCCAGATTACAGCTGCTGACCACCAAGTTTGAGAACCTGAAGATGAAGGAGGATGAATCCATTCAGGATTTTTACATGAATGTGTTGGATATGGCCAATTCCTTTGACTCTCTTGGTGAAAAGATGTCTGATGAGAAGTTAGTCAGGAAAATCCTCAGGTCCCTGCCCAGAAGGTTTGATATGAAGGTCACTGCAATTGAGGAGGCTCATGATATTTCTGCTATGAAGGTTGAAGAACTGATTGGGTCATTGCTCAATTTTGAAACTGCCTTTTGTAAACAGACTGAGAAGAAAGGGAAAGGTATAGCTTTTACTGTGAATACTGAAGCTGATGATCAACAAGATTCTGAGGAGGATGACTTATCAGAAGCTCTTGTGTTGCTGGGAAAACAATTCAACAAGATTCTAAAGAATGTTAACAGAAAAGCCAAAGCCAAAGGTCAGAACTTCAGATTCAATAACAAGAAGCAACAAACTGATGAGAAGAAGACCAAGTCTGAGGAGAAAAGCAACCAAGCCAAAGGTGTGCAGTGCTATGAGTGTGAGGGCTATGGGCATATCAAATCTGAATGTCCTTCTTTTCTTAAGAAGCAAAAGAAGAGCCTAGTTGTTGCATGGTCTGATGATGGTTCTGAAGATGATGATGTTAGTGAATCTGATATGTGTGATACTGGTCTAGTTGTGAGGTCAGGAGCTATCTTGAAGAAGGAAGCTGTTTTAGAGTCTGAGACCTTTTCAGAGTCTGACTCAGAGTCTGAAGCCTCATATGTGTCTGAAGCTGCTAAAACCTCATATGATGAACTAGCTGATAACTACAAGAAGCTGTATACCAGAAGTGCTGAGGTTTGCAAACAAGTTTTGGATCAGAAGGAGACTATTCTTCAACTGGAGGCTGAAAAAGGTGAACTGTTAGTGCAGAATTCAGATTTAAAAGAAGAAGTGAAGCAACTGAACTCCCAACTCGATCAAATGAAAAAGCAAGTGAAGATGTTGAATTCTGCTACTGATAAGTTGGAGGACATTTTGGGGAATCAGCAACAAGGAAAAACTGGTTTAGGTTTTGTTGATCAGACTCAGATTCCTAAACAGATGAGTTTTGTTCCTGCTACTCAAACTCATGACTCTATGGTTGGAACATCAAAGAGGAGACCTCAGAAACAAGCCCAGATGCAAGCTCAGAAGAGACCTCAGATGCAAGGTCAGAATTGTTCAGATGCAAGGTCAGAAGTATGTTCAGATGCAAGGTCAGAAACATGTTCAGATGCTACCTCAGAAGCAACCCCAGAAATTGTTCAGAAACAGAAGGAGGAGGAATCATCCATGGGTCTGTCATCATTGTGGAAAGAGAGGGCATATCAAACCATTCTGCTTTAAATTGTATGGTTACCCTGAACACTTCCAATATAGAAGAGTTGAACCAGCTACTATCAGTCACAATGTTCAGAAGGTGTGGAAGCCCAAAGTTCAGAATGTAGGCCTGATTGCTCATACCTCTTTGAGAGCTACTTCAAAAGAAGACTGGTATTTTGATAGTGGGTGTTCAAGGCACATGACTGGTGTGAAGAAGCTACTGAGCAATATCAGATCATACTCCAGAAGTTATGTGACATTTGGAGATGGTGTAAAAGGTCAGATTCTGGGTATTGGAGATTTGATCAGAGAAGGTTTGCCCAGACTTAATGATGTGCTACTGGTGGAAGGATTAACCTCTAATCTGATCAGTATCAGCCAACTTTGTGATCAAGAATTGAAGGTTAATTTCAACAAGCAAGAATGCATTGTTACTGATCAGGAAGATAAGATTCAGATGAGAGGCTGCAGATCCAAAGACAATTGTTATTTGTGGGTTTCTGAAGAAGAAAGAAGTCTGACTTCTTGTCTTATGAGCTCAGAAGAGGAAGTCAAGCTCTGGCACCAGAAACTGGGACATCTGCATCTGAAAGGCATAAAGAAAATCCTAAGTACTGAAGCTATCAGAGGTGTGCCTAATCTGAAGATCAATGAGGACAGTGTTTGTGGTGATTGTCAGATTGGTAAACAAACAAGAAAGTCTCATCCCAGATTAGTTCACCAGGTAACTACCAAAGTACTAGAACTTGTTCATATGGATTTAATGGGGCCTATGCAAGTAGAAAGTATTGGAGGAAAAAGATATGCTTTTGTAATGGTAGATGACTACTCTAGATATACATGGGTCAGCTTTGTTAGAGAAAAGTCTGACACTTTTGAAGTCTTCAAAGAGATGTGCATTCAACTACAAAGAGAGAAGGATAGTGGGATTATCAGAATCAGAAGTGATCATGGCAAAGAATTTGAAAACAAGAGCTTTTCAGAATTCTGTGCTTCTGAAGGTATAAAGCATGAGTTTTCTGCACCCATCACACCTCAGCAAAATGGTGTAGTTGAGAGGAAGAATAGGACTTTGGCAGAATGTGCAAGAGTGATGCTGCATGCTAAGAAACTTCCATATATGTTCTGGGCTGAAGCAATGAACACTGCATGTTACATACACAACAGAGTCACTTTGAAGAAGGGTACTACATCAACTCTGTATGAATTGTGGAAAGGGAGAAAGCCTACTGTGAAATATTTCCATGTTTTTGGGAGCAGATGCTATATCTTGGCTGACAGAGAGAATAGAAGAAAACTGGATCCTAAGTCTGATGAGGGCATATTCCTGGGTTATTCAGTAAACAGCAGAGCTTATAGGGTGTTTAATTCCAGAACCAAGGTTGTGATGGAGTCCATAAATGTGGTTATTGATGATTTGTCTGCTGAGAATGAGCCTGAAGTTGTTCCAGAATCTGAAGCCTCAGAAGAACAAACTTCAGAAGCTGAAAAGCATTCAGAGTCTGAAGAAGCAGAAGATCAACCAGATCAAGTTCCAAATGGTAAAGGGCCATCTATTAGAATTCAGAAAGATCATCCTAAAGAACTTATCATTGGGAGTTTGGATCAAGGGGTCAGAACCAGGAGATCAGAACCAGCTGCTACTGATTCATGTTTTGTGTCTAAGTTTGAACCCAAAAATGTGAAAGAAGCCCTAACTGATGAATTTTGGATTAAAGCAATGCAAGATGAGTTGAATCAATTCAAAAGGAGTGAAGTGTGGGATCTAGTTCCAAGACCTGAAGGGCTGAATGTGATTGGCACTAAGTGGATATTCAAGAATAAAACAGATAAAAATGGTACTGTAGTCAGAAACAAGGCAAGGTTAGTTGCTCAGGGTTATACTCAAGTTGAGGGACTTGATTTTGATGAGACCTTTGCACCTGTGGCCAGACTAGAGTCCATAAGACTACTGTTGGGAGTATCCTGCATTCTCAAGTTCAAACTGTTCCAGATGGATGTGAAGAGTGCATTTCTGAATGGATATCTACAAGAAGAGGTTTATGTTGAACAGCCTAAGGGTTTTGTGGATCATCAGTTTCCAGATCATGTTTACAAACTGAAGAAGGCTTTATATGGATTAAAGCAAGCACCAAGAGCATGGTATGAAAGGCTTACTCAATTTCTTGTGGCTCAAGGTTACAGAAAAGGAGGTTCTGATAAGACTTTGTTTGTTAAAGATGAAAATGGGAGTCTGATGATTGCTCAGATTTATGTGGATGATATAGTGTTTGGAGGGATGTCTCAGAAGATGGTCAAATTGTTTGTTCAGCAGATGCAGTCAGAATTTGAAATGAGCCTAGTTGGTGAACTGACATATTTTCCTGGATTACAAGTTAAGCAAATGGAAGATACAATCTTCATCTCTTAGAGTAAATATGCCAAGAACATAGTGAAGAAGTTTGGAATGGAATCAGCTGCTCATAAGAAGACACCAGCTGCTACTCATCTGAAGTTAACCAAAGATGAACAAGGAGTATCAGTAGATCAAAGTCAGTACAGAAGCATGATAGGGAGCTTATTGTATTTAACTGCAAGCAGACCTGATATCACTTATGCTGTTGGAGTTTGTGCAAGATATCAAGCTGATCCTAAGATGAGTCATCTGACACAAGTGAAGAGGATCATGAAGTATGTGAATAGCACAAGTGACTATGGAATCATGTATTCACATAGCTCAAGTTCTGAACTGATGGGATTTTGTGATGCTGACTGGGCTGGAAGTGCTGATGACAGGAAGAGCACCTCAGGAGGTTGTTTCTTTTTGGGAAATAACTTAATTTCATGGTTTAGCAAGAAGCAAAACTGTGTGTCATTGTCAACTACTGAGGCTGAGTATATTGCTGCTGGAAGTAGTTGCTCACAATTGGTGTGGATGAAGCAGATGCTGGAGGAGTACAACATTGAACAAAGAACTATGACATTGTTTTGTGACAATCTGAGTGCTATTAACATCTCTAAGAACCCAATACAGCACAGCAGAACTAAACACATTGATATCAGACATCATTTTATCAGAAATCTTGTGGAAGATAAAGTCATTCAGCTGGAACATGTAGCTACTGAAGAACAAGTTGCTGACATTTTCACAAAGGCCTTGGATGCTAAGCAGTTTGAAAACTTAAGGAGCAAGTTAGGTGTGTGTTTGCATGAAGAGTTATAGCAATTACTACAAACTGGATGTGAGGAAGATAGAGTACCTGCCAGTTGTGCCTATGCTAAGTGTGATCCTGTGTCTGAATCTGATAGCTTTTCCAGGATCTGTGTTACTTGTTTTGATTTTATTCCCTATATGAAGACTATGTTTTGTCAGAATTTTGTGGCTAAAAAGGGGGAGAAAATCTTATGTAATGTGTTGGCTCTGTTGGCTCTGATACCAAAAGTCTTATGCAAAGTGTTGCTGCTCAGAAGTTCAAATTTCAGATGCTCAGCTTTCACTGTGGTTCAGAAGTTGTGTGTGAAGTTCAGTGTTCAGATTCAATATAAGAAGAGCTGTCAAGACGATATTAAGGGGGAGTATGTGTCTCAGGGGGAGTACAAGATTGTTATGATCCTGAGTGTTTCTGTGATCCTGAAGTGTGCTTCTGATATGCTCTGATAACAATTCTCTGTGTTCAGTAGTAAGGGGGAGTGTTGTGGACATTCAGAAGTAAGGGGGAGTGTTTGTGATGATCAGGAGTTGATCAGTAGCTCTGATACCATGGTTGTGATCAGAAGTTGATCAGTACTTGGTGGTTGTGTGCTTCAGTAGTTGTGACGTTTTGTAGAACTGAAGCTGGTTTGTGTTATTCATAGTTGTGTCCGCTGCTTATGTTTATGCTATGATATATTATTGTGGAGTTCTTCATTGCTGAGTTGATTATAAGGGAGATTGAAGAACTTGGATGGTTTTAGCCAAAAATTTGCCAAAGGGGGAGATTGTTGAGTCTTTTGGTGTTGGCTGCATGTTTTGGCAAAACCAAAGTATTGAATAGAAGCATCTCCATATTTGAAACATTTCTTCAGTTGCAAGTTTTGTGTTTTGAAGCTATTCAGAAGCTGAAAATGTCATCAGAAGCTAAATGCACTGTAGCACTTCAGAAGCTGAATTCAGGTTCTGATGTCAGCGTTGACTTATGTTGACTTCATCAGAAGCTGGTTATTTTCAAGGTTTTTCTATGCGAATCTTTGCAAGATTTATTGAAGATTTATCCACGCATATGGCTTCTAGAATGTTGATTTATTTGGAGAAGATTTTATTGAAGATTTGGTTCAAAGATATGAAATTCATATTTTCCTGATATAATCTTTAAAAGATTCAGTACAGTTTTATTTGTTACATTATTGGACCAATCTTATTTCAGTAACAAATCAAATCAGAAAGATTAGTTTGTTATTTTATTCTGCAAGACTGAAGGCTATAAATAGAGGAGGGCTGCTGCTATTCAATACACGATTTATAGAGTTTAAGATCAGAGAATTGAGTCTTAGTTGTTTTTAAGCTTTTGCTTTATTTTTGTACGCCACTCATTTGCTTTGAGTTGGTTTAGGATTGTTATTGAGTTGTAATTCATTCTAAGCCTTTAGGTACGAATGAAGTTGTGTTTTTGAAGTTTTCTGAAAAACTGAGTGTTTTTGATTAAGGGTTTCAGTAACAGGTTTGTTACTTGAATAGGAAGTTAGTGGTCTCTAATACTCAACGTGTTGGGTAGAATTCAAGACTAGGAGGAAGTTAATTGCTTAGGCTGGGAACTGGGAGTCAGTGTCTTGAGTCATAAGGATTAATTCCTATAGTGGAATTCCTTCCTGGATTGGTATCCCCCAGAGTAGGAGGTGTTTACTCCGAACTGGGTTAACAAATTTCTGTGCCTTTTTACTTTCCTGCACTTTAAATTTGCTGCCTGTGTGTGTTTGTGTTTGTGCTCTGTTTTGCAAACTATTGTGCCCTGCGTGCTGTTCAGAACCTGTTAGGTTCAGAACCTGTTTTCTCTTAAGTATTGCCTGGCCAGAATTTCAGATTCTTTTATCTCATGAGTTTCGGGGTTTGAAACATTCCTCGACTTATCTATTAAAATCTCCTGTTGGAACTGATGATAAGTTCAAGTCATCACTACTTACAATTATTCTGTAACTTGAGAATTAATCTCTGAATACCTTTCATGTAATTCATCTGGCAAGGACTTCACAAACATCCTTTTCTCTAAACTTCAGCTTGATTTGTCGGTTAACTCATAATTGGATTACTACTCCGCTGCGCAACTCTGATTTAAACAATTAACCTTGGGATAGAAATAATACACCACTATTACCATATAAACTTTCCTTGGCCAATCCTTTGACTTTACAACTTTGTAGTTGTGCGCACCTCGTTTTTTTCCTCGGGAAAAAGACGCGCAGATTCCTCCGAGGACGTCCGTAAACGCTCGGAGGTGCCTTTGTGAAGCCGCCACCAAAGTTTTTGTGTAAAGGGAACGTTGATAAACCCTTAAGTTTTTTTTTGTAAAGGGAAACGATAATAAAACCCTTTTGACGATGAGGATAAGGATTAGGTCATCGCAACCATTGTCGGGTTCGGGAGTCGGTTACGCGAGGGGAAGGTATTAGCACCCCTCACGTCCGTTGTACTCAACGGGAACCTTCTATTTGGTTAAAGCTTGAATTGCTTTTTAATACTTCGCGTACATGTTCATTTATGCTTAAAATATATAATAAGGGGGGGAAAGAGATAAAAACAAACGAAGAAAGAAAAAAGTTTTTTTATTATTGTGCTTGACAAGATGTCGATCTTGCTCCTACGTATCTCCCGGTAGTCGGAGAATTCAAAGCATACGTAGTTCTTTGGTAGAAAAACGTATGTGTGTTGGTTGATTTTAATTGGACGATGTTTTAACCGAATTCTTGCGATTAAACGTTGCTTGTATGCTCGCACTTGGAGACTTATTAAGCGTTCGTTCGCGAACCACATTAGAATTGTTAAAAGGTACGTCCATTAGGGTAGAGGGTTGAAATTGGTCGCTATGGGACCAAGGGAGGTACAATGGACTCATACAAGTCAAACATTGACCGAGTGGACTCCGAAGAGTCGGGCGATTGTTCGATTGATCCATTGAGATCAAGAACGGGTACAATGGACTCGGACGAGTCGAACATTGACCGAGTGGACTCTAACGAGTCGAGGGGTTGAGTCTAATGGCCAACGGGGGACCAAAAGGCTTGGATTGACCACAAGGGGCCAAGATTTGGTTTGGTTAGGATTGTACATATTGAAAAAAAAGGAATGACGATTGTCCGAGCGACGAGACATACGTCACGCATTCGTACAATCGGGGCGATGGAGAGACATACGTCACACCATCCCTTTTTCATTCATGTTTTTGGATTGAATTCTTTAGAAATCCCAAGGCATGTCAAAACATTTGGTTTGAAAACCCAAAATGGGAGGTTTAGCAAAATTGCTAGAAAACGCGCAAGTTCGTCTCATTTTGCGAAAATGCGCACATTACCGGTGTATGTTCATTTTTTGAGTTTTGAACATCATGAACAATATTTATTGTTCAAGTTTAGATTGAAAAGCTGAACATAGCTTGTTGGTTCATGTGGTTTTGAAAATTTGGGAACATAACTTGCTTTGCAAGTTATCCACAAAATGGCTATACGAACTTGTGATTTTGCCAAAATTATGCAAAAACCTTGTTATGATTTGAAGAACAGAGGTTTAAAAACTCTTAGGTTCTGAGCCCTGGGGCTAGAACCTCAAAAATTGGTTGTTTGGACACAAAAACTCAGGTTCTGAGTTCTGTCATGGTCGCACTGCGACCATGACTTCGCACTGCGAAGCATGCGAAATTTTGGGTTCAGAAGCTGTTTCTGAACATTTGTTCAGAAACAACTTCTGAACACACTCAAGACCTTATAGATGGGTGAAAAGCTTTGAGTTTTTGGGGTGAAAAAGGTTGTACAAACCAATTTTGATGTTTTGAAAACCTTGGGATTTCTTTGAAATTCAAAAGGGGTTTTTTAGGACAAAGAGTTTTTGAGCCAAAATAGCTATGCAAACACAATTAGATATGCAAGATAAAGAGCTTAGTAACTTACAGAACTCCTTAGCAAAGCTCCAGCTGCACTTGGCTTGATTTGGTTGAAGGCTTTCACAAAGGTTTGAAGATTTGTGATGAACTTGAACTTTTGAAAGCTTTGTGTGGATTGATTGCTTCTGGTTATTTGTGGAGGTTTGTAGGTTGAAATGAGTAGAGTTTCTGCTCTTTGAATGTTGTGTTTTCTGTCTAATTGTGTGTGTTTGTATCCTTGGGCATTGCCTTGTATTTATAGGCCAAAATCAAATCTTTGTCATCATTACACAATCCCTTGATTCAGCTGATTTGTGGCCAAGATCAAGCTGAATCCCTTTGCATTAAATGCTAATGGATAGAGGCAACCCTGCCTTGTGCCAAGGGGCAAGTTCCAGCTTGATTTCAGCCACAAATTCAACTTATTCTAGAAGGTAATGATGAAGAACAAAGCTGATTTGCAAATGGCTAATGCTTGGGGATCAATCCTTGCAATCTCAATGGTTGGTCAATAAAAACGTGCACTGTATTGTGCAGAGATTGAGGGATGAAAAGGCTAAAATTGGCTGGTGTGAGAGGGTGAAAAGCTGCTGCAAAACAGAGTAGGCACTCATGGCTTTTCAAGTGAGAAAATCCAGCTGGTTTGACTGGTTTTTGGGGCAGCAAGCAGGAGGAAAGTCCTCAAGCAGGTGGCTGGCAACCTTGTGGTGGTTAGCAGGTCACCTGGGAGGGACTAGAGCTGCCCAAGGGCAAGCCCACTTGCTTGTCACATGCTAGGTTGGAAGAAAAAGCTTCCAACCTTGGCATTAATGGCAAGTCCTTCAACTCTGGCTTTGCTTGGCCCAATTGGCCATGAATGCTACTTAAAATAATTATGGAAGTGATGTGCAACAAAATCTGGAATTAAATCCAAGAAACCAAAAATCTGCAGAAAAATCGCAGACTTCGCAGTGCGAAGTGAGCTTCGCATTGCGAAGTCCTCAATTTTGAAAAGTTGACTTTTCTGTTGACTTTTGTTGACTTTTGACTTTTTCCCCTCTTTGATTTTTTTTGATTTTTGGTTTTAAAATGCGTAGGACAAAATTAGGGTACTACAGCTGCCCCTACTTAATTGTGTCTTCGCATAGAGTGCGTGAGTGCCGAGGGCATCTCATGAACTCTTTGCGGAGATCAATTAAGTAAAAAGAAAAAGAAGGACCCGAATTTTGTCCTTCGCGAAATGCAAATGAAAGGGTTGGTAGGGGTTGATCGTATCCAGCCGCTAACACTGGAGGTAGATCCACTGGGGAATGAAGGTAATCTTATCTAGGCATTGCTTCTAGAGGTCGATTCCTGAGGGTAGTGGTTTACTCTAGGTACTGTCACTAGAGGTGGAACATTGATGGAGGTGATCTACTCTAGGAATTGCTTCTAGAGATCGATACCTAAAGATGGCGATTTACTCTAGGCACTTTCAACTAGAGGTGGAACATTGAGGTAGGTGATCTACTCTAGGCACTGTCACTAGAGGTCGATACCTAAAGATGGTGATTTACTCTAGGCACTTTCAACTAGAGGTGGAACATTGAGGTAGGTAATCTACTCTAGGCACTGTCACTAGAGGTCGATACCTAAGCTAGGTGATCTTATTCAGGTACTGCTTCTGAATATAGATTCCTAACGAGCTGTGATCTTATTCAGCCGCTAACACTGAAGGTCGATACACTGGGGGAGGTGATCTACTCTAGGAATTGCTTCTAGAGGTCGAACAATGAGGTAGGTGATCTACTCTAGGAATTGCTTCTAGAGGTCGATACCTAAGCTAGGTGATCTTATTCAGGTACTGCTTCTGAATATCGATTCCTAACGAGCTGCGGTCTTACCCTAAATAGGTGCCCCTGGTTGAATGTTAATGGATGTTGGTGAATATGTGATACTCACTGGAGGATCCTTGTTGCAGGTTTTATGAAATGAAATGCATATGTATGAATGATTTGTAAATATGCATGCATGAATAAAATAATGTTCGTTGGGTGCCGAGCAGAGTCGGTCTTTGTTTGTGGGTGTGTTCATGATAGTTGGGCTTTCTTTTTTTGTTGTTTTTTTGTTGGTCGGTTTGGAAGGACAAGGTCCTTTGCCTACATACCCAAATGGGATCAAAACCGGTGTAGTTCGAGCCTAAGCCCGAAAATTTGTGTTTTGCCAATAATGATTGGACTTTTGTTTGGTTGAGACTCCTTGGGGAGTATCAATGAGGTTTGGCTTTTGGGGATAAAGGATCATTTTGGAAGCATGATCGATATCCAGCCTTGTTTGGTGTTTGAATGTTCAGGGTGTTTATTGGGGAATTTTGTTCCGCTTGACCCTTGGGGTTCTTTGAAACAAGATTAGGTCGGCCAGGTAAAAAAGTGGACCGGCATAAACATTCGGTAATCCTCACAGGGATAAACTCTCAGGGGATACATTTAAATATGGACAGGGTAATACCGTGATAATTGATAAGGAATAAATACCTCGTGGGGATCGTTAACTCGCTGTGTAAATCGTGCTAAACTGCTGAGGAGCATGACTGATGGTTCTGCTGGGGATGCTTGTGCTTCAGTTAATCAGCCTTGCTTGAATTGTCCCTTCAGGCTCTTGATTTGATGGGGAAGTTCCCTTTTGATTCATCGGTGACCAGAAATCCCTTTAGCAATTAACCGTGCTTGGCCTGCGAGGCTTATCTGCTCTATGGATAGATTTTGATGCACACATTTTTTTAAGTATTCACAATTCAGAGAAAATGTGCTTGTTATTACTTATTCAAAAAAACATAAAAGATTCCACATAACTTTTTTGTTTTGGAAATATATACACTATCATAGATGGAAATTTCGACAAAAGTAAAAGACTTCACTTGGGAAGAATTTTGTTAATGGGAAGGTGTCCTGCCCAAAGAGTGTTCGGGATTGCTGATGCATCAGCCGATTGGGCCCTTTGGTTGAATGTTTGAGGAACGTAAAAAGGCCATTGGGCTTTTTGTGAGCTGCGGGGGGAGTACCAAATATGGTTGGACTCTGAATGATTTGTGCACCGGGTGTAAACAGGTTTTGGTTTAAAATCGCGGGTGGAGATGGAAATTGTGCTTTATTTGTTAGTTGCCGAGCGAGGTCGGGCTCTTTGATTTTGGTTGCCGAGCGCGGTCGGGCTTTTTGATTTTGGTTGCCGAGCGCGGTCGGGCTTTTTGATTTTGGTTGCCGAGCGCGGTCGGGCTTTTTGATTTTGGTTGCCGAGCGCGGTCGGGCTTTTTGATTTTGGTTGATTCATATGAAATTCGCGCACGCAATTTTATGCTTTCTATTATTCCGAGATTGTACTGAAAAAGTCGAAATAAATTACCACACAAAATCAAATTGTACAGTTCAAATTAATAACATGCTTATTAATGAACCAACCTATCACTCATTTAAGTAAAACAAATTGAATAATAATGGTGAGGGGTTATGAACGCTCATCCGGCAATTTTGCTAACATTCCGATCGAGTTATATGTCCATCCCATTATTGTTTCTTAAAAACATGAAAGCATTGATCAAAAGGTCTTTAAGGGTTGTAATTTGGCTGGGCTACAAAAGAAATGTCATATGTGGGGAAATTGAATTCAAATGGCCAAGCAAGAGGGAACATTCTTTCTAACTTACCCCTTTCTTTGTTCAAGTCACAATTTTGGTGATTTCACAAATGCTTTTCTCCTTGATCTCGACCACTCTTGGATTTTATCGGTCTTCTTTTCTCTTTTCTCTTTTCTTTTTCTTTTTCTTTTTCTTGGTTTGCTTTGCTTTTTCTTTCCTTCTTTTTTTTCTTTGGTCGTCAAGATCAATTTAAGAAATTCAACGTTTGCTTGACTTTCACAAACCTCTCCTTTTTCCCAACTTGTTTCAATATGATGTCCTAATCGAATGTTCTTTCCTCTTTTGGCAAGGGGCACTAATTATGATGTTTTAAGGGTTCACAAATCGAAAGGAAGATATCAGAATTCAGTGATGTTTTAACTATGAACTGCATATATATTTTTTACAAACTCCGGCAATCTCATTAAGCAGTTGAGCTTATGAAAGTTGGCAGTTCACAGTTAAAAATTCTGATTTGTTAGGCTCAAAGGGGTTTAACAAATACTCACTTCTTACAGGGTGGGCTGTTTGTGGTTGATTGTTTTCTCTCATTTTCAAACAAATGCCTTGATCATGTCAATACTTTTATGCAATTAAAAACAAAATTCAGATTTAACATAAAAAGATCGAGCTAAGCAAAATGTCGATCTCCTGCATATGTATTTTGATATCTTTGGGGATTCCTCACATCTGGCTGGTTCTAAATGGTTCATAGAACAAACATATTAAATAACGTGAATTGTATGGTATAATTTAGTATGGAATATACATTCTTTTTTCAAATATTAATCAGGGAAAGAAATAGGAAACATGCATTTTTGCCTTGCGAAAATTAACCACATTTATCAATACCATTCGCTTATGGTTAAAACTTTGGCTTATTCGGTTGCGGAAAGTTTTGTCGAATTTGTATTACCAACATAAATAGGCATTTATCAACATTTATCAACATTCACACATATTAAAAATAAATAGGCATGATTATGATGCAAACGCTAGGTAATAAAAACAAAAGTACTCGAATAATAAAGCGAGAGTATCAATATAGCTACAAAGTACCAAACAAAAAGGAAACTCTAAAAGTGTACGAAAAAGATGACATAAACATGAACAACAAAATATGAGAAGTCATAAAAAAAAAGGGTCACTCAAGGAGTGAAAGCCTCATCATCCTCGGTCTCCTCATCCTCGTCCTCCTCGTCCTCATCCTCCTCATCATCTCCTCCCTGGCCTCCGGCCGCTGTACCACTGCCTCCAGCCTCTGCATGCTCTGGCCTATCCCCGGGCCAACGACCATGAGCCGCGAACATCTGGGATGTCGGTATCTGATCATCCGGATCTGTCGGCCTCCCTAGCTGCCTCTGAAGACGATACATGGAATCATGCATCATAGTCATGTATCGATGGGAGGAGGCATTCTGCTCCAATATGAAAGTGCAAGTGCGACAGTCCCCTGATGCTGGTGGAGGCCTAGGCCGTGGCTGCTGTGCCCTCGCTCTCCTCCCCGTGCAATGTCTGGAGATGTACTCGTCCGTAATGGGGTTCTTAATGGTTTCGGACACCTGGGGAGGGATAACTACGCGGGCGTCCCGGCAGAGTCCCATGATAAGACCCGGGAAAGCAAGTGGACACATCTTCTTGGCCGGTGGCTTGATGCCACTCTCGACCACTATCTTAATCTCCTGGCAAATGGCCCTGGCCACATCTACTTGTTTTCCGGTGAGGATATAGTAGATAAGGGGAGTGACATCCATGGTGGTGGAGGAGGTATGGCTTTTAGGTTTTATGTTGTGGACAATGAGGTGGAAAATGACCTGGGCATAGGTGGTAAGGTTGCCCCTGAGGGCCTTTGTGGGCTGCCCTGCTGCATTAAGCTCATAACTTTTTCCGGATTGGAAAATGGTTTGAGCATAGAGATCGTGGTTCCAATTACCACGATTCTGGTGCTTATGGAAAGCACACAGCTCATCATCTTCCAATTGGAAAGGGTTTCGGAGATAGGTATTGATGGCGTCGCGATCGAATCGAATGATCCGACCACGCACCATGGTCTGGTATGTAAACTCCCCCTCTGGATCCACGGGAATAGCGTTTGCATAGAATTCCCGGATTATGTCGTAGTTGAGGTTAAGGGGAGGGTTCACCAAAACTCCCCACTGGCGGTGGTTTATTAATCGGGCCAACTCCCTCCAAGGGCCCCTGTCACTTATGATGAACTGTCTCTCCGGCCAGAAGGTCCTGCCAAGAAGCTCTTCATATCTCTCCTGGTTCCGAAGACTTAGGAAGCGTGAGGCATCAAAACCCCCTTGTGGTCTCGATCCGGATGCCTCACCCCTTGAGCGTTTTCCAATTGGTCTTGGTGCCATCTGCAAGGAAAAGGGCAAAGTCAGTATGATTGGAAGTGATTAAAAGTGATATGAGGTGAAATGAATGGGATTGGAAGGCATAAATAATGAAAACATGTGTTCTGTTTCTGCTACAGTCGCACTGCGAACACATGATCGCAGTGCGAAGCCATGCGAAAATTCTGGGCTGCCCAGAAAGATGGGTCGCAGTGCGAAGTTCATCTTTGCTCTGCGACCCTGACAGAACAAATCCATAAAATCCCTGGGTAACTACCCTATACTCTTAAACTAAACTCTAAACAAAGCATGTTAGATGAATGATTAAGGATATATGCATGGGTAATGGTTACAACTAACATGGCAACTTGCTTTGATCAAATTTCTATAAAATGGGTAGAGTGTATTTCGTGTAAGATTACTCACAAATGGGAAAGGAAATGAGCCTACTTTAACTACCCATGACATACATTTACTAGATTGTAACTTATTCCTAGCATGGCAAGAAAAAACAGGAACTAATTACAATTCTTAAACCCTAAAATGGGAGTTTAAAAGTTTTAGCCAAAACCTAAAACCCATAACACGAATCAGAAGTAAAGCAGGATAGAGAGGATGAATCGTACCTTGCTGCTTGCAGAGAAGAGTGATTTTTACTTGGATTAGGAAAGAAGAAGAAAAATGGAAAAAAGGGTATGATTTTTTTTGTTTTTGAAGAGTTACTTTTTGTGAGAAAATAAAAACCTTTTTTAGTTAAGTTAAATAATAAAATAATGGTTAGATAAGATAGTGGAAAAAAGTAGTTGGAGGGAATTAATGCTGGCTAGTGACCTTTGGAATCTGGGCTGACAAAATTCGCAGGCTTCGCACTGCGAAGTATGTTTGCTCTGCGAACCTCAAAATCAACTTCGCAGTGCGAATATACCTTTGCTCTGCGAAGTGCTCGAATTTTGAAAAAGAAACTCCCTCTCAACACAAAGGTCAACTATAATTATGCATATAAAATATCAAGTAAATAAATGCTGATTGCCCCCTGATGGGAAAACAAAATACAAAGTAACAAGCATGAGTGAAGGCGAATGGGTGGTGGGTAAGGGCGTGATATGTAGGTTCAAAAATCCCCCATCCTCACATGTAGGCTCTAAATTGGGAAATCTCCTAAGAAGAGGTCCTTAGAGTCATAGACCTCACATGGAATTAGGGTTGTCTATGGACATACGTCGACATGACTTCAATTAATTCCATGTGAAAATCTCATCTAAGCGGGGTTGGACATCCCACCTCACGGACATACGTCAACGCGGGCTTCCGCACACAACCTCCTTCTAACTTAGTGTTTTTCTCAAGCTCGGGTAGAGAGCCTCACACGTCCGGCATTAACCCGAACAATGTGGAGTAACATCACTCAAGTAACCCCCACATTTGATATATATAATATGAATATAAAGCAAATAAAGCAAATATAAACATAAAACATAAATATAACATGCATGAATAAAATAAATAAACATGGCACGCAAAGAAAATAAAGCAATTGTCTTTATCCCGAAATAGGTTAGGCTTGACTCGCTAGTGGGAACAGGGTCCCCAGTGAAGTCGCCAGCTGTGCGCACCTCGTTTTTTTCCTCGGGAAAAAGACGCGCAGATTCCTCCGAGGACGTCCGTAAACGCTCGGAGGTGCCTTTGTGAAGCCGCCACCAAAGTTTTTGTGTAAAGGGAACGTTGATAAACCCTTAAGTTTTTTTTTGTAAAGGGAAACGATAATAAAACCCTTTTGACGATGAGGATAAGGATTAGGTCATCGCAACCATTGTCGGGTTCGGGAGTCGGTTACGCGAGGGGAAGGTATTAGCACCCCTCACGTCCGTTGTACTCAACGGGAACCTTCTATTTGGTTAAAGCTTGAATTGCTTTTTAATACTTCGCGTACATGTTCATTTATGCTTAAAATATATAATAAGGGGGGGAAAGAGATAAAAACAAACGAAGAAAGAAAAAAGTTTTTTTATTATTGTGCTTGACAAGATGTCGATCTTGCTCCTACGTATCTCCCGGTAGTCGGAGAATTCAAAGCATACGTAGTTCTTTGGTAGAAAAACGTATGTGTGTTGGTTGATTTTAATTGGACGATGTTTTAACCGAATTCTTGCGATTAAACGTTGCTTGTATGCTCGCACTTGGAGACTTATTAAGCGTTCGTTCGCGAACCACATTAGAATTGTTAAAAGGTACGTCCATTAGGGTAGAGGGTTGAAATTGGTCGCTATGGGACCAAGGGAGGTACAATGGACTCATACAAGTCAAACATTGACCGAGTGGACTCCGAAGAGTCGGGCGATTGTTCGATTGATCCATTGAGATCAAGAACGGGTACAATGGACTCGGACGAGTCGAACATTGACCGAGTGGACTCTAACGAGTCGAGGGGTTGAGTCTAATGGCCAACGGGGGACCAAAAGGCTTGGATTGACCACAAGGGGCCAAGATTTGGTTTGGTTAGGATTGTACATATTGAAAAAAAAGGAATGACGATTGTCCGAGCGACGAGACATACGTCACGCATTCGTACAATCGGGGCGATGGAGAGACATACGTCACACCATCCCTTTTTCATTCATGTTTTTGGATTGAATTCTTTAGAAATCCCAAGGCATGTCAAAACATTTGGTTTGAAAACCCAAAATGGGAGGTTTAGCAAAATTGCTAGAAAACGCGCAAGTTCGTCTCATTTTGCGAAAATGCGCACATTACCGGTGTATGTTCATTTTTTGAGTTTTGAACATCATGAACAATATTTATTGTTCAAGTTTAGATTGAAAAGCTGAACATAGCTTGTTGGTTCATGTGGTTTTGAAAATTTGGGAACATAACTTGCTTTGCAAGTTATCCACAAAATGGCTATACGAACTTGTGATTTTGCCAAAATTATGCAAAAACCTTGTTATGATTTGAAGAACAGAGGTTTAAAAACTCTTAGGTTCTGAGCCCTGGGGCTAGAACCTCAAAAATTGGTTGTTTGGACACAAAAACTCAGGTTCTGAGTTCTGTCATGGTCGCACTGCGACCATGACTTCGCACTGCGAAGCATGCGAAATTTTGGGTTCAGAAGCTGTTTCTGAACATTTGTTCAGAAACAACTTCTGAACACACTCAAGACCTTATAGATGGGTGAAAAGCTTTGAGTTTTTGGGGTGAAAAAGGTTGTACAAACCAATTTTGATGTTTTGAAAACCTTGGGATTTCTTTGAAATTCAAAAGGGGTTTTTTAGGACAAAGAGTTTTTGAGCCAAAATAGCTATGCAAACACAATTAGATATGCAAGATAAAGAGCTTAGTAACTTACAGAACTCCTTAGCAAAGCTCCAGCTGCACTTGGCTTGATTTGGTTGAAGGCTTTCACAAAGGTTTGAAGATTTGTGATGAACTTGAACTTTTGAAAGCTTTGTGTGGATTGATTGCTTCTGGTTATTTGTGGAGGTTTGTAGGTTGAAATGAGTAGAGTTTCTGCTCTTTGAATGTTGTGTTTTCTGTCTAATTGTGTGTGTTTGTATCCTTGGGCATTGCCTTGTATTTATAGGCCAAAATCAAATCTTTGTCATCATTACACAATCCCTTGATTCAGCTGATTTGTGGCCAAGATCAAGCTGAATCCCTTTGCATTAAATGCTAATGGATAGAGGCAACCCTGCCTTGTGCCAAGGGGCAAGTTCCAGCTTGATTTCAGCCACAAATTCAACTTATTCTAGAAGGTAATGATGAAGAACAAAGCTGATTTGCAAATGGCTAATGCTTGGGGATCAATCCTTGCAATCTCAATGGTTGGTCAATAAAAACGTGCACTGTATTGTGCAGAGATTGAGGGATGAAAAGGCTAAAATTGGCTGGTGTGAGAGGGTGAAAAGCTGCTGCAAAACAGAGTAGGCACTCATGGCTTTTCAAGTGAGAAAATCCAGCTGGTTTGACTGGTTTTTGGGGCAGCAAGCAGGAGGAAAGTCCTCAAGCAGGTGGCTGGCAACCTTGTGGTGGTTAGCAGGTCACCTGGGAGGGACTAGAGCTGCCCAAGGGCAAGCCCACTTGCTTGTCACATGCTAGGTTGGAAGAAAAAGCTTCCAACCTTGGCATTAATGGCAAGTCCTTCAACTCTGGCTTTGCTTGGCCCAATTGGCCATGAATGCTACTTAAAATAATTATGGAAGTGATGTGCAACAAAATCTGGAATTAAATCCAAGAAACCAAAAATCTGCAGAAAAATCGCAGACTTCGCAGTGCGAAGTGAGCTTCGCATTGCGAAGTCCTCAATTTTGAAAAGTTGACTTTTCTGTTGACTTTTGTTGACTTTTGACTTTTTCCCCTCTTTGATTTTTTTTGATTTTTGGTTTTAAAATGCGTAGGACAAAATTAGGGTACTACAGTAGTTACCATACGTAACCATCTTACATCATAATCTCTCTTGTGGTCTAATCCACCTATTTAACTTACTGATTGATCGACACTTGACTTTGCGTTTCCTTTCGAACATAAACAAAATTCTTACTTCCACGAAATACACCGAACCCTGTAGACAGTCTTTAACAATGAATTCGAGCCCAATGATGCTCCTATTAAAACAACTTAAGTTCATACATTATTTACTTGTGGTAACTTCTAGAAAAATTCTACGACTTCCGGAAATTCTCGTCTTTCATATACTTAATCGATTAATGAATCGAGTCTCTTCCTATAATTATCCGTAGGGATTTCACATCCACAACCTTTTTCCAAGGCACTTAGGTCCACATAACTATAACATAACTCTTAGGTACTCCTCGGATTGCTCCGGGAATAATCCGTAGGGATAGAACTCAACTTTTTCCAGCTCTCCTATAAGTCCAAACACATACTACACCTCTTCGAGTATTCCGATTAATAAATCTGTAAGCTTCAATACTTAACATTTTCCTTTCTAATCCTGTTATCTGAATAATAGTCCATCTGACTTCTCGACCGTTGCCCTCTTCATGGTTTCGAACAATCCAAAGTATGTATTTTCTACCCTCTTAACACATACCAACATAGTGTGATCTTTGTCGGCTTACCCGAATACGTGTACAAGGAGCCCATCGAAAGAGAATATAGAACTCCTTAACTTCAACCATACTTTAACTGTAACTTTTATATAAGTGACGTTCTTCCCGTTGCCAGAGCCTCACAATAGTTCTTAGCTAATTCCTGTTTAATCCTCGAAAGCGGTCTGCTATAATCCGACTACATAAAATTCAACCTTTACTTCATACCCTTACCGGGGTTTCCTTCACTTGTTGCTAAACTCGCGTTCCTCATACCAAGTATCTTGATGACCCAAAATAAAGGAAGGTAACCTGTTCCATCTGTTCATTATTTCGCTTAATCCATAAATGAGTCTCTTACCTATCAGATATTTAAATCTCGTCCGTTTTAAGTGTGCAAGTTCTCCCACCTTACACACTATATCCTCACTGGAAGCCCAGAGTTTTCAATAATTAACTATTCGTTCCTTATTCCAAGTCGCTGGGTTTGGCAACACAATCCATTGCATCTGCAGCCGGAATTAAAACTCTAATCAACCCTTGACTTTAACTTTCCAAATTACGGTTCCCGTTAGGATTCCAAATCATTCTTCAGAATATTCTATAATTCTTTACTCTACACATCTCCTTGGAGAAGGCATCGCTCAATGATGCGTCCAACTAGTCAAGGTACTTGACCTTACTCTTAAATACCTCTTATAATTCTGAGGCTTTGCCATTAACTGGCTCAGCTATTTTACTGTTAGAAACCATCCTTTGGCATTAAATACCTCGCCAATTTCCGTCTTAGAATCTGACGTCTTAACCTTCACCCTTTGAACACTTCTTACCTCCTTGGTCACATTCAGCTCTCGGATATTTGTCCTAACTGTCATATACTAGACTGAGTTGATCAGGCTCAACTAGACATGACCGTTAGAACAACATCTGGAACCCAATGATTCCACTACTTTTATTGAATCTTAAATGACCCATGGCACGGTCTGAAT
Organism: Medicago ruthenica; assembly: GCA_018208015.1. Lineage (NCBI taxonomy): Eukaryota > Viridiplantae > Streptophyta > Magnoliopsida > Fabales > Fabaceae > Medicago > Medicago ruthenica. The sequence goes on along the minus strand of CM031373.1, from coordinate 83,431,401 downwards.
CGACCTGCTCTGATACCAATTGTAACACCCATACTAACATTAACTAGTATATTAGCATGTGCGTTAGACTGATACTGGATACATTTAAAAATTTCAATAATGATAATCATACATCACAAGTGAATGAATACATGTTTACTCGTTTGTACAAATAATCCAATACTATTACAAATACTTATACAATGTCCGTTAAGCTCCCGAGCTGATACACAACGAGCAACTGTACTCCATCCCGCACCTCTATGAAGAACTTCGTCACGAACCTCTGACATACCTGAAACCTGCACCAGAAGGAATGGGATGAGACATAATGTCTCAGTAAGCTCTAGCCCAACCTACTGTTGGCAACCACAGGGAACCTAGGGTCGCCATGCCTACCTTGGCAATCTCGGGGATTTCCTAGGATCGCCAAGTCTTTAACTGCCTATGACCATAATTCCTCCTGTAACTATAACTTAAACTGTCTATAACCTCTTATTGTAATTGTCTATAACCATAACTGTAATCTGCCTATAACTTTGACTTAGTGATCGAGGGGAAACCTAGGACCACTTTCTGATAACTGTCTATAACTATAACTATAACTATAACTATGAGTTTCCTGTGACTATAACTGTAACTGTAACTTTGACTATAACTGTAAAACATAAAACATATAAACAGTTCGATAGCAGTTTTATGTTAGTTGTTAGCGTTGAACAAACAATTATCTGAGTTCATTTTACGGAGGGCACCCCGGGTGGAGCAACCCCGAGATACGTCTCCCTATAAACCGGTGAAATTCCTATCATATCAGGCTAACACCGGACTCCCTATGAAACGTGTGGACAACCCTCTCGGAGGAGTCCCATCCGGCGAATCCCGGAGTCTGATGAACACGCCCTATGACTGTGAAACGTGCAAGCACGCCAATATCTTTGAATAATTCTTTAATTCTTTAACTTTGACATATAATCATATAACAAATACTATGATCGTATAACATTCCTATGACATATAACCTATGATTCTAGGCTCATCGTTCTCATGAGTCACCTATGATTGTTGCGAATCCAACACTATAAACTTGTCTATAACTATGATTGACAATCATTCAAACTCTCATTGCTCTTAAGCTTGCACATACTTAAGTGAATGTAGGGACTTCACCTCAAGAGATAATCCCATTACCAAGCCCTATACATATCTATATAACTTAGGAGTATAAGTATACATCTCCTAAGGCCATGCCTATCCCTCATCCTACCTTAATTCCAAGCCAAAGCTCACGAACAAAAAGCTGAGGAAGGTGAAAATCGTAGCACGATATGCCAGGATCGGAGCACGATTTTATGCGAAAGTTTCTTGAAAATCAGGACATAAAATCGTAGCACGATGCCCATAAATCGGAGCACGATTTTGGCTTCAGCAGCATACAAAATTTTGCTTCCTAGGCTAAACCAAACATCCCCAATCTTCAAACAGCTTATGGGAATAGATTTTCCATGACATATGAACAACTTATCACATAATAATTCATGTATTCACAAGCCAACAAGGGATTAAGGCATGAATCTATCAAAATAGCTCTTAATACTATAACTTTCAAGTTTAAACAAAGTGGGGTTCTAAAACCCTCTAAGAGCTCACCTCAAACTCAAAGGATTGCTTGCTAAGTTTTAGAATCCAAACCCTAGCTTCAAGTCCAAAGTTTCTACTCAAAACCACTTCTATTCCTTGGCTTTCCTTCTTCTTCTTGCTCCAAAATTTACCAACACAAGCTTGCTTGCCACAAGAGAGTTTGGGAAGGAGTTTACTAGATCAAGGGTTGAAGATTGGTGAAGTGAAGATGGATTATGAATGAGTGAGTGAGAGGGACGAAAAGAGAGAGAAGGAGAGAGCAATTTTTCTGTTTTTGGAGTGTGAGAAAATGAGTAGAAAACTCAACAATTTCATATTTATCCAAATGCCCAAATGCCCTTAATTACAACTATGCCACTCCTCTTAATTACAACCTTGTCATTGCTTGCAAACGAAGTTTCTAACACGTTTAACTGATGCTTCTGAGCGGGATATTACAGATACAGACGATTATACCCATGAAATAAAGGATTTAGTGAGAATTAAGAAGGGTAATTACGACAACATGGTAATAATCAGTTTTCTTATTATATATATATATATATATATATATATATATATGGAGAATGAGGATTTGATGTTGCCAGACGATATTAAGGGAGGAAGATAAAGTGAAAGGGTTAAATCCTCATTCTGGTTTGCTACAACGGAGATAAGAGCATCTCCAATGGGCGTCTTTTACTTAACTAGGACCTCAATAGGACCCCCATTGAAGAAAGAAAAAAAGTAGGCACTTATTCTTTACCGACAACTATATAAGGACCCTACATATTAGTAGACCTTTTTAAGATATTTTTTTACTTTAGTACCATTGGAGTTATTGAGTCCTTAATAGGTACTTTTATTTAAAAATTATAAATAAATAACTCGTACATGTGTGACCCATTTAGAGATTTTTGTAGTTCACTACCGTTATGGATGCTCTAAGCCATGATACGAAACAATACCTCTTCCGTACAAATGTTACCGAAAATCAGTTACAACAGGTAAAAGTGGAAGGTCCACCGGTGCAACTTTTTTTTAGGGTGCATATTAGGGGCTCCCAAACATCTGTGGTATTTTTTTTGTATAAAAAATTTATGGTGAGAGATGACAAAGGAATGAAGACTTTAGACTTCAAAAACAATTATATTTACATTTACTATCCTCTAAAAATAATAATATTTAAAATGTTATTTACCACCTCCAAGAGTACTAGCGGGTCACAAACCTGAAATTTCATAGTTTGATCTGTATTTTTACTACTAAATTGAACCCTTCGAGTAAATTTGTTAACATTCAATCAAAACTTTTTAAAAAATATAAATAATTCTTTTTGACAAGTAATATAAATAATTCTTGTTACATTATCAAGAATTTTTTTACAAGGCAAAAAAAAGTGGTATTCAATTGAGATTTTACCCAACTTAATATTTCTTGGTATTTAAAGCATATAGTACAACATTACAATCTCACCTAAATTCTTGAGACTCAGATCCCCAAAAACTTTTTATGCCGCCTTCGTTCAATGATTAATCATGTAAAATAGTTTTTTTTTAAGGAAATCATGTAAAATAGTTAGTTCCTTATATGTGTTGTATTAGTGATAAAATGTGGAAGAGGTTCATTTCAACAAACCGAAATTTTTTTTTGATAAAATGTGGATTCACAACAAGTAAATAAGAAAGGAAATAATAAAGATAAATCCTTAAAAAAATAGATATAAAGATAAAGAGTATTTAAAGGGGAGTTTTTTTTTTTGAAAGATTTAAAGGGGAGTTAAGTTTATAATATTTTGAATATATTCAAAATTATTACACTAGTAGTCTAATTTTGAATATACTAACAGTTACAAAATAGATATAAAGATAAAGAGTATTTAAATGTGTATATATACGAATAAAATTCATATTTACTTGTCGTATACATCAGTAGTCTAATTTCTTTATACATACATCCAATCAAATTATTACATGATGTCACCTTTTTAGATTTTTCATAAAAAAATCTCCGAACATCTACTTAACATAATTTTATTGGATACATGTGTAGAAAAAATATACTCTTAATGCATAAAAATTAATCTCATAAAATATTTACATTATAGTAACCATAAATAGTTGATTTCTTCCTGCTCCCACCCAAGTCACCGCAAACTTCCAAAAAAGAGTACGATTGATAATGAGAATTTAAAGATTATTGTTGGGGTGGAATTTTTAGTGGGAATGGATCCATAATCTTATACATTGATGATATTGATGAAACAAGTTTTTACTAATAAAGTAGAAGTTATGGAATGAAATTTCGTCAAAAAATGTTATGTAATGAATTTTTTTTTCATATGATCTTAGCAGTAATGTATTCATACCACTAAATCACTTTGAACTATACCCTACAGATCTTCTAGTATTTTGGTGTGTTTTTAGTACTTTTTACTATTTATTTTTTAATTTTGAATTATAGGCAAAACAAAGGAATATGTGGGGAATGTGATGCAAAAGATGTCATTGTTAAAGTTTTGAAGTTAACAGATGCAAAAAATTTGAGAGAGAGAGAGAGAGAGGGGCGATACTTGCATTGTAAATATCACAATAATTATTTTTTTTTTTTGAAAGAAAGAAGCTTATAGCTTTTTATTATTGATCAAAGTAGAAATACAATGTGGAATATTGCGATAAATATGGAAACTAACATTATATGGTGCTGCCTGAGCTAGACTATGGGCAACATCATTGGTTTGTCTCCTAATGAACCTTACATCAGAGGTCGCTAGATCAGTTCCCAACAGGTGTCTACAATCATTAATTATTGCCATGAAATCAGAGACACCGTTCTTCCCATAAATGTTGTCTGCCACTACTTTAGAGTCCGTTTCGAAATCAATGTTTTCCAGGTTGAGTAACATCATATATGAAAACATCATAATAATAGTAACATCAATGTAAAATTTTATTCAACATTTTGACAACTTCTTTCATCATATTTTAAATATAAAAATTAATGCATGAATTCAATGTAAAATTTGGAATGATTTGCTTGTTCGATTAAAAATAAAATGAATAAGTGATTTGTACGTGTAGAGACCACTTAAACTATCTCTTAGTAGTAGCATTGTAGGTGATGCTCTAAGTGGTGTAGCTATGAAAGTATTAAATCAGTTCTATTAAAAGAATAATCTTAAATCAGTGTTGTTTTGAATAAGGAAATTACTTTTGAAATATTACAACATACTCCGTGTTTACAGCAAGGTGCATTTAACATATTTCCTTAAATGTTTTTTTAAGACCTTAAATGTTTTAATAAATGTTTTTGACCGAAATATGTTTTTGATTACTTTTTTGAAAGGTACATTTTGATTACTTAAAAAAATAGTATAATACTCTATATAGTATTAAATATTTTATTTTAATTATTTTATTTTCTTAATCGTTGTTTGCATATATTTTATTTTTTTGGGTCAGATGTTTAAATGCATTCTTTAACATTCATTATAATATATTTTTTTTTTGACAAAACATTCATTATAATTTTGTATAGCACTTTATTTTTTTGAAGAAATTTTGTATAGCACTTAATATATATAAGTATTCGGTCTCAAGTAATTAAATGGCCTTCCCTAAAAAAAACAGTAATTAAATGGTCTTACCAGCTTTTGGGTCAAAAGTTTAAATGCATTCCTTAACATTCATTATAATTTTGTATAGCACTTTTTTTTGAAGGATTTTTTTTGTATAGCACTTAATATATATATATATATATATATATAGCACTCGGTCTGAAGTAATTAAATGGTCTTAGAATATATTAGTACTAGCTAGCAATAATATGGGGTTATATTTGATTCCATGGACAAAACCAAAATCTAGGAACACAAAAGTTTGTTTTATTAATGTAAAAAGACAACACAAATGTGGACCAGCACCCACAAAAACAAACATCGACTTTAGCTCTCCAATCATCTCCATCCTCCTACACCTGCTTATCATTGTTTCTTTGGTTTATCCTATTAATTCTTTAGAAACAAGCAATCATCAATTGATCAATCAAACTTTTCGATCAGATGAAGAATTTCGTAAGTTGAAGAAGATGATAGCAACTGCTCTTCAACAAATCAACAAGCCAGCTGTCAAGACAATTCATGTATGTTATCATGAGAATTTGAAATTCCCACGTCACCTTATAAAAAAAATGTGTTAATCATAAAATGCTCACTGTAATTTTTTTTTCTTCAAATTTTACAATGTTGTTCTGTATGTTTTTTAAAAAATTGGATCGGCCACTCTAATTTTTCAAATTTGCAAATTGATTTCTGTATTTTTACAAATTCATCGCTATAAAATTTGTGAATCGGCTCCTGAGCTTTTGCAAAAGTTCAATGATTACATTTTCTAAAAACAATTAATCACTTTTGTTTATTTTTATATTTTTTTACCCCAAATTTTTTGAAACTTTAAATAAAAAAGTACTCTATTAAAACAAAAATAATTATAATCACGAAGGAATACGGTAAAACATTTGAATTTTGTAGTTTCATTTTTAAATTATCTAGTATTTTAAACACACTCTTAAATCTTGGAGTCTAACTTATATGTTTGTGTTTATTTTGGTAGAGTTCCGACGGTGATATCATAGATTGTGTTCTATCGCATAAACAACCAGCTTTTGATCATCCTCTATTGAAAGGACAAAAACCATTGGTATTTTATACTTTTTTGTGAATTTAACAGGAAAAATTCAGAAATAGTTTTTGAAAGAAAACTATTATATTTCAACTTTATAACTTGAATATTTTCCTTCCATATTTACAAATATATACAGGATCCTCCGGAAAGACCAAGAGAGCACAACCAAATGGGTAATTTGAGTGACATCTTTCAATTGTGGAGCTTATCCGGTGAATCATGTCCCGAAGATACAATTCCAATTAGAAGAACAACAGAACAAGACATGTTAAGAGCTAGCTCTTTAAGCACATTTGGAAAAAAGCTCATCGATGGCAATGGCCACGAAGTATGTACTTGTAGAAACTCGGTTTTTCGTCTATCAAATTCTTTCTTTAATAAAATATTCTATACTTTTCCTTTTTTATTATTTTAAAACTCAATATTATATACCTTCTCCTTTAAATTATTTTTGAGGGGTTCATATTAGACAAGTGATAATTTTGTAGAGATCATTATCCTTTTTTCATTTAAAGTGGTCAATGAGTTTTATGGTCCCTGTTTAAATTATTGTTTCATCATGCACATATAAGCAATAGTCTATCTTTTGATTTCATTTATTTATATCTTTGCTCCAACATATTTTTATCTTCTATATCAAGAAACTTAAAAACAAACCAACATTAACTTTATACTATTTTGAAAATTAAATAACATATGGGTTCTTCTTATATTGCTCTACACTACACAGTATTCAATTGCGGGTATTGATGGGGGTGTCTACAAAGGAGCAAAAGCAACCTTAAACGTGTGGGCCCCACATGTGGAAAGTCAAGAATTCAGCTTGGGTCAAATATGGGTCCAATCTGGCATATTTGCAAAAGATTTCAATACCCTTGAAGCTGGTTGGCAGGCATGTTTATTACTCTAATTAATTACTTCATCCGAGTCAATTCATTCATATACTTATGCATAGTCTTTTTATTTGTTTAATTGGTATACTTTTTTTTACCAGATAATTGGTATAAAATATTAGGATAATATTTATATGTCAACCAACTATATCCATGTTTAAAATTTAGATTAATAGTTTAATTTAATTAAGCACATTAAGCTAAAGTTCAAGTAATTTTTATATGCAGGTCTACCCGCGGTTCTACGGGGACAACCACCCTAGATTTTTTATTTATTGGACGGTAAGTAAATTGATCGAAGTGTAATATACACACACAAATAAAAAAAATATGAATTAGTAAAAGAAAAAATGACAAGAGTAATACTTGCATTGCAGGCTGATGCGTATCAACGAACTGGGTGCTATAATTTACAATGTCCAGGCTTTGTTCAAACTAACAAAAAAATTGCAATTGGAGCTACAATAAATCCAATTTCTACGTATAATGGAAAGCAATTTACTATTACTTTATCGATTTGGAAGGTAAGTTTATGCTCAGATTACCAAATTGATCTCCATGTTCCTCTTGTTTTTTACTATTATTTTTTTCTTCTTCCAATAACGTGTGAATCGTCAAAAACTACTTTCAAAATTGTATTGTAGAGATAAGATAAGTCAATTTGGTTACTAAAGTTTGTTTTTAATATGGTCAATGGTGGGGAGTGTTGGACACTCCGTTATTCATTTTTCTAATAATCAACAAAATCCCAATATTTTGCATCACTTGCCTCCTTGGCACATTTATTTTCCTCTTTTTGACCCATTAATTTCAGTTTGTTTGAGTAAGATAACTTTGTCACAAAAAAAAAAGGTTTACTTTGATTCTTTTTTGTGTGTGAAGGATCCAAAGGGTGGAAATTGGTGGCTTGATTATGGACCTGGGAATACACTTGGGTACTGGCCATCCTCCTTGTTCACACACTTGAAAGATAATGCAGATGCTATTCATTTTGGTGGAGAAATATTAAATACAAAGTCAACAGGCTCTCACACTTCCACCCAAATGGGTAGTGGACATTATGCGGAGGAGGGTTTTGGAAAAGCTTCGTATTTTACGGATTTGCAAGTTCTCGATTCAGATAGTAGAGTGATAGCATCTCCAAATCTCAAAGTTTATGTAAACAACTCTAATTGTTATAATATACAAGAGGAGACTACTAAACAGTGGGGAAAATACCTTTACTATGGTGGACCTGGCAGAAATGAAAAATGTCCCTAAAGGAATATTAAATAATATATAATAAGAATAATAAGGTGAACTTTTTTTTATATTTTGAAATTTTTCTTTTTTGCATTTCTTGGTTAGGGGTGATTTATATAAGAACAAGTGTTTTATATTATTTTTGAATAGTTTACAATTGTGGGAATGATCTCTATCAATAGATAGAGAGTGAACCTAGTGCAGTCATGCACTATGCTACAATCAAGGAAATAAATAACACTACATAATTACATAAAATACAATTACTATAATTACATGATTTGTTTTGTTGTCCTTATTGACTTTTGAGCTGTAACAGTTCCATGGTTTGATTTGATGTGGTATGACTTTGCTCCGCATTAATTCTATATCATTTCATATTAGTTCTCCTATATGCCCCCTCAAGATGAAGTTACCATCCGTGACTTTCATCTTGGACCTTAATTCTTCAAATTTAGCTCGAGGTAATGGCTTGGTGAGAAGGTCAGCAAGTTGATCCTTGGTAGACACATGAGAGACTTGTAGTTTTCCATCACGTACAAAGTGATAGTCCAAGGATATGTGTGTGCGCTCTCGTTAAAAACGTGCAAACCTCGAGCATACTCATACGCTAGCAAGGTTGTGTGAAGTCGCCACCAAAGTTTTTGTTTAAAGGGAACGTTGATAAACCCTTGAGTTTTTTTATTTTGAAGGAAACGATAATAAAACCCTTGACGATGAGGAAAGGATGGTCATCGCAACCATTATCGGGTTCGGGAGTCGATCGCAAGGGGAAGGTATTAGCACCCCTCACGTCCGTTGTACTCAACGGGAACCTCCTAGTTAGTTAAGGCTAAAAATGTTTTTAAAAGTTTTGCTTGCATGCTCGAATATATATAAAAGGGAAAAAGAAAATATGATGAAGGGGAAAAAGAAAGTTTTTTTTTATTGTTGTGCTTGACAAGATGATGATCTTGCTCCTACGTATCTCCTGGTGTGATGGAGAATTCAAAGCTACGTAGTTCTTTACTAGAAAAACGTATTTTGTTGGTTGTTTTTAAAGAACGATGTTTTGATCGTATTCTTGCGATTAAACATTGCTTGTGTGCTCGCGCATGGGAGGCTTAAGCGTTTGTTTGAAATCGCGCTTAGAATAGATACAACATGTCCGCTGGGGAAAAAGGGTTTGAATTGGCCGCGAGGGGACCAAAAAGGTTAAAATGACTCAACCGAGTCGAGAAAGGGTTCAATTGATCCGACGGGATCAAGAAAAGGTTCAATGGACTCAACCGAGTCGAACATTGACCAAAGTGACTCAACCGAGTCGAGAAAGGGTTCGATTGATCCGACGGGATCAAGAAAAGGTGCAATGGACTCAACCGAGTCGAACATTGACCAAAGTGACTCAACCGAGTCGAGAAAGGGTTCGATTGATCCGACGGGATCAAGAAAAGGTTCAATGGACTCAACCGAGTCGAACATTGACCAAAGTGACTCAAACGAGTCGAGATTGAAATCAAATGGTCACGGGGGACCAAAGGGTTCAAATTGACCACAAAGGGCCAAGGATTGGTTTTGGTGTGGTTGGATGCGTTGAAAATAGAATGACGATTTTCCGAACAACGAGACATACGTCAAGCATTCGTCCAATCGGGGAAATGGAGAGACATACGTCAAACCATCCCTTTTTCATTCAAGTTTTGTTTGAAATTTAAGAAATCCCAAAGTTATCAAAACACTTGGTTTAAAGCTTAAATGAAAAGGTTTTAATGTTCAAATTAGTTGTTGCAACCTATGAACAAGTTTGCCTTGTTTATGTGCATGAAAATGAACAAGTTTATGGCAAAATGCACAAATTTGTGAAAAACGCACAAGTTCGGCTCAATTTTGAAAAAGATTTTGAAAAGTGAACAAGTTCGGCTTAAGTTCACGTTTGATTGAAAATCATGAACAAGGTTTTTGTTCAAGTTTAGTTTTTGAAAATAATGAACTTAGCTTATTGCTCAAGTTGGATTTTGAAAGTTTATGAACGTAACTTGTTTCGCAAGTTATTCAAAAAGTGTTGCTCAAACTTGTGAATCTTCCAATATCATGCAAAACTCTTGATATGTTTTGAATAAAATGAGTTTCAATCCTCTTAGGTTCTGAGCTTTTAGGTTAGAACCCCAAAAATTGGCTTTTTAGAAGCCTGAACTCAGATTCTAAGTTCTGTAATGGTCGCAAAGCGACCAGAGCTTCGCACTGCGAAATTTTGAGTTCAAAAGCTGCTTCTGAACTGCTGTTCAGAAGCAACTTCTGAACAATCTCAGAACTTTTGGATGGGTGAAAAGCTTTTGAAATTAGCAATAAAATGAGTGCAACAACTCAGTTTAAATGTTTTGCAAACCTTGGGATTCCTTTGAAGTTCAAGAGGGGTTTTGTGTGCAAAATGAGTTTAAACAAACTTAAAGATGCAAGTAGCAATGCAAAATGAAAGATAAAGATTTTAGGACACTTACAGAACTCCTAGCAATGCTTGTATGACAAGAGATAGGAAGTGGCTGGAAGGATTATGATTTTGCAAAGGTAGGAATGTTGTAGGTTTATGGATGATAATAACACTAGTGTTTGGCTACTATCTCTCACTCTTTGTATGATGTTTTTGAAGGTTTGAATGTTGTGTATGAACTGTTTTTCTACTCTCAAAATGCTGTAATTCCAACTCTCTTAGGTGTCTTCAATCCTTATGCCTTGCATTCCTTTTATAGGCCAAAACCACATCAATTGCAATGATGAAAATCTCTAGCATCCAGCTGATTTGTGGGCTAAAGACCAGGCTATTTTGCTTTGCATTTAATGCAAAAGTGAAGAGGTGACCTTGCCTTGCTGCAATGGTCAAGACTTTGGCAAATCCAGCCATTAATGCAACTGATTTTGGATAACAATGATGATGAAAAAGTGGAAAAACAGGGCTGGTTTGCAATTGGGCTGTTCTTGGGATCAATCCTTGCAATCTTGAGGGGTTAAGCAAGAAAAACGTGCATTGTAATGTGCAGAGGTTGGGGGAAACAAAAGGGAACATGTGGGCTGGTGTGAGGGAGAAGGAAAGCTGCTGAAAACAGGGCAGCAAAACAGCTTTTGGACAAGTGAAAACCAGCTGTGTTTGACTGGTTTTGGGGGAGAAAGAAGGAAGAAAAACAAGCAAGCAGCTGGCTGGCAAGCTTAGGGTCATTAGCGGGTCAATTGGGAGGGATAAGAGCTGCCCAAGGGCAAGCCAACTTGCCTGGCACATGCTTGGTTGGAAGAAAAACCTTCTCACCTTGGCTTTAATGGCACATGCTTCATTTCTTGCTTTGCTGAGCCCAAATAGCCACAATTGCCAAATACAATGATAATAATAATGATAGGTAATAATAATAATAACTATAATGAAAACAAATCAAAGAAATTAAAATCTGCAAAAAATTCGCAGACTTCGCAGAGCGATGGGGACTTTGCTCTGCGAAGTCCTCATTTTAAGAAATGTTGACTTTTTGTTGACTTTTGTTGACTTTGACTTTTCTCTCTCTTTTTTTTTTTTTGAATTTTTGTTTTGAAAAAGCTTGGGACAAAATTAGGGTACAACAGCTGCCCCTACTTAATTGTGTCTTTGCATAGAGAATGCGAGTGCCGAGGGCATCTCATAGATTCCTTGCGAAGAGCAATTAAGTAAAAAAAAGAAGGATCCGAATTTTGTCCTTCAAGGTGAGGGAAAAACAATTGTAGTAAATAATAAAAGTAAAGATATGCAAATGCAATGAATAAAAGTAAATGCAGGGTCACCTGGTTTGGCTACTGATGCATAAACTGAAGATGAAAATAGACAAGTCGTCGCCTGAATAGGTGCTTAGACTGGCTTGGGGAATTAAATTAAAAGATCGTCGCCTGAATAGGTGATTAGATCTGACAAGTTGTCGCCTGAAAAGGTGCTTAGACTGAAAAAGGTAAAAGATCGTCGCCTGCATAGGTGCTTAGATCTGACAAGTCGTCGCCTGAAAAGGTGCTTAGACTGAAAAGGTTGATCATATCCAGCCGCTAACACTGGAGGTAGATCCACTGGGGATAAAGGTAATCGTATCCAGCCGCTTACACTGGAGGTAGATTCCTAAAAGCAAAGGTGATCTTATTCAGCCGCTTACACTGAAGGTCGAAACATTGGGGAAAGGTGATCTTGTCTAGCCGCTAACACTAGAGGTGGATACCTGGGGATGGAGTGATCTTATTCAGCCGCTTACACTGAAGGTCGAAACACTGGGGAAAGGTGATCTTATCTAGCCGCTGACACTAGAGGTGGATACCTGGGTGGAGTGATCTTATTCAGCCGCTTACACTGAAGGTCGAAACACTGAGGAAAGGTGATCTTATCTAGCCGCTGACACTAGAGGTGGATACCTGGGTGGAGTGATCTTATTCAGCCGCTTACACTGAAGGTCGAAACACTGAGGAAAGGTGATCTTATCTAGTCGCTGACATTAGAGGTGGATACCTGGGGATGGAGTGATCTTATTCAGCCGCTTACACTGAAGGTCGAAACACTGAGGAAAGGTGATCTTATCTAGCCGCTGACACTAGAGGTGTGAAATTTCTGGCTTTAGCAACTGGTAGGAGTTATTAACTGGTTCAAATTAACAACTGGTTCTGAACCAAACAGGTTCTGAACTTGAAACTTAGCACAATTTAAACAGTTATGCAACAAGCAATAAAAAGTGCAGAAATAAAAGAACACAAGGTTTGTTAACCCAGTTCGGAGTAAACACCTCCTACTCTGGGGGATACCAATCCAGGAAGGAAATCCACTATTGGAATTAATCCTTAAGACTCAGACACTGACTCCCAGTTCCTATCCCAAGCAATTAACTTCCACCTAGTCAGACTTCCACCCACGCATGAGTATTAGAGTCCACTAACTTCCTATCCAAGCAACAGCCCAGTCACTTGAACTAACCTTGAACCTAAACCAGTTCTGAACAAATTTCCCAGTTTTTGAAGAACACTCTTCAAAACAAAAACTTCATTCTTGCTTAAAAGCTTTTGAATGAATTACAACTCAAAACAAACACTAAACCAACTCTAACAGAGTGGTGCACAAACAAAGCTAAAAAGCTTACACAACCTAAGACTCAATTTTCTGAATTATACTCTGTTTTTCATATATCCTGAATAGCAGCAGCAGCTCTCCTTATATAGCCTTCAGTCCAGCAGCATAAAATAAATTCCAATCTTCTGAAATTGATTTGTTACTGATTTATGAATGGCTAAGATAATTCTGCAATGTATCTTTGAAAGATTACATCAGTAAAATACGCGTTTTCATAAAAACAAACCAAATCTTCATTAAATCTTCTCCAAGACAACCAGCATTCTAGAAGCAATATGCTAGGATATTTCCTTGTTAAATCTCGCCAAGATTCGCACAAGAATAACTTGAAAATAACCAGCTTCTGATGAAGTCAACAGAAGTCAACGCTGGCATCAGACTCTGAAATCAGCTTCTGAAGTGCTACAGTGCTTCTGAAGAGGCATTCAGCTTCTGATGGCATTTCCAGCTTCTGAACAGCTTCAAATGTAAAAACTTGCAACTGAAGAATTGTTCTACATATGGAGATGCTTCTAAACAACACTTTGGTTTTGCCAAAACATGCAGCCAACACCAAAAGACTCAACAATCTCCCCCTTTGGCAAATTTTTGGCTAAAACCAGTGTTCACACACCCAAGTTCTTCAACCTCCCATAAAATTTAACTCAGCAATGAAGAACTCCACAATGATCAATCATAACATAGTGATAAGCAGCGGATTCAGTTAGGACTATCATGAAAAACACAAACCAGCTTCAGTTCAACATATCAGCTACTGAAGCACACATAAGATACTGATCAACTCCTGATCATCACAAACATAAACAAACACTCCAGCTTCACAACACTCCCCCTGCAACTCAGCTTCTCATACAAACTCCCCCTTACTACTGAACACAGAGAAAAATGGTGAAAAAATGGTATCAGAGCACTCAGTGCACAAATGTTCTTCAGTTCCACACTTCAGGACCACGGACAGCTCTTCACTCAGGATGTTAACACACATGCACTCCCCCTGAGACACATATTCCCCCTCAATCATATCTTCAGATTCTGAACAGCTCTTGTTACATTGATTCTGAACTCTGAGCAAAATAACCAGGTATCAGAGACACAGTACATTCTGATTCTGAACAACTCCAGTCTGAACTTAAACATAGATTTTTCTCCCCCTTTTTAGACACAAAATTCTGACAAATCTCAGACTTCAAATAGGGAATGAAATCAAACCAAGTAACACAGATCCTTGAAAGAACTTCAGACTCAGATTCAGGTATACACTTAGCATGAGCACAACTGGCAGGTACTCTATCTTCCTCACATCCAGTTTGCTTTAATTGCTATAAGTCCTTATGCTGACAAATATTTGAAGAACCACAACAAAAAACATTCCTCCCAGCAACTCTTTTCTAAACATAAGTCCTAGCCTCTTCAGACTCACAAGAAAATAGAACCTTCTGATCAGGAACATGAACTTTGCTCCAGACTTTGGATGGTCCAGCATCAGAATTCTTCTGTGCTATAGAAATTGGCTTGCTGTCATCAGCAACAGCCTTTCCTTTTCCTTTGTTCAGATTCTGAGCAACCCCTTCACTCTTAGGTCTCCATACTTTCTTGATTTTGCTCTTGTTCACAGCTGGTTCAATTTTTCTGTGTTGCAAATGTTTGGGATAACCATGCAATTTGTAACAAAAAGGTTTAATGTGACCCTTCTTACCACAATGATGACAAACCCAAGTTTGATTCCTTCTTTTGTTTCTGTTAAACTTCTGGGAATGCATCTGAGCATGCTTCTGAGGCAGCATCTGAACTTGCTCATGAGGTATCATCTGAGGTTGCTTCTGAGCTTTCTTCTGAGATTGCATCTGAGGTCTCATCTTTGATGTCCCAATCATAGAATCATAAGATTCAGAAGCAGGTACAAATTGCTTAACAGGATTCTTCTTCTTGAGCTTCAGACTCTGATCAACATAACCTAACCCAGTTTTTCCTTGCTTCTGGACATCTAGAATCTCCTCCAACTTATCAGTAGCAGAGTTCATCATCCTAACTTGCTTTTTCATCTGATCAAGTTGGGAATTCAAAAGTGTTACTTTTTCATTAAGATCAGCAATCTGTCCTATATGAGCACATCTTTCAGACTGCAGCTGGCACACAGTTTCCTTCTCAGTCTCTAATAACTTGATCAAATCTTGATTTCTGAGATACAATTCTTCATAAGAAATAGCTGGTTCCTCAAAAATCAATTCTTCATCACAGGCTTCAGATTCTGATGAAGTTTCAGTTTCTGATGAAGTTTCAGACTCTGAATAGACTACAGATTTTGAACAAGCTTCTGAAACTGTAAGAGCAGCAACATGTTTAGCTAACTTACTTTCAATCTCTCCTTCTAAGCTATCCTCATCAGACCAAGATACAACAAGGCTTTTCTTCTGCTTCTTGAGAAAATTAGCACATTCAGCCTTGATATGTCCAAAGCCTTCACACTCAAGGCACTGCACAGCCTTTGATTGTTTGCTATTTTCTTTAGATTGTTGCTTGTTATTGTTGAGTCTGAGATTCTGACCTTTGGTTCTAGACTTTCTGTCAATATTCTTCAGAATCTTATTGAACTGTTTTCCCATTAACACTACAGCTTCTGATAACTCATCTTCATCTTCATCAAGCTCTTGTTGATCATCAGCTTCAGATTTATCAGCAAAAGCTATTCATTTCCCTTTCTTATCTGGCTGTTTACAAAAGGCAGTTTCAAAATTCAAAAGGGATCCAATCAGCTCCTCAACCTTCACAGTGGTAATATCATGGGCTTCTTCTATTGATGTAACCTTCATATCAAACCTTCTGGGCAGGGACCTGAGGATTTTTCTGACTAATTTCTCATCTGTCATCTTTTCCCCAAGAGAATCAAAGGAATTGACCATGTCCAGCACATTCATGTAGAAATCCTGAATAGATTCATCTTCCATCATCTTCAGGTTCTCAAACTTTGTTGTGAGAAGTTGAAGTCTGGATAGCTTAACCTTAGGGGTTCCTTCATGAGTGGTTTTCAGAATTTCCCAAGCATCTTTTGCCACAGTACACTGCTTGATGAGTCTGAACATGTTCTGATCCACACCATTGAAAATTGCATTCAGGGCCTTTGAGTTCCCATGAGACAGGTCATCCTCAGCTTTGGTCCATTCTTCTTCAGGTTTCAAAACTGCAGTTTTATTTCCATCTTTGTCTATAACCACAGGATGATCCCAGCCTTTGATCACAGCCTTCCAAGTTCTGCTGTCAATGGATTTTAGGAATGCACACATCCTTGATTTCCAGTACTCATAATTGGTGCCATCAAGTAGGGGTGGTCTGTTGACAGGGCCTCCTTCTCTCTCCATAAAGCCAGGCATAAATACCTCTGGATCTCACCCAAATTACAGGCAGGGTGCCTGCTCTGATGCCAATTGAAATTTCTGGCTTTAGCAACTGGTAGGAGTTATTAACTGGTTCAGATTAACAACTAGTTCTGAACCAAACAGGTTCTAAACTTGAAACTTAGCACAATTTAAACAGTTATGCAACAAGCAATAAAAAGTGCAGAAATAAAAGAACACAAGGTTTGTTAACCCAGTTCGGAGTAAACACCTCCTACTCTGGGGGATACCAATCCAGGAAGGAAATCCACTATTGGAATTAATCCTTAAGACTCAGACACTGACTCCCAGTTCCTATCCCAAGCAATTAACTTCCACCTAGTCAGACTTCCACCCACGCATGAGTATTAGAGTCCACTAACTTCCTATCCAAGCAACAGCCCAGTCACTTGAACTAACCTTGAACCTAAACCAGTTCTGAACAAATTTCCCAGTTTTTGAAGAACACTCTTCAAAACAAAAACTTCATTCTTGCTTAAAAGCTTTTGAATGAATTACAACTCAAAACAAACACTAAACCAACTCTAACAGAGTGGTGCACAAACAAAGCTAAAAAGCTTACACAACCTAAGACTCAATTTTCTGAATTATACTCTGTTTTTCATATATCCTGAATAGCAGCAGCAGCTCTCCTTATATAGCCTTCAGTCCAGCAGCATAAAATAAATTCCAATCTTCTGAAATTGATTTGTTACTGATTTATGAATGGCTAAGATAATTCTGCAATGTATCTTTGAAAGATTACATCAGTAAAATACGCGTTTTCATAAAAACAAACCAAATCTTCATTAAATCTTCTCCAAGACAACCAGCATTCTAGAAGCAATATGCTAGGATATTTCCTTGTTAAATCTCGCCAAGATTCGCACAAGAATAACTTGAAAATAACCAGCTTCTGATGAAGTCAACAGAAGTCAACGCTGGCATCAGACTCTGAAATCAGCTTCTGAAGTGCTACAGTGCTTCTGAAGAGGCATTCAGCTTCTGATGGCATTTCCAGCTTCTGAACAGCTTCAAATGTAAAAACTTGCAACTGAAGAATTGTTCTACATATGGAGATGCTTCTAAACAACACTTTGGTTTTGCCAAAACATGCAGCCAACACCAAAAGACTCAACAATCTCCCCCTTTGGCAAATTTTTGGCTAAAACCAGTGTTCACACACCCAAGTTCTTCAACCTCCCATAAAATTTAACTCAGCAATGAAGAACTCCACAATGATCAATCATAACATAGTGATAAGCAGCGGATTCAGTTAGGACTATCATGAAAAACACAAACCAGCTTCAGTTCAACATATCAGCTACTGAAGCACACATAAGATACTGATCAACTCCTGATCATCACAAACATAAACAAACACTCCAGCTTCACAACACTCCCCCTGCAACTCAGCTTCTCATACAAACTCCCCCTTACTACTGAACACAGAGAAAAATGGTGAAAAAATGGTATCAGAGCACTCAGTGCACAAATGTTCTTCAGTTCCACACTTCAGGACCACGGACAGCTCTTCACTCAGGATGTTAACACACATGCACTCCCCCTGAGACACATATTCCCCCTCAATCATATCTTCAGATTCTGAACAGCTCTTGTTACATTGATTCTGAACTCTGAGCAAAATAACCAGGTATCAGAGACACAGTACATTCTGATTCTGAACAACTCCAGTCTGAACTTAAACATAGATTTTTCTCCCCCTTTTTAGACACAAAATTCTGACAAATCTCAGACTTCAAATAGGGAATGAAATCAAACCAAGTAACACAGATCCTTGAAAGAACTTCAGACTCAGATTCAGGTATACACTTAGCATGAGCACAACTGGCAGGTACTCTATCTTCCTCACATCCAGTTTGCTTTAATTGCTATAAGTCCTTATGCTGACAAATATTTGAAGAACCACAACAAAAAACATTCCTCCCAGCAACTCTTTTCTAAACATAAGTCCTAGCCTCTTCAGACTCACAAGAAAATAGAACCTTCTGATCAGGAACATGAACTTTGCTCCAGACTTTGGATGGTCCAGCATCAGAATTCTTCTGTGCTATAGAAATTGGCTTGCTGTCATCAGCAACAGCCTTTCCTTTTCCTTTGTTCAGATTCTGAGCAACCCCTTCACTCTTAGGTCTCCATACTTTCTTGATTTTGCTCTTGTTCACAGCTGGTTCAATTTTTCTGTGTTGCAAATGTTTGGGATAACCATGCAATTTGTAACAAAAAGGTTTAATGTGACCCTTCTTACCACAATGATGACAAACCCAAGTTTGATTCCTTCTTTTGTTTCTGTTAAACTTCTGGGAATGCATCTGAGCATGCTTCTGAGGCAGCATCTGAACTTGCTCATGAGGTATCATCTGAGGTTGCTTCTGAGCTTTCTTCTGAGATTGCATCTGAGGTCTCATCTTTGATGTCCCAATCATAGAATCATAAGATTCAGAAGCAGGTACAAATTGCTTAACAGGATTCTTCTTCTTGAGCTTCAGACTCTGATCAACATAACCTAACCCAGTTTTTCCTTGCTTCTGGACATCTAGAATCTCCTCCAACTTATCAGTAGCAGAGTTCATCATCCTAACTTGCTTTTTCATCTGATCAAGTTGGGAATTCAAAAGTGTTACTTTTTCATTAAGATCAGCAATCTGTCCTATATGAGCACATCTTTCAGACTGCAGCTGGCACACAGTTTCCTTCTCAGTCTCTAATAACTTGATCAAATCTTGATTTCTGAGATACAATTCTTCATAAGAAATAGCTGGTTCCTCAAAAATCAATTCTTCATCACAGGCTTCAGATTCTGATGAAGTTTCAGTTTCTGATGAAGTTTCAGACTCTGAATAGACTACAGATTTTGAACAAGCTTCTGAAACTGTAAGAGCAGCAACATGTTTAGCTAACTTACTTTCAATCTCTCCTTCTAAGCTATCCTCATCAGACCAAGATACAACAAGGCTTTTCTTCTGCTTCTTGAGAAAATTAGCACATTCAGCCTTGATATGTCCAAAGCCTTCACACTCAAGGCACTGCACAGCCTTTGATTGTTTGCTATTTTCTTTAGATTGTTGCTTGTTATTGTTGAGTCTGAGATTCTGACCTTTGGTTCTAGACTTTCTGTCAATATTCTTCAGAATCTTATTGAACTGTTTTCCCATTAACACTACAGCTTCTGATAACTCATCTTCATCTTCATCAAGCTCTTGTTGATCATCAGCTTCAGATTTATCAGCAAAAGCTATTCATTTCCCTTTCTTATCTGGCTGTTTACAAAAGGCAGTTTCAAAATTCAAAAGGGATCCAATCAGCTCCTCAACCTTCACAGTGGTAATATCATGGGCTTCTTCTATTGATGTAACCTTCATATCAAACCTTCTGGGCAGGGACCTGAGGATTTTTCTGACTAATTTCTCATCTGTCATCTTTTCCCCAAGAGAATCAAAGGAATTGACCATGTCCAGCACATTCATGTAGAAATCCTGAATAGATTCATCTTCCATCATCTTCAGGTTCTCAAACTTTGTTGTGAGAAGTTGAAGTCTGGATAGCTTAACCTTAGGGGTTCCTTCATGAGTGGTTTTCAGAATTTCCCAAGCATCTTTTGCCACAGTACACTGCTTGATGAGTCTGAACATGTTCTGATCCACACCATTGAAAATTGCATTCAGGGCCTTTGAGTTCCCATGAGACAGGTCATCCTCAGCTTTGGTCCATTCTTCTTCAGGTTTCAAAACTGCAGTTTTATTTCCATCTTTGTCTATAACCACAGGATGATCCCAGCCTTTGATCACAGCCTTCCAAGTTCTGCTGTCAATGGATTTTAGGAATGCACACATCCTTGATTTCCAGTACTCATAATTGGTGCCATCAAGTAGGGGTGGTCTGTTGACAGGGCCTCCTTCTCTCTCCATAAAGCCAGGCATAAATACCTCTGGATCTCACCCAAATTACAGGCAGGGTGCCTGCTCTGATGCCAATTGAAATTTCTGGCTTTAGCAACTGGTAGGAGTTATTAACTGGTTCAGATTAACAACTAGTTCTGAACCAAACAGGTTCTGAACTTGAAACTTAGCACAATTTAAACAGTTATGCAACAAGCAATAAAAAGTGCAGAAATAAAAGAACACAAGGTTTGTTAACCCAGTTCGGAGTAAACACCTCCTACTCTGGGGGATACCAATCCAGGAAGGAAATCCACTATTGGAATTAATCCTTAAGACTCAGACACTGACTCCCAGTTCCTATCCCAAGCAATTAACTTCCACCTAGTCAGACTTCCACCCACGCATGAGTATTAGAGTCCACTAACTTCCTATCCAAGCAACAGCCCAGTCACTTGAACTAACCTTGAACCTAAACCAGTTCTGAACAAATTTCCCAGTTTTTGAAGAACACTCTTCAAAACAAAAACTTCATTCTTGCTTAAAAGCTTTTGAATGAATTACAACTCAAAACAAACACTAAACCAACTCTAACAGAGTGGTGCACAAACAAAGCTAAAAAGCTTACACAACCTAAGACTCAATTTTCTGAATTATACTCTGTTTTTCATATATCCTGAATAGCAGCAGCAGCTCTCCTTATATAGCCTTCAGTCCAGCAGCATAAAATAAATTCCAATCTTCTGAAATTGATTTGTTACTGATTTATGAATGGCTAAGATAATTCTGCAATGTATCTTTGAAAGATTACATCAGTAAAATACGCGTTTTCATAAAAACAAACCAAATCTTCATTAAATCTTCTCCAAGACAACCAGCATTCTAGAAGCAATATGCTAGGATATTTCCTTGTTAAATCTCGCCAAGATTCGCACAAGAATAACTTGAAAATAACCAGCTTCTGATGAAGTCAACAGAAGTCAACGCTGGCATCAGACTCTGAAATCAGCTTCTGAAGTGCTACAGTGCTTCTGAAGAGGCATTCAGCTTCTGATGGCATTTCCAGCTTCTGAACAGCTTCAAATGTAAAAACTTGCAACTGAAGAATTGTTCTACATATGGAGATGCTTCTAAACAACACTTTGGTTTTGCCAAAACATGCAGCCAACACCAAAAGACTCAACAATCTCCCCCTTTGGCAAATTTTTGGCTAAAACCAGTGTTCACACACCCAAGTTCTTCAACCTCCCATAAAATTTAACTCAGCAATGAAGAACTCCACAATGATCAATCATAACATAGTGATAAGCAGCGGATTCAGTTAGGACTATCATGAAAAACACAAACCAGCTTCAGTTCAACATATCAGCTACTGAAGCACACATAAGATACTGATCAACTCCTGATCATCACAAACATAAACAAACACTCCAGCTTCACAACACTCCCCCTGCAACTCAGCTTCTCATACAAACTCCCCCTTACTACTGAACACAGAGAAAAATGGTGAAAAAATGGTATCAGAGCACTCAGTGCACAAATGTTCTTCAGTTCCACACTTCAGGACCACGGACAGCTCTTCACTCAGGATGTTAACACACATGCACTCCCCCTGAGACACATATTCCCCCTCAATCATATCTTCAGATTCTGAACAGCTCTTGTTACATTGATTCTGAACTCTGAGCAAAATAACCAGGTATCAGAGACACAGTACATTCTGATTCTGAACAACTCCAGTCTGAACTTAAACATAGATTTTTCTCCCCCTTTTTAGACACAAAATTCTGACAAATCTCAGACTTCAAATAGGGAATGAAATCAAACCAAGTAACACAGATCCTTGAAAGAACTTCAGACTCAGATTCAGGTATACACTTAGCATGAGCACAACTGGCAGGTACTCTATCTTCCTCACATCCAGTTTGCTTTAATTGCTATAAGTCCTTATGCTGACAAATATTTGAAGAACCACAACAAAAAACATTCCTCCCAGCAACTCTTTTCTAAACATAAGTCCTAGCCTCTTCAGACTCACAAGAAAATAGAACCTTCTGATCAGGAACATGAACTTTGCTCCAGACTTTGGATGGTCCAGCATCAGAATTCTTCTGTGCTATAGAAATTGGCTTGCTGTCATCAGCAACAGCCTTTCCTTTTCCTTTGTTCAGATTCTGAGCAACCCCTTCACTCTTAGGTCTCCATACTTTCTTGATTTTGCTCTTGTTCACAGCTGGTTCAATTTTTCTGTGTTGCAAATGTTTGGGATAACCATGCAATTTGTAACAAAAAGGTTTAATGTGACCCTTCTTACCACAATGATGACAAACCCAAGTTTGATTCCTTCTTTTGTTTCTGTTAAACTTCTGGGAATGCATCTGAGCATGCTTCTGAGGCAGCATCTGAACTTGCTCATGAGGTATCATCTGAGGTTGCTTCTGAGCTTTCTTCTGAGATTGCATCTGAGGTCTCATCTTTGATGTCCCAATCATAGAATCATAAGATTCAGAAGCAGGTACAAATTGCTTAACAGGATTCTTCTTCTTGAGCTTCAGACTCTGATCAACATAACCTAACCCAGTTTTTCCTTGCTTCTGGACATCTAGAATCTCCTCCAACTTATCAGTAGCAGAGTTCATCATCCTAACTTGCTTTTTCATCTGATCAAGTTGGGAATTCAAAAGTGTTACTTTTTCATTAAGATCAGCAATCTGTCCTATATGAGCACATCTTTCAGACTGCAGCTGGCACACAGTTTCCTTCTCAGTCTCTAATAACTTGATCAAATCTTGATTTCTGAGATACAATTCTTCATAAGAAATAGCTGGTTCCTCAAAAATCAATTCTTCATCACAGGCTTCAGATTCTGATGAAGTTTCAGTTTCTGATGAAGTTTCAGACTCTGAATAGACTACAGATTTTGAACAAGCTTCTGAAACTGTAAGAGCAGCAACATGTTTAGCTAACTTACTTTCAATCTCTCCTTCTAAGCTATCCTCATCAGACCAAGATACAACAAGGCTTTTCTTCTGCTTCTTGAGAAAATTAGGACATTCAGCCTTGATATGTCCAAAGCCTTCACACTCAAGGCACTGCACAGCCTTTGATTGTTTGCTATTTTCTTTAGATTGTTGCTTGTTATTGTTGAGTCTGAGATTCTGACCTTTGGTTCTAGACTTTCTGTCAATATTCTTCAGAATCTTATTGAACTGTTTTCCCATTAACACTACAGCTTCTGATAACTCATCTTCATCTTCATCAAGCTCTTGTTGATCATCAGCTTCAGATTTATCAGCAAAAGCTATTCATTTCCCTTTCTTATCTGGCTGTTTACAAAAGGCAGTTTCAAAATTCAAAAGGGATCCAATCAGCTCCTCAACCTTCACAGTGGTAATATCATGGGCTTCTTCTATTGATGTAACCTTCATATCAAACCTTCTGGGCAGGGACCTGAGGATTTTTCTGACTAATTTCTCATCTGTCATCTTTTCCCCAAGAGAATCAAAGGAATTGACCATGTCCAGCACATTCATGTAGAAATCCTGAATAGATTCATCTTCCATCATCTTCAGGTTCTCAAACTTTGTTGTGAGAAGTTGAAGTCTGGATAGCTTAACCTTAGGGGTTCCTTCATGAGTGGTTTTCAGAATTTCCCAAGCATCTTTTGCCACAGTACACTGCTTGATGAGTCTGAACATGTTCTGATCCACACCATTGAAAATTGCATTCAGGGCCTTTGAGTTCCCATGAGACAGGTCATCCTCAGCTTTGGTCCATTCTTCTTCAGGTTTCAAAACTGCAGTTTTATTTCCATCTTTGTCTATAACCACAGGATGATCCCAGCCTTTGATCACAGCCTTCCAAGTTCTGCTGTCAATGGATTTTAGGAATGCACACATCCTTGATTTCCAGTACTCATAATTGGTGCCATCAAGTAGGGGTGGTCTGTTGACAGGGCCTCCTTCTCTCTCCATAAAGCCAGGCATAAATACCTCTGGATCTCACCCAAATTACAGGCAGGGTGCCTGCTCTGATGCCAATTGAAATTTCTGGCTTTAGCAACTGGTAGGAGTTATTAACTGGTTCAGATTAACAACTAGTTCTGAACCAAACAGGTTCTGAACTTGAAACTTAGCACAATTTAAACAGTTATGCAACAAGCAATAAAAAGTGCAGAAATAAAAGAACACAAGGTTTGTTAACCCAGTTCGGAGTAAACACCTCCTACTCTGGGGGATACCAATCCAGGAAGGAAATCCACTATTGGAATTAATCCTTAAGACTCAGACACTGACTCCCAGTTCCTATCCCAAGCAATTAACTTCCACCTAGTCAGACTTCCACCCACGCATGAGTATTAGAGTCCACTAACTTCCTATCCAAGCAACAGCCCAGTCACTTGAACTAACCTTGAACCTAAACCAGTTCTGAACAAATTTCCCAGTTTTTGAAGAACACTCTTCAAAACAAAAACTTCATTCTTGCTTAAAAGCTTTTGAATGAATTACAACTCAAAACAAACACTAAACCAACTCTAACAGAGTGGTGCACAAACAAAGCTAAAAAGCTTACACAACCTAAGACTCAATTTTCTGAATTATACTCTGTTTTTCATATATCCTGAATAGCAGCAGCAGCTCTCCTTATATAGCCTTCAGTCCAGCAGCATAAAATAAATTCCAATCTTCTGAAATTGATTTGTTACTGATTTATGAATGGCTAAGATAATTCTGCAATGTATCTTTGAAAGATTACATCAGTAAAATACGCGTTTTCATAAAAACAAACCAAATCTTCATTAAATCTTCTCCAAGACAACCAGCATTCTAGAAGCAATATGCTAGGATATTTCCTTGTTAAATCTCGCCAAGATTCGCACAAGAATAACTTGAAAATAACCAGCTTCTGATGAAGTCAACAGAAGTCAACGCTGGCATCAGACTCTGAAATCAGCTTCTGAAGTGCTACAGTGCTTCTGAAGAGGCATTCAGCTTCTGATGGCATTTCCAGCTTCTGAACAGCTTCAAATGTAAAAACTTGCAACTGAAGAATTGTTCTACATATGGAGATGCTTCTAAACAACACTTTGGTTTTGCCAAAACATGCAGCCAACACCAAAAGACTCAACAATCTCCCCCTTTGGCAAATTTTTGGCTAAAACCAGTGTTCACACACCCAAGTTCTTCAACCTCCCATAAAATTTAACTCAGCAATGAAGAACTCCACAATGATCAATCATAACATAGTGATAAGCAGCGGATTCAGTTAGGACTATCATGAAAAACACAAACCAGCTTCAGTTCAACATATCAGCTACTGAAGCACACATAAGATACTGATCAACTCCTGATCATCACAAACATAAACAAACACTCCAGCTTCACAACACTCCCCCTGCAACTCAGCTTCTCATACAAACTCCCCCTTACTACTGAACACAGAGAAAAATGGTGAAAAAATGGTATCAGAGCACTCAGTGCACAAATGTTCTTCAGTTCCACACTTCAGGACCACGGACAGCTCTTCACTCAGGATGTTAACACACATGCACTCCCCCTGAGACACATATTCCCCCTCAATCATATCTTCAGATTCTGAACAGCTCTTGTTACATTGATTCTGAACTCTGAGCAAAATAACCAGGTATCAGAGACACAGTACATTCTGATTCTGAACAACTCCAGTCTGAACTTAAACATAGATTTTTCTCCCCCTTTTTAGACACAAAATTCTGACAAATCTCAGACTTCAAATAGGGAATGAAATCAAACCAAGTAACACAGATCCTTGAAAGAACTTCAGACTCAGATTCAGGTATACACTTAGCATGAGCACAACTGGCAGGTACTCTATCTTCCTCACATCCAGTTTGCTTTAATTGCTATAAGTCCTTATGCTGACAAATATTTGAAGAACCACAACAAAAAACATTCCTCCCAGCAACTCTTTTCTAAACATAAGTCCTAGCCTCTTCAGACTCACAAGAAAATAGAACCTTCTGATCAGGAACATGAACTTTGCTCCAGACTTTGGATGGTCCAGCATCAGAATTCTTCTGTGCTATAGAAATTGGCTTGCTGTCATCAGCAACAGCCTTTCCTTTTCCTTTGTTCAGATTCTGAGCAACCCCTTCACTCTTAGGTCTCCATACTTTCTTGATTTTGCTCTTGTTCACAGCTGGTTCAATTTTTCTGTGTTGCAAATGTTTGGGATAACCATGCAATTTGTAACAAAAAGGTTTAATGTGACCCTTCTTACCACAATGATGACAAACCCAAGTTTGATTCCTTCTTTTGTTTCTGTTAAACTTCTGGGAATGCATCTGAGCATGCTTCTGAGGCAGCATCTGAACTTGCTCATGAGGTATCATCTGAGGTTGCTTCTGAGCTTTCTTCTGAGATTGCATCTGAGGTCTCATCTTTGATGTCCCAATCATAGAATCATAAGATTCAGAAGCAGGTACAAATTGCTTAACAGGATTCTTCTTCTTGAGCTTCAGACTCTGATCAACATAACCTAACCCAGTTTTTCCTTGCTTCTGGACATCTAGAATCTCCTCCAACTTATCAGTAGCAGAGTTCATCATCCTAACTTGCTTTTTCATCTGATCAAGTTGGGAATTCAAAAGTGTTACTTTTTCATTAAGATCAGCAATCTGTCCTATATGAGCACATCTTTCAGACTGCAGCTGGCACACAGTTTCCTTCTCAGTCTCTAATAACTTGATCAAATCTTGATTTCTGAGATACAATTCTTCATAAGAAATAGCTGGTTCCTCAAAAATCAATTCTTCATCACAGGCTTCAGATTCTGATGAAGTTTCAGTTTCTGATGAAGTTTCAGACTCTGAATAGACTACAGATTTTGAACAAGCTTCTGAAACTGTAAGAGCAGCAACATGTTTAGCTAACTTACTTTCAATCTCTCCTTCTAAGCTATCCTCATCAGACCAAGATACAACAAGGCTTTTCTTCTGCTTCTTGAGAAAATTAGGACATTCAGCCTTGATATGTCCAAAGCCTTCACACTCAAGGCACTGCACAGCCTTTGATTGTTTGCTATTTTCTTTAGATTGTTGCTTGTTATTGTTGAGTCTGAGATTCTGACCTTTGGTTCTAGACTTTCTGTCAATATTCTTCAGAATCTTATTGAACTGTTTTCCCATTAACACTACAGCTTCTGATAACTCATCTTCATCTTCATCAAGCTCTTGTTGATCATCAGCTTCAGATTTATCAGCAAAAGCTATTCATTTCCCTTTCTTATCTGGCTGTTTACAAAAGGCAGTTTCAAAATTCAAAAGGGATCCAATCAGCTCCTCAACCTTCACAGTGGTAATATCATGGGCTTCTTCTATTGATGTAACCTTCATATCAAACCTTCTGGGCAGGGACCTGAGGATTTTTCTGACTAATTTCTCATCTGTCATCTTTTCCCCAAGAGAATCAAAGGAATTGACCATGTCCAGCACATTCATGTAGAAATCCTGAATAGATTCATCTTCCATCATCTTCAGGTTCTCAAACTTTGTTGTGAGAAGTTGAAGTCTGGATAGCTTAACCTTAGGGGTTCCTTCATGAGTGGTTTTCAGAATTTCCCAAGCATCTTTTGCCACAGTACACTGCTTGATGAGTCTGAACATGTTCTGATCCACACCATTGAAAATTGCATTCAGGGCCTTTGAGTTCCCATGAGACAGGTCATCCTCAGCTTTGGTCCATTCTTCTTCAGGTTTCAAAACTGCAGTTTTATTTCCATCTTTGTCTATAACCACAGGATGATCCCAGCCTTTGATCACAGCCTTCCAAGTTCTGCTGTCAATGGATTTTAGGAATGCACACATCCTTGATTTCCAGTACTCATAATTGGTGCCATCAAGTAGGGGTGGTCTGTTGACAGGGCCTCCTTCTCTCTCCATAAAGCCAGGCATAAATACCTCTGGATCTCACCCAAATTACAGGCAGGGTGCCTGCTCTGATGCCAATTGAAATTTCTGGCTTTAGCAACTGGTAGGAGTTATTAACTGGTTCAGATTAACAACTAGTTCTGAACCAAACAGGTTCTGAACTTGAAACTTAGCACAATTTAAACAGTTATGCAACAAGCAATAAAAAGTGCAGAAATAAAAGAACACAAGGTTTGTTAACCCAGTTCGGAGTAAACACCTCCTACTCTGGGGGATACCAATCCAGGAAGGAAATCCACTATTGGAATTAATCCTTAAGACTCAGACACTGACTCCCAGTTCCTATCCCAAGCAATTAACTTCCACCTAGTCAGACTTCCACCCACGCATGAGTATTAGAGTCCACTAACTTCCTATCCAAGCAACAGCCCAGTCACTTGAACTAACCTTGAACCTAAACCAGTTCTGAACAAATTTCCCAGTTTTTGAAGAACACTCTTCAAAACAAAAACTTCATTCTTGCTTAAAAGCTTTTGAATGAATTACAACTCAAAACAAACACTAAACCAACTCTAACAGAGTGGTGCACAAACAAAGCTAAAAAGCTTACACAACCTAAGACTCAATTTTCTGAATTATACTCTGTTTTTCATATATCCTGAATAGCAGCAGCAGCTCTCCTTATATAGCCTTCAGTCCAGCAGCATAAAATAAATTCCAATCTTCTGAAATTGATTTGTTACTGATTTATGAATGGCTAAGATAATTCTGCAATGTATCTTTGAAAGATTACATCAGTAAAATACGCGTTTTCATAAAAACAAACCAAATCTTCATTAAATCTTCTCCAAGACAACCAGCATTCTAGAAGCAATATGCTAGGATATTTCCTTGTTAAATCTCGCCAAGATTCGCACAAGAATAACTTGAAAATAACCAGCTTCTGATGAAGTCAACAGAAGTCAACGCTGGCATCAGACTCTGAAATCAGCTTCTGAAGTGCTACAGTGCTTCTGAAGAGGCATTCAGCTTCTGATGGCATTTCCAGCTTCTGAACAGCTTCAAATGTAAAAACTTGCAACTGAAGAATTGTTCTACATATGGAGATGCTTCTAAACAACACTTTGGTTTTGCCAAAACATGCAGCCAACACCAAAAGACTCAACAAGGTGGATACCTAGGTGGCGTGATCTTATTCAGCCGCTTACACTGAAGGTCGAAACACTGAGGAAAGGTGATCTTATCTAGCCGCTGACACTAGAGGTGGATAACTGGGTGGAGTGATCTTATTCAGCCGCTTACACTGAAGGTCGAAACAGTGGGGAAAGGTGATCTTATCTAGCCGCTGACATTAGAGGTGGATACCTGGGGATTTTTCTCTAGAAGAACTTACTGGGGAAGCTCTTGAATGAGGTTCACTAGGGAACACTAGAGATGATTGATGGATGTTGGTGAATATGTGATACTCACTGGAGAATAATGGTTGATGATGCATGACATGAATATGAGATGCATGTATATGAATGAATTGGATAATGCATGCATGAATGAGTTTGATATGATGCATGTATTATGTTGCCATGTGGGATGACAGACGTCACGTTGGACGCTGGGGTTTATGATTGGATGCCGAGCAAGATCGGGCTTGGTTGTGATTGTATTTGTGTGTGCCAATTATGATTGGGCTTTGTTTGGTATTGTATTTGCGAATGCCAATGAAAATTGGGCCTTTTTTGGAATTTGTGTTTGTGAGTGCCAATGATGATTGGGCTTTGGGGTTGTGATTCCACTGGGGAAATGCCAATGAAAATTGGGCTTTATTTGGATTGCTGGGGAGTACCAATCATGGTTGGTGCTTTGGTTAACTGGGGAACAAGATTGACTAACATTCCCAGACTTTGAATCTTTTGGTGCAACATTGCGGACCACCGAAATTCTTTCGACATTTACAAGATTCAAGTAAAAACACACATTTGTTTTTTTTTGCAAGTTTTTGTTATTATTTCCCATGTTTCAATGCATTTTTATCATGAATAAAACAAACATTTTATGCGCTAATGAGAACACAAAATAATGAAAAAGGTTTAAATGATTTTTATTCAATGCAGATTTGATCCCTTGAATGGGTAACAATACATGAAGTGAGAAGTGATTACTCCTTTGGGGAAAAGATAGAGAAAGACAAGAAAAAACCAAAAACAAAAAGAAATTTGTTTGAGGGTTGTTTTGGTACAACACATGCTATTTTCCTTATGACTTCGAAATCCTTTGAAAGATGATGACGAGACCGATTCTTCCCCTCTCGAATCTTGTCCAGATATTGAATGCTGCAGTCATTTGCCTTTCTTATTTGTTTTGAAACCCCTAACTTTTACCTGGACCGCTCTTTCGAGTTTTCAGTCCACTGGGGTGTATTTCCTTTTTTTGATGTCCTTAATTTTTGCCTAGACCGCCTTTTCAGGTTTTCGATCTACCAGGATGCTCTCTATTGCCTAAACCGCCCTTTCAGGTTTTCGATCTACCAGCCCTTAATCACAGCTTTCCAAGTCCTGCTGTCAATAGACTTTAGAAAAGCACACATCCTAGACTTCCAATACTCATAGTTTGTGCCATCTAGTAGGGGTGGTCTATTGACATAGCCTCCTTCTCTATCCATGCTTGCCAGATATTAACTCCTCTGGATCTCACCCAAAACACAGGCAGGGTGCCTGCTCTGATGCCAATTGAAATTCTGGCCAGGCAATAAGACAGAGTAACCAGGTTCTGAACCAAACAGGTTCTGAACAATACGCAGGGCACAATAGATTGCAAAAACAGAGCACAAGTAAACACAATACAAGAGCAGCAAAATAAAGTGCAGGAAAGTAAAAGGCACAGAGGTTTGTTAACCCAGTTCGGAGTAAACACCTCCTACTCTGGGGGATACCAATCCAGGAAGGAAATCCACTATAGGATTTAACCCAAAGACTCAAGACACTGAACTCCCAGTTCCCAGCCTAAGCAATTAAACTCCTCCTAGTCTGATTTCTACCCAACTCTTGAGTATTAGAAAACCTCTAACTTCCTATTCAAGTAACTAAACCCAGTTACTGAACCCCTTAACAAAAACACCCTGTTTTTGAAGAAACACTTCAATAACAAAACTTCATTCGTACCTAAAGGCTTAGAATGAATTACAACTCTATAAAACTCTAAACCAACTCAAACAATGAGTGGTGCACAAATAAACTCTAAGTTAAAAACACAGACTCAATTTTCTGAATTATATCTCTAAAAACGTAAGTCTTGAAAGCAGCAACACTCCTCCTTTTATAACCTCTAACAATCAGAATTAAACTGATTCAAATCTTCTGAATTGATATGTTTCTAATTTATGCAAGGCTCAATTAGGAAACATATAATTCTGCAATGTATCTCATCAAAGATTTCTTTTGAAAATATGATCTTCATAAATACGAGCCAAATCTTCATTAGATCTTCCACATATCAATCAGCATTCTAGAAGCATTAATCCATAATAAAACCTTAACAAATCTCTCAAAGATTCACGTAGAAATAACTTGAAAATAACCAGCTTCTGATGAAGTCAACAGAAGTCAATGCTGGCATCAGACTCTGAACTCAGCTTCTGAAGTGCTACAGTGCTTCTGATGAGCATTCAGCTTCTGATGTAATTTTCAGCTTCTGAACAGCTTCAAATCAAAAAACTTGCAACTGAAGATTTGTTCTACATATGGAGATGCTACTATTCAACATTTTGGTTTTGCCAAAACATGCAGCCAACACCAAAAGACTCAACAATTATTGCAGCGTTAATTATTGTCTTAAGCAATTTTGCACAAAATTCTTATATGTATATAACTATTATTCTTTATCCATCTTGTTTGCTAATTCTTTTTGGTCAGATTGTTGAAACCTGTTTATGCGAGGTCAGATACCAGAAGACCAACTGCTTTTTGATTCTGAAATAGAGAGGACTGCTAGAAGAAATAACAGCAAGAATCGGAAGAAAAGGCAGCAGGCAAAGAAAAGGCACCAAGAGGGACCATCTGTTCCAATTCCTTCATTAATTCCAATTCAAGAGATACCAATGGCTGCTGCAGGAGACGGATCTGGAGGTTCAGGCGGAAGTGGGATGCCTTGTCACAATAGCCCACGACGCTTGGCACAATTGGGAAAGACGCCACGGACAACAAAACAAACTGAGATGAAGACCGGTATCCTCCAAATACTATATGCTAACCCTTTCTCGGGTTTAGACCATGAGGATCCATTCCAACATCTCACTAAGTTTTATGAGATCGCCGGTACATTAGGAGAGACGGAGAATAATGAGGAGGCAATATTCATGAGGATGTTTCCTCATTCTTTGATTGGGAAGGCCAAGGAGTGGTATTTGGATCAGCTGCCAACAGTGATGACTAACTGGAACACTCTTGAGGAGAAATTCCTTGAGAGATTCTTTCCTCAGAATCGTTTTATGGAGGCTAAGACAACTATCGCCGTATTTTCTCAAGGCTCAAGTGAGACGTTATATGAAGCATGGGAGCGATTCAAGTCTATGCTTAGAAGATGCCCTAACCACGGATTCGATGATTTAACTCAAATCCATCTTTTCCGGAATGGGATGCAACAACAGTCA
Source organism: Medicago ruthenica (assembly GCA_018208015.1). Lineage (NCBI taxonomy): Eukaryota > Viridiplantae > Streptophyta > Magnoliopsida > Fabales > Fabaceae > Medicago > Medicago ruthenica. The sequence continues at coordinate 83,398,072 of CM031373.1, read as the reverse complement.
AAGCTACTACTTGATGCTGCTGCTGGTGGATCATTAATGGCCAAGAGTGCCGAAGATGATGTTGCTATCATTGAAAGAATGGCACTCAACGACCATCAGGCTCACCACAATAGAAACCAAGGCCAAAGAAAAGCGGGTATATTGGACTTGGGGACGAATGACGCCATCCTTGCTCAAAACAAATTGTTAACACAACAAGTGGAAGAATTGACTAGAAAGATGGCTAATCTTCCACAACAAATGAAGGATATTCAAAATGAACAAAGAAGACACCATCAAGTTGCATCATGCGAACTTTGTTCAGGCGATCACCCCACCGGATTTTGTCCACCACCCACTAAAGAGGTAAGTTATGTCGGCAATCAACAAAGGCCGCAACAGTTTCAAGGTCAATACCAAGGTCATAACAACAATTTCCCAAGAGGGAACAATCCAAACTATGGCCAAGGTTGGAGACAAGAAGCTGGACTACAAACCGACAACCTTACCAAAATTTCAATCAATACCCACCTCAACAAAACCGTCAACAAAACACCGACGAGACTCTAAACCAGTTCATGCAAATGTCAATGGCGAACCAAAAGAATACCGATGCTTCAATCAAAAACCTGGAAACCCAAGTAGGCCAGTTGGCACAACAGCTTGCTCAAGCCACACAACAAGGCAGAACCTTTACCGCCAACACTCAAACCAACCCCAAAGACCATGCATCATCATCAAAATGACAATTAAGTCATTTTGATGAAGCTGACCTTGCATCAAGAGACAAAGATAATTGCAAGGCAATTGCTACGAGAAGTGGGAAGGTAGTTGGAAGGGGAATAGGAGACAACCTTGAGGTGGAGAGGAGAGTTGTTGAAAATGAGGAGGAAGATCATGATGAAGGAAGTGAGAAGGAAACAGAGGGAGATAATAATGAGGATGTAGTCAAAAAAAATAAGGAAGTAGTTGAAAATGAAAACATAGAGAAAAAGAAAGATGTGGTGAAGGAGAGGGGCAAGAATCAAGAAGTTGTGAAGAATGCACCAGCTCCACATCTACCATATCCAACTACTCCAGCCAGAAAGGATAAAGAATGGCAGTTTGCAAGGTTCCTGGACATTTTCAAAAGATTACAAATCAACATTCCATTCTCGGAAGCCTTAGAGCAAATGCCAACATATGCCAAGTTTATGAAAGAGATTCTTTCCAAGAAGAGGAGGTATAATGAAGAAGAAACAATTCAGCTCGATGCTAATTGTAGTGCAATCATTCAGAGAACATTGCCAAGGAAGGAGAGAGATCCGGGTAAAGTTACACTACCGGTATCCATAGGCAATGTTAATGTCAGCAAAGCACTCATCGATCTAGGTTCAAGTATCAATCTAATCCCACTTTCCGTTGTCAAAAGGATTGGTGATTTGGTTGTGAAACGAACTAACTTGACGTTGCAATTGGCCGACAAATCCGTCACCCGTCTGTTGGGAATAGCTGAAGATGTGTTGGTGAAAGTCGACAAGTTCTTATTTCCCATCGACTTTGTAGTGATGGATATACCTGAAGATGATGATGTGCCACTAATTCTTGGAAGAACGTTTATGCAAACGGCAAGAATGATGATTGATCTTGACGGAGGTCTAATGAAAGTCCGTGTGGACGACGAAGAAGTCAATTTCAACATCAATGAAGCTATGAAGTATCCTAGTGATAAAGGTGCCTGTTTCAAGATGGATGCAACTGATGAATTGATTGTTGATACAAGGGAACAGCTGCATCATTTGACACATCTTGAAAGAGTCTTGACAAATGCACTTAGTGTCATAGGAGAAGAAGATGAGAAGGAGATAGAAGAGTGTTTGAAGGAGCTGGATTCGTTGAAGGAAATTCCTCCTCACAAAGCTAAAATAGAGGAATTGACGAATGAAGCCACAGTTGAAGAAATGAAGCCGGAAATGAAGATTCTACCCTCACACTTGAAGTATGTTTTTCTTGAAAAAGAGGGTAACAAACCGGCCATTATAAGTAGCTCCTTGTCAAGCATTGAAGAAACCAAATTGGTTGAAGTTTTGAAGTCCAACAAAGAAGCAATAGGCTGGACACTATCCGACTTAAAAGGGATAAGTCCATCCTATTGTATGCATAAGATCATGATGGAGGAAGATTACAAGCCGGTAGCACAACCTCAACGACGGCTAAACCCAAATATGAAGGAAGTAGTCCGGAAAGAAGTGGTTAAACTACTTGAAGCTGGCATGATTTATCTGATCTCGGATAGTACTTGGGTTAGTCCGGTTCAAGTTGTCCCTAAGAAGGGAGGTATGACGGTAATCACAAATGAGAAGAATGAGCTCATACCGACAAGAACCGTCACCGGTTGGAGGATGTGTATAGATTACCGGAGGCTTAACAAAGCTACAAGGAAGGATCATTTTCCTCTACCATTCATGGATCAAATGCTAGAGAGACTGTCAGGACAAGCTTTTTATTGTTTCCTCGATGTATATTCGGGTTATAATCAGATTTCGGTGAATCCAGAAGATCACGAGAAGACAGCCTTTACTTGTCCATTTGGAGTTTTTGCATATCGACGCATGCCGTTCGGGTTATGTAACGCTCCAGCAACATTTCAACGATGCATGCAAGCCATCTTTGCAGATTTGATAGAGAAGAGCATTGAAGTGTTTATGGATGATTTTTCTGTCTTCGGTTCATCATTTGATTTGTGCTTGAAGAATCTGGGCACGGTACTGAAGCGGTGCAAGGAAACCAACTTGGTACTCAATTGGGAGAAGTGTCATTTCATGGTAACCAAGGGTATAGTCCTTGGTCACAAGATTTCGTCCAAGGGTATTGAAGTTGATAAAGCTAAAGTCGATGTGATAGGCAAGCTTCCACCACCAATCAATGTCAAAGGCATCCGAAGTTTTCTAGGCCACGCCGGATTCTATCGGAGGTTCATCAAAGACTTCTCAAAGATTGCAAAGCCATTGAGCAATTTGCTCAACAAAGATAAGTCTTTTGATTTTGACAATGATTGTTTTAATGCTTTTGAAAGTTTGAAAGATAGTTTGACATCCGCACCCATAATCACCGCACCAAATTGGAATTTTGATTTTGAACTCATGTGCGATGCAAGTGATTATGCGGTTGGAGCGGTGTTAGGTCAACGCAAAAACAAAATTTTTCATGCTATACACTATGCAAGTAAAGTTTTAAATGATGCACAAATCAATTATGCTACCACTGAAAAAGAATTACTTGCTATTGTGTTCGCATTAGAAAAATTTCGTTCTTATCTCATAGGTTCAAAAATTGTTATTTATACTGACCATGCAGCCATCAAGTACTTAATCACCAAACCCGACTCCAAGCCGAGACTCATCCGTTGGATGTTGCTACTCCAAGAGTTTGATTTGGAGATTAAAGACAAAAAGGGGACTGAGAACCTTGTGGCTGATCATCTGTCAAGATTGGTGAACGATGAGGTAACGAAGAACGAGAGGGAGATTCTTGAAGAGTTTCCGGATGAGAAGTTGCTTATGGTGCAAGAAAGACCATGGTTTGCTGACATGGCCAATTACAAAGCAACGGGGTTCATACCGGAAGATTATACATGGCAAATGAAGAAGAAGTTGATGAGAAATTCAACTCAGTATGTATGGGATGACCCATATCTCTTCAAGATTGGAGTTGACCACCTTTTAAGGAGATGTGTTGCAATAGAAGAAGCTAAAGACATCATGTGGCATTGTCACAATTCGCCATATGGTGGGCATTACAACGGTGAAAGAACAGCTGCAAAGGTTCTTCAGGCAGGCTTCTATTGGCCCACTTTATTCAAAGACGCATATGAGCATGTGAAGAATTGCGAGAGTTGCCAGAAAACTGGAGGTATTTCAAAAAGGAATGAGATGCCTCTGCAAAGCATCCTTGAAGTCGAAGTTTTTGACTGTTGGGGGATTGATTTTGTGGGGCCGTTTCCATCCTCCATGTCCAATGAATACATTTTGGTAGCCGTAGATTATGTGTCTAAGTGGGTAGAAGCAATCGCATCCCCAAAAGCCGATAGTAAAACGGTGGTCAAGTTTCTCAAAAGAAACATCTTTTCCCGTTTTGGAACTCCGAGAGTGCTTATAAGTGATGGAGGTTCTCACTTCTGCAATCAACAATTGGCAAAAGCACTTGAGCACTACGGAGTCAAACACATGGTAGCTTCACCATACCATCCGCAGACCAACGGTCAAGCCGAGGTATCCAACCGTGAAATCAAAAGGATACTTGAAAAGACTGTGTCATCATCGAGGAAGGATTGGTCAATGAAACTTGACGAAGCATTGTGGGCATATAGGACCGCATACAAAGCTCCTACGGGTTTCACACCATTTCAGTTGGTGTATGGGAAAGCATGCCACTTGCCGGTCGAGTTGGAGCATAAAGCTTTTTGGGCGCTAAAGTTTTTGAACTTTGATCAAGAGCAAGCGGGGGAGAAGAGAAAGCTCCAAATGAACGAACTCGAAGAAATGCGTGACCAAGCGTATCAATCAAGCAAGCTCTATAAGGAAAAAGGTCAAGAGGTATCATGACAAGAAGATCATGAAGAGACAATTTAGGCCCGGTCAAATGGTGTTGCTGTTCAATGCAAGACTAAGGCTATTTCCGAGTAAATTGAAATCCAAGTGGTCCGGTCCGTTCATGATCAAAGAAGTCAAACCTTATGGAGCAGTGGAGCTAGAAGATCCTATCACTAAAGCAACGTGGACAGTGAATGGACAAAGACTGAAGCCATACTTTGGCGGTGAAGTTGTTCGGCACACGACGACAATTTCACTCATCGATTCATAAGCAAAAGCAAAACAGGCGTCGATCTAATGACGTTAAACAAGAGCTCGTTGGGAGGCACCCCAATTTTGTAAGTATGTTGCTTTTTATTTAGTATTTTAGTTCTGTACATCCATTAGTGCATGTAGGGATAGTGGCAATAGCTGAAAATTTTATTTTTCTGTCTACTGTCATGGTCGCTACAGCGACAGATTCCATCGTTATAGCGACGAGCTTCAGACTCTCCATCGCTATAGCGACAGCTGGTCGCTTGTAGCGATGACTGTTCAGAAGCACCGTCGCTGTAGCGCCGTATGGTCGCTTGTAGCGATGAGCTTCAGAAGCACCGTCGCTGTAGCGACGCCTGGTCGCTTGTAGCGACAGAAGGAAAATCTGACATTTCAGTTTCCAAAGCCACTTTGACCCTTCACTTCCCCCCCCCCCCCCCAACCACCCATTCATTACCCTATCCGTTTTTCTTCCACATTTTCGCATACCATAGCACAGTAAACACCAACCATTCCATCTTACTTTATTTCTGCAACATTCATTGCATTTTATGCATTTTTTTCGTTTTTTCTTGCTAAACTCTTGCAAATCTTCTTTATCCTGTTCAATCCAGCAATCTCTCACAATCTAGGTATGATTTCGTAACCCTCTGTTGTATTTTTTAAGCTTTCAAAGTTGTATGAATGTGTTTACATGTTTTAAGAAATTGACAGATTAGGGTTTTCAATTTTTAAGATTAGGGTTGTACTCATTTGAAATACCCATGATAATCTTTAGTTTAGGCTGTCAAAAATGAACCAAAATCATCAAACAAACTAGCCTATCATCCTCTTTTTCAAGAAATTTGTATTTTGAAAAAAACCTATTTTGTAAAAATTCAAAATAAAATTAGGTTTTTGATTATTAGGAAGTTTTAATAATTTTGATTCATTTGTTTTAGCTTTACCATTGATTTCGCATGCCACAAGTTGTTTAGATAGGAGAAAAATCAAGTTTTTGAAAATGGGTAGTTCTTGGCTACATAGCGCTTGTAGCGCAGAACCAACCAACCATTTCTGGGCTCCATCGCTACAAGCGACAATCTTGTCGCTGTAGCGAGGAACACCAGAATCAGTTTTATTTTTCTTTAATTCTAATTCTGACTTGGATCCTACTTGTTTTCTCTGTTTAATGTTATGTTGTAGGAATGGCACCCAAAACATCTTCCAAAAGGCAACGCAACGTTGAGGGATCGTCTTCACGGCCAAAACCTAACCCTCAACCCCACGATCCAAACCGTTTTCTTAGTCCGCGTAACCAGGAGCGTTACGCCGAGCTTAGAACCAGAAGAATTTGGTCGGAGAAAGAGTTTAAGATCGCTTAGGAAGGGAGGTATGCCGGCTTTGCTCATATGCTTAACGAGAGGAAGTGGGGAATCCTATGCAATCCTCCAAAGAAGATAAACTATGACATAGTGCGAGAGTTCTACGCCAACGCCATACCAGCAGACCCCTCTGACCCATTCACTTGGACTACATTTGTACGAGGGCGCACCATAGCTTTTGATAGACAGTCCATCAACTCTTATTTGGGTAAGCCACTGGTTCTATGTGATTCAGATGACCCATTAGAGTCGGAGGAGCTGTGTGCCTTCCACCAACATCAGGCAAGGGGAAACTAGAACCATGAGTTGATCGCACAGGAGATATTCCAAGAGGGGAAGACCTACGATGTGAGCAAGGCCTCAGGAAAGCCTTTTAGAGCCTTAAGGGATGATATGACTACCCCAGCTCAGGTTATCCTAACTCTTATTTTGTATAACATTAGGCCCAAATCTCACACCTCTTCCACCACTCTGGACGTCACACCCTTACTTCATTATATCCTCAGCAACCGGCAGGTTGATGTTGCGAGGATTATTGCTAATGAAATAAGGATAGTGGCAGAAAGTGGTATCCTGCCACCGGGTAAGCCAAAGTGCCCATTGCCTTTTCCTGGCCTGATCATGGGGCTTTGTAGAAAAGCCAGGATCCACTTGCCCAGTCAAGTTGACGAGGAAATCAAAAACCCTATTGATGATAGATACATCAATAGGTACTGCTCTTACAAGACCACCTCTTCTTCTGTTGGACCTTCTTGTTCTGCTGGACCATCATCTGTACCACCCCCTGCACCCCAAGACCCAAGCCAACCTCAGCCCCCAACCTTTCCACCTTTAGACTTTTCGAGTTGGGACCCATACCACATGACTGCATATTCTCACATTATGGCTCAGAATGAGTCAAACCATCGAGCCTTGACGACTATGCAGAGTCATATGCATGATGCAGGCTACTCTACTTGGACTCCAGCTTACTTTCAGGAGCACATCGCATGGCCTGGGGACAGGCCATTTTATTCTGGAGGGGCGAGTGCAGCTGCACATGGTGGTGATGATGCAGCTGGAGGTGATGATGATGACGACGGTGATGACTCCTCTGAGGGCACACGGAGCATAGACCATGAGGCTGCAGATTTGATGGATTCAGACTGATTGCAAGCTGCAGCAGTTTCTTCTTTCTTTCTTTCATTTTATTTCTGAACAATTTTATTATGCTTTGTACTATTTAACTTTGCTTATGTTTATGTACTTTGGTTATTATGTTTAGTATATTATGCTTAATTTCAAAATTTTGTTATTTATTTTTGAAATTTACCCAACAAATTGGAAAGAAAGATTATCAAAGATTCAAAAGCTAAGTGCTTGTTTGAAAGCAAAGCATTGAGCTATGAATCAGATGAGTGGTAATGATAGAAAGTAGTGATAAACGCGCGCAGCTAAGGTACTTGTTTCTTGTTTTTCTAGGTATATTCTTGAATGTGAATGAGTCCTTTACACACAAATTTAATTTATTCAGTTTTACGCAAGCACATGTTTATGTTTGAACCAATTAGAACTAGCCGAAATGTGAGGAATCCTCAATCATTGTATATATATGCAGGAGACCGGCATTTCATGTTTAACTCGATTATTTTATGTTAAATCTATTGTTGTTTTAAATTGTATAAAAGCATTGAAATGATCAAGGCATTTTTTTCAAATTGAGTAGAAACACTTGACCATATAGCCTACCCTGTGAGAAGTGAGAATCTGTTAACCCCTTTGAGCCTATTGAATCAGAATTGTTAACTGTGAACTGCCAATTTTCATAAGCTCAATTGCTTAATGAAATTGCCGGAGTTTGTAAAAAAATCCAGTTCATAGTTAACTCATTATTGAATTATGATATTTACTTTCTTTTGAGCCCTTATCCATCGTGATTATTGACCTTTGCCAAAATGATAAAGGAACATTCAATTAGGGTATCATTGAACCAAGTTGGGGAGAAAAGGGAGGTTGTGTTAATGTCAAGTAGTGGTGAATTGTGATAATTGATCTTGACAACAAGAAAAAGAAAAAGAAAAGAAAAAAGAAAGAAAAGCAAACCAAGAAAAAGAAAAGAGAAAAATAGAAAGAGTTTGCAATAAATCAAAAGAAAAAGTTGTCAAGATCAATCAAAGAAAAGAAAAATTTGTAGTTCACCAAGAGTTGTATTTGAATAAGGAGGAAGTATGTAAATAGAATGAATGTTCCTCTTGCTTGGCAATTTGAATTCAATATCCCACATATGACAATTCTTTTGTAACCAAGCCAAATTACAACCCTTAAAGACCTTGTGATCATTTGCTTTTATGCTTTTAGAAATGATAATTAGATGGACACATAATTTGATTGGAATGTTAGCATATTTGCCGGATGAGTGTTCATACCCTCACAATTGATTTCAATTTGTTCATATACTTAATATAGAAGTGTGTTAGGTTTGGTTCAAATTTAAACATGTTGTTTGTTAAGAATTGTGTGATTTGATGCTTTGTGTTTAGAACTAATTCACATTCATAGTATATATGTAATATCCCGCTAAATACTTGGATAATTATCAGTGTCGAAACGACATATCAAAGATATTTTTGGGAAGGGCAATTTGGTAATTGCCGTGTTTAGATTTTTATAAAAAGGGGAAAACCATAATTTTCTTCATTTCTCATTCTCCTTCTCTCTCTAATATTCAACTCCTCTCCCTTCTCTCTTCTTCCTACCTCACGCCAACCTCCTCCATCCCTCCATAATCATCAACTTCATTTTTAAACACTCAATCCACATGCAAGCATCAAGTTTGTGACTCTTGGGCCAATTTGGAAGAAAAGGAGCAAGAAATCAAGAAAGGATTAGAGACTAGGGTTTTAGCAAAGAAGAAGCAATCAAGCTAAAGTCTTGGAATTAAAGTTTAAAGCTTTGATCAGATGATAGAGGTGAGCTCTTAGAGGGTTTTGGAAACCCACTTGTTTAAGCTTTGAAGTTTTGGTATTATGAGCTAATTTACTAGATTCATGCCTTAATCCCTTAATGGCTTGTGATTATATGAATTATCATGTGATAAGTTGTTTATATGTCTTAGAAATCCTTTCCCATAAGCTGTTTTGATGATTGGAGGAGTTTGGATTAGCCTAGGAACCAAAATTTTGAGTGCTGCTGAAGCCAAAATCGTGCTCCGATTTCTGGGCATCGGGCTACGATTTTATGCCCTGATTTTATGAAAACTTTCGCATAAAATCGTGCTCCGATCCTGTAAAATCGTGCTCCGATTTTCTGCTTTCCCAGCTTCTTGTCCCAAATTTCTGCAGATTTACAGTTTCGGACCCCTGACTTCAAACTCGTCCCCAGACTTCAATACTTGGCCAAACTTCACGAAATTGGTACCAAAACGTAGATAATTTTGTTAGCTTTCCATAGCATCAAAAACCACTGGAATCGGAGTTACATGGAGAGAGTTCTGACCATTCCAATAGAGCCTTGTCCCAAAAACGGGTTTCTCCTACTTCCTCCATTTCAACTCCAAATCTCTACCCATAACTTCATCTTCTTCAGGAATTATCATGCAAGATAAAATAGAGGTTTAAGCTCAAATAATAGGCACGAAAATTAAGGTAAGATGGGTAATGAGTACACATTGTAAGATGAATACTTGAATTCTAAGTTATATAGAGGAGTGAAGGAGCTAGTAATGGGATTATCCCGTACTAAGCAACTCCATGTACACCCTAAGTAAGTCTAAACCAAGAATGAAACAATGTTTAAGTTTAGAACCTTTTATAGGATGAACACTTATGAATAAAGTTATAGAGGTATCCCTTTGGAATATATAGGCATGGGAATGTATAAGCAACTATAGTTACAGATATGTTTATAGAGTTGGTTCTCCAACAATTATAGGAGGCTTATGAAAACGATAAGCCAAGGTTATAGATTAAAGGTTGTAGATTACAAATGGTTATAGAATTAAAGTGACTGATTATATGTTCATACGTTAAAGTTAAAGAATTAAAGATTAAAGATATTGGCGTGTTTACACGTTTTATAGTGGCGTGCTTGCACGTTTTACAGTGGCGTGTTCATCAGACTCCGGGTTTCGCCGGATGGGACTTCTCCGAGAGGGTTGTCCACACGTTTTATAGGGAGTCCGGTGTTAGCCTGATATGATAGGAGTTTCACCGGTTTATAGGGAGACGTATCTCGGGGTTGCTCCACCCGGGGTGCCCTCCGTAAAATGAACTCAGATAATTGTTTGTTCAACGCTAACAGCTAACATAAAACTGCTATCGAACTGTTTATATGTTTTATGTTTTACAGTTATAGTCAAAGTTATAGTTACAGTTATAGTCACAGGAAATATACAGTTATAGTTATAGACAGTTATCAGAAAGTGATCCTAGGTATTCCCCTCGATCACTAAGTCATAGATACAGACTTGATCACAGTTATGGATTTAGGCGATTATAGTTATAGTCATAGGCCGTTATGGTAATGGTTATGGACAGTTACAGCAAGGTTATAGGCAGTTCAAGTTATAGTTACAGGAGGACTTATAGTCATAGGCAGTTAAAGACTTGGCGATCCTAGGAAATCCCCAAGATTGCCAAGGTAGGCATGGCGACCCTAGGTTCCCTGTGGTTGCCAACAGTAGGTTGGGTAGAGCTCACTGAGACATTATGTCTCATCCCATTCCTTCTGGTGCAGGTTTACAGGTTAGTCAGAGGTTCGTGACGAAGATCTTCATAGAGGTACTGGATGGAGTGCAATTGCTCGTTGGGTACCAGCTCAGAAGCTTAGTGGACATTTGTATAAGCATTGTATAAATATTGGATTATTTGTACAACGAGTAATATGTATTCTTTCATTTGTGATGTATGAGTTTTATTATTGAAATTTTTAAATGTATCCAGTATCAGTTTAACGCACATGCTAATATACTAGTTAAAGTTAGTATGGGTGTTACAATTGGTATCAGAGCAGGTCGATTCAGACCGTGCCATGGGTCGTTTAAGATTCAATAAAAGTAGTGGAATCATTGGGTTCCAGATGTTGTTCTAAAGGTCATGTCTAGTTGAGCCTGATCAACTCAGTCTAGTATATGACAGTTAGGACAAATATCTGAGAGCTGAATGTGACAAGGAGGAAAGAAGTGTTCAAAAGGTGAAGGTTAAGACGTCAGATCCTAAGACGGAATTTGGCGAGGTATTTAAAAGGTAAGGTCAGGTACCTTAACTAGTTGGACGCATCATTAAACGATGCCTTCTCCGAGGAGACATGAATAGTAAAGAACTATGGAAATACTCTAAGGAATGATTTGGAATCTTAATGGGAACCGAAACTTGGAAGGTTAAAGTGAATTGAAAAATTAGAGTTTTAATTTCGGCTGCAGACGCAAAGGATTGTGATACCAAAACCCAGCAACTTGGAATGAGAAATGACCAGTTAACGATTGGAAGCTCTGGACTTTCAGTAAGGATAAAGTGTGTAAGGATGGATGAAATAGATTACCTCTCTTTATTATGGGACACTAAGATGCATGGCATGAAGAATGCGAGCGTAGCGATAAGTAAAGGAAACCCCGGTAAGGGTATGAAGTAAAGGTTGAATCTTATGTTGACAGATTGTGGTAGACCGGTTTCGAGGATTAAGCAGGAAGATCGTCACTAACGTGCAAGTTACAGTTAAAGTTATGGTTGAGGTTAAGGAGTTCTATCTTTTATTTTGATGGGTTCCTTACACCAGTATTCGGGTAAACCGACAAAGATCATCTTATGATAGTATGTAATAAAGATAGTGGAAATACAAACCTTGGATTGTTCGAAACCATGAAGAGGGCAACGGTCGAGAAGACATTTGGACTATTATTCAGATAACGAGATTAGAACGGAAATTGTGAATACAGTAATAAGTTATAGGAAAGATTCAATGGAAAATGTTAAGTATTGAAGCTTACAGATTTATTAATCGGATACTCGAAGAGGTGTAGTATGTGGTTGGACTTATAGGAGAGCTGGTATAAGTTGAGTTTTATCCAGACGGATTATTTCCAGAAGAATCCGAGGAGTAACCAAGAGATATGTTAGAGTTATGTGGACCCAAGTGTCTTGGGAAAAGATTGTGGATGTAAGTTCCTTACGGATAATTATAGTATGGAAACTTGATTCAGATATGAAAAGTAAAGCTCGAATTAGTGAATGAGTTGTTTTAACAGGAGCATCGTTGGACTCGTATATATTGTTAAAGACTGTTTACAGGTTTCGGCGTATTTCGTGAAAGTAAGATTTTGGTTATGTTCGAAAGGAAACGCAAAGTCAAGCGTCGAGCAATCAGTAAGTTTAACAGATGAATTAAACCACAGGAGAAATTTTAATGTAAGATGGTCATATGTGTTAACTACAAAGTTATAAAGTCAAAGGATTGGCCAAGGAGATTTTATATGGTAATAGTGGTGTATTATTTCTATCCCAAGGTTAATTATTTAAATCAGAGTTGCGCAGCGGAGAAGTAATCCAAATATGAGTGAGCAGACAAATCAAGCTGAAGTTTAGAGAAAAAGATGTTTGTGAAGTTCTTGCCAGATGAATTACATGAAAGGTATTCAGAGATTAATTTTCAAGTCACAAAATGATTGTAAGTAGTGATGACTTGAACTTATCATCGGTTCCAACAGGAGATTTTAACAGATAAGTCGAGGAATGATTCAAACCCCGAAACTCATGAGATAAAAGAATCGAAGCAGTTTGATAACTTAAAAGGATGTGTTTACGGCAGTATAAGTACATAGTGAAGGAGGCCACATTTTATAGGGTGATCCAGCTGTTTAGCTCAGTGACTTAAAGTTAATTTGAATAGTAATTTTAACCAAAGAGGAATTATGTTGTGGCATATAGTTATTCCGCATCGTATCCGCGTTATGCTAGCATGTCGCATGTAACAGGCATGTAACAGGTTGTGGTTAGTATTATGTATACTGATCAGGCAGAGTTTATGCTACTTAGATAGTAGTGTAACATATTTTATAGTCGTGTGACATGTATCGGTAACCGTGGTACGCAGACGGTAATGTTTTAGAGGGAAGGTCTCAGTTGAGAAGTTCAGAAATTCTTGAACTTAATGTTAACAGTTAAAGGAAGGAAATGTTTTACACAGATCAGAAGAGTACTCATAGTTTACAGTAAAAGACTACGTGAATTGGAGTTATGAATTAAAGAATTCAAAGTTTAGGAGTGCTATTTTGATAGCGAATAGAATAGAGTTTTCTTTTCAAAAACGGAGAATGTCCTTGGACAAAATAAGTTATAACGCCAACGGAATGTAACCATAATTTATGTTATGAGATTGTGAATGTTCAAAGAATACAAGTATGAATCAAAAGTTAAGAGAGTGACCTTGGTTGACGTGGTTTTGTCTCAAGTATAAGTTGATTAAGTATGGTGTCCCATTAGTTGGACAATGACGATGCGGCGTACTGTGTACCCGATAGGAGTGTACACGTACTCGATCGTGTATGGAAGCTATGTGCTATGGACTACATTATATGATGATATGTTAGACGGCTTATGCCACATGTCACTTATATTGGATTTTCATAAGTTTGAAAGTATTGGTAAAGAAGAAAGTTCCTAAGATCTTTGGCTACATGTTATTTTTGATTCTTTTAATCGGAGCACGAGTGGCTCATAAGATTTCTCGAGCTTTAAGGATTCCCGCAGTGGGAATGTGAGCAATGCTCATGGTTGTGTTAATAGCTACACCAGGACTACAGAAAGAAAGGGACGTAAACCAGAAGTTCAGCCATTATTTTGAATTTGAATTGTGAAGATAGTTGTAATAGATTTTACTTTCGTTTGAGATTACTCAATATTAGATGCCTTTCAGTGTAAGAATAATTTATATGAAGAATGTTACAAGTGTAACAGTAAAAGGTCGCTTTGCGAGGCGAAAGTTATAGACAAAAGTTCTTTGAACTAAAAGTAATGTAATAGATTCCTCAGAAAGTTGGAATAATTGAGGAAAAACAGAATGACTCGACGACTTCAGGTTAATATGGATATGTTGGTTCAGATAACCATACGCCTTAACAGATAATAGTTAAGTAATATACGTTAGACCTTTCGGCAGGAAAGAGATTGTCTTATGTTTTGATGTACAGTAATGGGAATCATGGCTAAAGAACAAGTTTTAATCAATATGGTTTAATCGAGACGCGTGGCTAATCTACATGTCAGACATTAGAGTTGCCATGGAATTCCAATAAGCATAAAGAATTGGACACTTTAATAGTCGAGAAAGAGGTAGAAAGGATTTACCTTTTCAGGATTTTCTAAATTTCGAGGACGAAATTTCTTTAAGGGGGGTAGAGTGTAATATCCCGCTAAATACTTGGATAATTATCAGTGTCGAAACGACATATCAAAGATATTTTTGGGAAGGGCAATTTGGTAATTGCCGTGTTTAGATTTTTATAAAAAGGGGAAAACCATAATTTTCTTCATTTCTCATTCTCCTTCTCTCTCTAATATTCAACTCCTCTCCCTTCTCTCTTCTTCCTACCTCACGCCAACCTCCTCCATCCCTCCATAATCATCAACTTCATTTTTAAACACTCAATCCACATGCAAGCATCAAGTTTGTGACTCTTGGGCCAATTTGGAAGAAAAGGAGCAAGAAATCAAGAAAGGATTAGAGACTAGGGTTTTAGCAAAGAAGAAGCAATCAAGCTAAAGTCTTGGAATTAAAGTTTAAAGCTTTGATCAGATGATAGAGGTGAGCTCTTAGAGGGTTTTGGAAACCCACTTGTTTAAGCTTTGAAGTTTTGGTATTATGAGCTAATTTACTAGATTCATGCCTTAATCCCTTAATGGCTTGTGATTATATGAATTATCATGTGATAAGTTGTTTATATGTCTTAGAAATCCTTTCCCATAAGCTGTTTTGATGATTGGAGGAGTTTGGATTAGCCTAGGAACCAAAATTTTGAGTGCTGCTGAAGCCAAAATCGTGCTCCGATTTCTGGGCATCGGGCTACGATTTTATGCCCTGATTTTATGAAAACTTTCGCATAAAATCGTGCTCCGATCCTGTAAAATCGTGCTCCGATTTTCTGCTTTCCCAGCTTCTTGTCCCAAATTTCTGCAGATTTACAGTTTCGGACCCCTGACTTCAAACTCGTCCCCAGACTTCAATACTTGGCCAAACTTCACGAAATTGGTACCAAAACGTAGATAATTTTGTTAGCTTTCCATAGCATCAAAAACCACTGGAATCGGAGTTACATGGAGAGAGTTCTGACCATTCCAATAGAGCCTTGTCCCAAAAACGGGTTTCTCCTACTTCCTCCATTTCAACTCCAAATCTCTACCCATAACTTCATCTTCTTCAGGAATTATCATGCAAGATAAAATAGAGGTTTAAGCTCAAATAATAGGCACGAAAATTAAGGTAAGATGGGTAATGAGTACACATTGTAAGATGAATACTTGAATTCTAAGTTATATAGAGGAGTGAAGGAGCTAGTAATGGGATTATCCCGTACTAAGCAACTCCATGTACACCCTAAGTAAGTCTAAACCAAGAATGAAACAATGTTTAAGTTTAGAACCTTTTATAGGATGAACACTTATGAATAAAGTTATAGAGGTATCCCTTTGGAATATATAGGCATGGGAATGTATAAGCAACTATAGTTACAGATATGTTTATAGAGTTGGTTCTCCAACAATTATAGGAGGCTTATGAAAACGATAAGCCAAGGTTATAGATTAAAGGTTGTAGATTACAAATGGTTATAGAATTAAAGTGACTGATTATATGTTCATACGTTAAAGTTAAAGAATTAAAGATTAAAGATATTGGCGTGTTTACACGTTTTATAGTGGCGTGCTTGCACGTTTTACAGTGGCGTGTTCATCAGACTCCGGGTTTCGCCGGATGGGACTTCTCCGAGAGGGTTGTCCACACGTTTTATAGGGAGTCCGGTGTTAGCCTGATATGATAGGAGTTTCACCGGTTTATAGGGAGACGTATCTCGGGGTTGCTCCACCCGGGGTGCCCTCCGTAAAATGAACTCAGATAATTGTTTGTTCAACGCTAACAGCTAACATAAAACTGCTATCGAACTGTTTATATGTTTTATGTTTTACAGTTATAGTCAAAGTTATAGTTACAGTTATAGTCACAGGAAATATACAGTTATAGTTATAGACAGTTATCAGAAAGTGATCCTAGGTATTCCCCTCGATCACTAAGTCATAGATACAGACTTGATCACAGTTATGGATTTAGGCGATTATAGTTATAGTCATAGGCCGTTATGGTAATGGTTATGGACAGTTACAGCAAGGTTATAGGCAGTTCAAGTTATAGTTACAGGAGGACTTATAGTCATAGGCAGTTAAAGACTTGGCGATCCTAGGAAATCCCCAAGATTGCCAAGGTAGGCATGGCGACCCTAGGTTCCCTGTGGTTGCCAACAGTAGGTTGGGTAGAGCTCACTGAGACATTATGTCTCATCCCATTCCTTCTGGTGCAGGTTTACAGGTTAGTCAGAGGTTCGTGACGAAGATCTTCATAGAGGTACTGGATGGAGTGCAATTGCTCGTTGGGTACCAGCTCAGAAGCTTAGTGGACATTTGTATAAGCATTGTATAAATATTGGATTATTTGTACAACGAGTAATATGTATTCTTTCATTTGTGATGTATGAGTTTTATTATTGAAATTTTTAAATGTATCCAGTATCAGTTTAACGCACATGCTAATATACTAGTTAAAGTTAGTATGGGTGTTACAATATATCTCGTTTAATGAGAAACTTAACTTTAGTTTGCGCAGTCACGTTTGAATCATTCATCTGATACTTGTTTTCTTCAAACTTTTGATTCTTTTGCTTCTTGCTCAAAACTTTGGTTAAAGCTGTGAAAATTTTCCTTTTGATTCTTTGGTTTGAGGACAAACCAAAATGCTAAGTTGGGGAGAGTTTGATAAGTGCTTAAAAGTAGTTATCTTTTGATATATTTTAAGGCACTTATGTTACTTGTTTTACAAGTTATCTTAGGATAAGCTCATATTTGTGGTTAAAATGCTAAATTTGTGATCCTATGTCTTACCCCATTTAATTATGCAGGAATTTCATGCTTGGACTTGAATTGAGTAAAGAAAATTGAAGTTTTGTTAAAGCCATCGCTACAAGCGCAAGCCTCATCGCTACAAGCGAGCATAGGCAGGGAAAATCAGAGCTTCATCGCTACAAGCGCCAGATGCCTCGCTACAAGCGAGCCTAGGCAGGGAATTATGGAAGTTTATCGCTACAAGCGATGAACTGGTCGCTTCAAGCGACCTTAGGCAGGAAGTTTTGAAGGATCCATCGCTATAGCGACAGATCTCGTCGCTGTAGCGACCAAGGGCGGTTTAATGCTAGATGCTGACGTGGAGCTTCTTCATTGGCCAAGAATCTGCTGTCGCTACAGCGACAGGCTGGTCGCTTGTAGCGAGCGAACAAAAACTCAGTTGTATAAAAGCTTTTAAGCTCATTTTTTCTGTATTATGAGTGGAATATCAGTTTTTATAATTTTTAGAGCTTAAGATCTTTAACTTCTAGAAAGAGAATAGGCATAAAAGGAGGCAAACTTCATTGAGCAAAAGGGATTCAAGTGAAGATTAAACTAAGCAACTTTGAGAAATCAAGTCTTAGCATATTCTCCATCTTCCTTTCTACTTTTGCACAGTTGTCATGAGAATGAACAACTAATCTCCTTTGTTGGGATTATTAGGTAATCAATCACTCTTAGTTGTAAACCTTTGATATTTTAAATATATGATTCTAGCATTTTTATATACCATTGAATTTGTTCTTGTTTTCCATTCTTATATTTGATTTAAATGATATTGAAAAATACTTTTGAATCTAGGTTTAGAATAATATTCTATCAAAATAAGAAATTCTAGACATGGGATTTGGTTTTGATAATTACGCAAAGTGTCGGAACGTAAAGCTTTTGAATCGTTTAATAGATTGAGAAATCGTCGATTAAACGATACGATCGATCTCACGACGTCATTTGGACACGAATGACGTTGTCGAGTGATACGTGATAATGTCTTATATAAGAAAAGCTAGAATCCATATTTATGATCAATCGAATACAATCGACGTTTGATTGACGCACTCTAATCCTAACACTTTTTATGCCCTATTACTCTACGTTTTATTTTTAATGCTTTTAATGTCGAGTAGTTTAGTAAAGAAAAAGATGAAACCCTAACTTAAAATGATAATCGACGTTGAACCGTTTATGATATCGCAATAATCCCTGTGGAAACGATATAAATATATACTTGCTTTTGTACATTAACACATATATGGAAGTTTCTTAGCATGCAGCATTACTCTTGCACATTCTGCTAATGTCCTATTCTTCCTCTCAACTACACCATTTTGCTGAGGTGTGATAGGTGCAGAAAACTCATGCTTTATACCTTCAGAAGCACAGAATTCTGAGAAACTCTTGTTTTCAAATTCTTTGCCATGATCACTTCTGATTCTGACAATACCACAGTCCTTCTCTCTTTGTAATTGAGTGCATAAGTCTTTAAACACTTCAAAAGTATCAGACTTTTCTCTAACAAAGTTAATCCATGTGAATCTTGAGTAGTCATCTACCATTACAAATGCATACCTCTTTCCTCCAATACTTTCTACTTGCATAGCCCCCATTAAATCCATATGAACAAGTTCTAGTACTTTAGTAGTTACCTGATGAACTAATCTGGGATGAGACTTTCTTGTTTGTTTCACAATTTGACAATCACCACAAACATTGTCCTCATTGATCTTCAGATTTGGTACACCTCTGATAGCTTCAGTACTTAGGATTTTTTTCATGCCTTTCAGATGCAGATGACCCAATTTCTGGTGCCAGAGCTTGACTTCCTCTTCTGAGCTCATAAGACAAGAAGTCAGACTTCTTTCTTCTTCAGAAACCCATAAATAACAATTCTCTTTGGATCTGCAGCCCCTCATCTGAATATTATCTTCCTGATCAGTAACAATACACTCTACCTTTTTGAAATTAACCTTCAAATCTTGATCACAAAGTTGGCTAATACTGATCAGATTAGAAGTTAATCCTTCCACCAGTAGCACATCATTAAGTCTGGGCAAACCTTCACTGATCAAATCACCAATACCCAGAATCTGACCTTTTACACCATCTCCAAATGTCACATAACTTCTGGAGTATGATCTGATATTGCTCAGAAGCTTCTTCACACCAGTCATGTGCCTTGAACACCCACTATCAAAATACCAGTCTTCTTTTGAGGTGGCTCTCAAAGAAGTATGAGTTATAAGGCCTACATTCTGAACTTTGGGCTTCCACATCTTCTGAACATTGTGTTTGATAGCAGCTGGTTCAACTCTTCTATACTTAAAATGTTCAGGATACCCATAAAGTTTGAAGCATAATGGTTTGATATGCCCTTTCTTTCCACAATGATGACAGATCCATGGATGATTTCTCCTCCTTCTGTTTCTGAAAAATTTCTGGGGTTGCTTCTGAGTAGCATCTGAACATGTTTCTGACCTTGCATCTGAACATGCTTCTAACCTTGCATCTGAGGTCTCTTCTGAGTCTGCTTCTGACCTTGCATCTGGGCTTGTTTCTGAGGTCTCATCTGAGATGTCCCAATCATAGGATTATCAGTTTTAGTGGCAGGAACAAACTCTTTAACAAGAATCTTCTGTTTGGGGTTCTGAGTCTGATTAACAAAACCTAAACCAGCTTTTCCTTGTTTCTGAGCATCTAGAATTTCCTCCAACACATCAGTAGCAGTATCCATCATCCTAACCTGCTTTTTCATATGCTCAAGTTGGGATTTAAGTAGGTTTACTTCTTCTTTCAATTCTGAATTCTGAACCAACAGTTCACCTTTCTCAGCCTCCAGTTGAAAGATAGTCTCCTTCTGATCCAGAACTTGTTTGCAAACCTCAGCACTTCTGGTATACAGCTTCTTGTAATTGTCAGCTAGTTCAATATATGAGGTTTTAGCAGCTTCAGACACAGATGAAGCTTCAGATTCTGAGTCAGACTCTGAAAAAGTCTCAGACTCTAAAACAGCTTCCTTCTTCAAGACAGCTCCTGACCTTACCATTAAACTAGTGTCACCCTTAGCAGATTCATTCTCAAAATCTTCTTCTGAATCTTCATCAGACCATGAAATAGCTAGGCTTTTCTTCTGCTTCTTGAGAAAAGTAGGACATTCAGATTTGATATGCCCATAGCCCTCACACTCATAGCACTGCACACCTTTAGCTTGATTACTTTTCTCCTCAGACTTGGTCTTTTTCACATCAGTTTGTTGCTTCTTGTTGTAGAATCTGAAGTTCTGACCTTTGGCTTTGGCTTTTCTGTCAACATTCTTCAGAATCTTGTTGAATTGTTTTTCCAGCAACACTAGAGCTTCTGATAAGTCATCCTCATCAGACTCTTGTTGATCATCAGCTTCAGAATTCACAGTAAAAGCTACACCTTTTCCTTTCTTCTCAGGCTGTTTACAAAAAGCAGTCTCAAAGTTCAACAAAGAACCAATGAGCTCTTCAACCTTCATAGCAGAAATATCATGAGCCTCTTCTATGGTTGTAACCTTCATATCAAACCTTCTGGGCAGGGACCTGAGAAGTTAGTCAGAAAAATCCTCAGGTCCCTGCCCAGAAGATTTGATATGAAGGTTACAGCCATAGAAGAAGCTCATGACATCACCACCATGAAGGTTGAGGAGCTGATTGGGTCCTTGCTCAATTTTGAGACTGCATTCTGCAAACAGCCTGATAAGAAAGGGAAAGGAATAGCTTTTGCTGTTAATTCTGAAGCTGATAATCAACAAGAGCTTGATGAAGATGAAGATGATCTATCAGAAGCACTTGTGTTAGTAGGAAAATAGTTCAAAAAGATTCTGAAACAGGTGGACAAGAAATCCAAATACAAAGGTCAGAATCTCAGACTCAACAATAATAAGCAACAATCTGAAGAGAATAGCAAACAAGCAAGAGGTGTGCAGTGCTATGAGTGTGAAGGCTATGGACATATCAAAACTGAATGTCCTAATTTTCTCAAGAAGCAGAAGAAAAGCCTTGTTGTATCTTGGTCTGATGAGGATAGCTCAGAAGGAGAGGTTGAGAGTAAGTCAGCCAAACATGTTGCTGCTCTTATGGTCTCAGAAGCTTGCTCAAAGTCTGTGCCTGTAGTCTATTCAGAATCTGAAGACTGTGATGAAGAATTGATTTTTGAGGAACCAGCTGTTTCTTATGAAGAATTGTATCTCAGAAATCAAGAATTGATCAAGTTATTAGAGACTGAGAAGGAAACTGTGTGTCAGCTGCAGTCTGAAAGATGTGCTCATATAGGACAGATTGCTGATCTTAATGATGAAGTAACACATTTGAATTCTCAACTTGATCAGATGAAGAAGCAAGTTAGGATGATGAACTCTGGTACTGATAAGTTGGAGGAGATTCTGGATGTTCAGAAACAAGGGAAACATAAGGGTTTAGGATTTGTGGATGAGAGTCTGAACCTCAAGAAGAAAAATCTTGTTAAACAATTTGTACCTGCTTCTGAATCTTATGATTCTATGATTGGGACTGTCGCGTCGAATTTCGGATGTCAAGCTATTGACTAGCATTGAATCACTAATTCTAAATTACGACTGAACTTTTAATTTTTCGGGGAAAAAGGAAAAAAGTTCTAAATTACCTTGAGAAAAGATTTTAGGTTCGAAAGTCGATTATGCGAGGGGAAGGTATTAGCACCCCTCACATCCGTTGTACTCAACGGGAACCTCTTAGTCGGCTTAGGCTTAAAATGCTTCGATCTTTTACTTGCGTGTTTAAACATATATAAAAAGAAAATATAAAAACATATACGAGATGAAGAAAGAGATAAAAACGAACGAAAGGAAAAAAAAGTTTTTTATTAATGGGCTTGACAAGATGTCGATCTTGCTCCTACGTATCTCCCGGTAGTCGGAGAATTCAAAGCGTACGTAGTTCTTTGGTAGAAAAAGCTTGTATGTTGGTTCGTTTTAGTTAAAAAAGATTTGATCGCGTCCGAGCGAAAAAGTTTGAAAAAAGAGAAAGTAATGAAAGTAAATGTCAACTGTTCGGGTTGCTGCCGAACTTGCCATTGACGACAATGCATGAAAGTAAATGTCAGCTGTTCGGGTTGTTGCCGAACTGGCCACTGACGACAATGCGTAAAGGTAAATGATTTGATAAAAAGGATTCGCACTCGGACTTGAACAAAGGTTTTAAAACGTATGAAGACGTACAAAGCTTTAACATGGTGAAAGATGGACGCTAGGCGATAAACTCGCGCAAGGCGTGAATGTTTTAAAAAAATAAAAAAAGACAAACGCACAGAGCGAAAAATTTGCGCAAGGCGTAAATGGTTAAAAATAAACGCGCAAAGGCGCGAGAGGTTCGGATTGACCACGAGGGCCAAGAAAAGGTTAAAAATGGCCACAAGGGGGCCAAGGGAAGGTTTGAGCGTGCTAGACGCGTCAAGGGTGGAATGACGATTGCCCGAGCGACGAGACATACGTCACGCATTCGTGCAACCGAGGTTTGGGGAGACATACGTCAAGCCATTCCCGTTTCATTCAAGTTTGGTTTCGTTACTCGGAGAAATCTCAAAGGGAACCAAAGCTTTTAAAAGGAAACTTAAAGGAAAGAAAAGAAAACACGAACAAATTTGTTGTTCGATTTTATTAAAAATCATGAACATTACTTGTTGCTTAAGTTATTGAAACTCAAGAACGAGTATAGTTCAAGTTTGAATGAGAAACAAATTCATAAAACATGCACAAAATTGGAAAGTCCACAAGTTCGGCTCATTTCGAGCTTGGTTTTAAAAGATGAGCAAGTTCGGCTTAGGTTCGCGTTTGGATTGAAAATCATGAACAACATGGTTGTTCAAGTTTTTTTTGAAATAGACGAACTTAGCTTGTTGCTCAAACTTGGTTTTTGAAAATATTAAAGAACATAACTTGTTTCACAAGTTACTCAAAATTTGTCGCACGAACTTGTGAAATCTTCAAAGTTGTGCATGATTATGAATTGGGTTTGGACAAAAAATGGTTTTTACCCTCTTTAGGTTCTGAATCAAGGGCTGGAACCCCAAAAATTTGACATTTGAATGCCTGATTCATGTTCTGAATTTCACATACTTCGCAGAGCGGCCAGAACTTGGCTCTGCGAAGTCAGGTTCTGGTGTGTTCGCAGTGCGAGCAATACTTTGCTCTGCGAAGTATGCGAATTTTCAAACTCAGAAGCTGTTTCTGAACAGAAGTTCAGAAACTGCTTCTAAGCAAGCTTCAGAACCTAAAGGGGGTTAAAAAGCTTGACAAAATGGAAGAAAAAAGGGTGTAAAAACTCAGTTTCAAGGCTTGGCCCCTTTGAGGTCCCTTTTGAGTTTCAAAAGGGGTTTTTGTGCACAAAGCAAAATTGAACAAAACAAAAGATGAAAACAGCAAACACAATGCAAAATAAAGATTAAAGGAGACTTACAGAACTCCTAGCAATGCTTTAGCAAAAGTTTGGAAGTGGCTTGCTTGCTTGATTGATGGTTAAGAACAATGTTCTAATTGGTGTTGGCTTTGTGTATGAACTGACTTGTGCTGCAATGTGGTGGTTTTTTGTGTGGGTTTCGTGTGTATTGGCTCTGGTTTTTCAATGTGTAAATGGCTCTCTGAATTGGTGGCTCTCTGAATTGGTATCTCTCTGAATTGGTATGTAATCCTTGTGCATTGCCACTCCTTTTATAGGCCAAAATGCAAATCTATGTAATGATGGCAAATCTCTAGATTCTAGCTGGTTTGTGGGCTAAATCCAGGCTAAAACACTTTGCATTTAATGCTAATGGATAGAACTTGCTTTGCCTTGTGCCAAGGGGCAAGGTCTTGACTGATCTCAGCCACAAATGCCATTAATTCTAGAAGGTAATGATGAGAAAAACTGTAAAACAGGGCAGCTGCAAAAGGGGTGATTCTTGGGATCAATCCTTGCAATCTTGGAAGGTCAAGCAATGAAAACGTGTACTGCCATGTACAGGGAGATTGGGGGAAGCAAAATGAGCATGTGGGCTTATGTGTGGGAGGAGAAATCCAGCCCAAAATAGGGCACACCAAACAGCTTTTTGGGCAAGAAAACCACTTGTGTTTGGCTGGTTTTGGCAGAGAAAAAGGGAAGGAAAGGGATCAAGCAGCTGGCTGGCAAGCTTAGGTTGGGTGAGGGGTCAATTTGGAGGGACAATAGCTGACCAAGGGCAGCCACTTTGTTTGATCACATGATAGGTTGGAAGAAAATCCTTCTTTCCTTTTACCTTTAATGTCACACATTAATTCTTGCCTTGCTGCACCAAATCAGTCACAAAATAGCAATAATAATAGTAATAATGCTACTAATAACAATTGTAGTTGAAAGCAAAAAGGATAAACCAATATATAAAATTCTGCAGAAAATTTCGCAGAGGTCGCAGTGCGAAGGTGATTTCGCACTGCGAACTTCACTTTTTTTGATTTTTTGTATTTAAAAATAAAAAGGTGGGAAATGAATAATAATTAATAATAATAATGATAATGAAAAATGGCAATGCAAAAAATGTAAAATGCAAATGATAATGAAAATAAATAAAATAGTAAATGACAATAATAATGAAAATGATGATAATAAATAAAAAAGATAAAAACTTAATAATATTAATTAAAATAAAACCTAATAGTAGTAAAAGATAATAATGATATTATTAAAGAAAAATAGAATAACAATAACATTAATAATATTAAGGATAATGGAAACGCTAATAATGATAATGATAAAATACTATAACAAGAATGAGATAATAAAAGGTAAGAATAAGTAATGAGATAATAAAAGATAAAACACATAAAAAAATATAAGTCAAAAAATGGGGTATGACAGGGACATCAAAGATGAGACCTCAGATTCAATCTCAGAAGAAAGCTCAGAAGCAACCTCAGAAGCAGCCTCAGAAGCTAACTCAGATGAGACCTCAGAAGCAAGTTCAGATGCTGCCTCAGAAACAACCCCAGAAGTTTAATAGAAACAAGAGAAGAAGTCATACATGGGTTTGTCATCACTGTGGAAAGAAGGGGCATATCAAACTATTTTGTTTCAAACTATATGGTTATCCTGAGCACTTTAATCACAGAAGAGTGCAACCAGCTGCAACCAGGAACAATGTTCAGAAGGTGTGGAAGCCTAAAGCTCAGAATGTTGGTCTAATGGCTAATACTTCTCAGAAAGCTTCATCTAAGAAAAAATGGTACTTTGACAGTGGCTGCTCTAGACATATGACTGGGGTTAGTAAATTCCTGGAAAATATAAGACCTTACACCAAGAAAATGTATGTGACTTTTGGTGGTGGAGCAAAAGGAGAAATTCTGGGAATTGGTGACTTGGCCTGTGATGGTTTACCAAAATGGAAGGATGTGTACTTAGTTAAAGGGCTAACTTCAAACCTGATCAGTATCAGTCAATTGTGTGATCAAGACTTGAAAGTAAATTTCAATAAGAAAGAATGTTTGGTAACTGATCAAGAGGGTAATGTTCAGATGAGGGGCTACAGATCAGAAGATAATTGTTATCTGTGGAAATCTGAAGAAGAGGACAAGATCTGTGAAATGCTTGGGCATTTAAACATGAAAGTTTTGAAGAATATCAAGTCTGTGCAACCCAAAGTCAAGGTTCTTGAACCTGGAGTAGAAAAGAAACTGGATGATAGTGAATCTGAGGAATTTACTGCCATTATACTCTCTGTGCAGAAGAAAATTGATAGACTTCAGAAGAAAATTGCTGAGAGGAATAAGTCTGTTTGGAATTCTTCAAATGTTTTCCTGTACAAGGACTTATAGCAATTACAGCAAGCTGTATATTTTTGTGCAGTTGCCTATTTGATTTCTGTCCCCTATGTGAAATCAGTGCTTTGTCATAATTTTGTGGCTAAAAAGGGGGAGAAAAATTTATGTTTAAGATCAGACATGAGCTATTTAGAGTGTGTGCTGTCAGATTGTAATGTGGTTCAGAAGTTGCATGTTTTGCTCAGAATTAATAACCAATGCAACATGAGATGTGTTGGTGATATTGAGGGGGAGTGTGTGTCTCAGGGGGAGTACAAGGTTATTATATTCCTGAGTGTTGGTGTATTCCTGAAGGTTTCAGTTTCAGAAGTTACTTGTCTCACAAGTTACTGCAGTTCAGAATTAAGGGGGAGTTTTTATGGAGTAATGTTGAATGCTGAGTTGCAAGGTTTTTGATTTGAAGTTGTTCAGAAGCTGCAATGTGTGTTTCAGTGCTCAAAAGCTGAAACTGATTGTTTTATAATGTGAACATAGCTTGAATCCGCTGCTAATCTATTTGCTATGTTATGTGTTGAGTCTTTTGGTGTTGGCTGCATATTTTGGCAAATCCAATGTGTTGAATAGTAGCATCTCCGTGTCTAGAACAAATCTTTAGTTGCAAGTTTTTCATTTTGGAGTCATTCAGAAGCTGAAATCACTATCAGTAGCTGAAAGTTACTTCAGAAGCACTGTAGCACTTCAGAAGCTGAATTCAGAGTCTGATGCCAGCGTTGACTTTGGTTGACTTCATCAGAAGCTGATCTTTTTCAAGTTGTTTCTGCGCGAATCTTGGCAAGATTTATCAAGAAATTATCCACGCGTATTGCATCTAGAATGCTGGTTGTTTTGGAGAAGATTTAATGAAGATTTGGTTTGTTGCTATGAAAACACGTATTTTCCTGATATAATCTTTCAAAGATACAATGTGGTTTTATTTGTTTCCTTATTGGACCAATCATAATTCAGAAACAAATCATGTGCAAAAGATTGGTTTGTTTTTTATGCTGCTTGATGAAGGTTATAAAAGGAGGAGTGCTGCTGCTTTCAAGACTTGCGCATAATTGAAGAAATTCAGAGAAAAGAGTCTTAGAGTTTTAAGCTGTTAGTTTTATTTGTGCACCACTCATTGTTTGAGTTAGTTTAGAGTTTTTATAGAGTTGTAATTCATTCTAAGCCTTTAGGTACGAATGAAGTTTTTGTTTTGAAGTGTGTTCTTCAAAAACTGGGTTGTTTTGTTTCAGAACTGGGTTTAGTTCAGGGTTGTTCAAGTGGCTGGGTTGCAGTTGCTTGAATAGGAAGTTAGTGGTATCTAATACTCAAGAGTTGGGTAAAATTCAGACTAGGAGGAAGTTAATTGCTTAGGCTGGGAACTGGGAGTCAGTGTCTTGAGTCATAAGGATTAATTCCTATAGTGGAATTCCTTCCTGGATTGGTATCCCCCAGAGTAGGAGGTGTTTACTCCGAACTGGGTTAACAAACCTCTGTGCCTTTTACTTTCCTGCACTTGTTATTTTGCTGCTTCTGATTGTTTTTGCTTGTGCTCTGTTTTTACAATCTTTGTGTCCTGTTATCAAGTTCTGATCAGTATTCAGAACCTGATCTGTCCAGCCAGAATTTCAATTGGCATCAGAGCAGGCACCCTGCCTGTGTTTTGGGTGAGATCCAGAGGAGTTAATATCTGGCAAGCATGGATAGAGAAGGAGGCTATGTCAATAGACCACCCCTACTAGATGGCACAAACTATGAGTATTGGAAGTCTAGGATGTGTGCTTTTCTAAAGTCTATTGACAGCAGGACTTGGAAAGCTGTGATTAAAGGCTGGGATCATCCTGTGTTTACAGACAAAGATGGTAATAAGACTGAGGTTTTGAAGCCTGAAGAGGAATGGACCAAAGCTGAAGATGATCTGTCACTGGGAAATTCAAAAGCTTTAAATGCAATTTTTAATGGTGTGGATCAGAATATGTTCAGACTCATCAAGCAATGTACAGTTGCAAAGGAGGCCTGGGAAATTTTAAAAACAACTCATGAAGGAACTTCTAAGGTGAAGATGTCCAGATTGCAGTTGCTGACCACCAAGTTTCAGAACCTGAAGATGAAGGAGGATGATTGCATACAAGATTTCTACATGAATGTGCTGGACATGGCAAATTCTTTTGATTCTCTTGGTGAAAAGATGTCTGATGAGAAGTTAGTAAGAAAAATCCTCAGGTCCCTGCCCAGAAGATTTGATATGAAGGTTACAGCCATAGAAGAAGCTCATGATATTTCTGCTATGAAGGTTGAAGAGCTCATTGGTTCCTTGTTGAACTTTGAGACTGCTTTTTGTAAACAGCCTGAGAAGAAAGGAAAAGGTGTAGCTTTTACTGTGAATTTTGAAGCTGATGATCAACAAGAGTCTGATGAGGATGACTTATCAGAAGCTCTAGTGTTGCTGGGAAAACAATTCAACAAGATTCTGAAGAATGTTGACAGAAAAGCCAAAGCCAAAGGTCAGAATTTCAGATTCAACAACAAGAAG
The DNA here is from genome assembly GCA_018208015.1 of Medicago ruthenica. NCBI lineage: Eukaryota > Viridiplantae > Streptophyta > Magnoliopsida > Fabales > Fabaceae > Medicago > Medicago ruthenica. Next base: position 83,369,459 of record CM031373.1, on the reverse strand, counting down.
CAACAAACTGATGTGAAAAAGACCAAGTCTGAGGAGAAAAGTAATCAAGCTAAAGGTGTGCAGTGCTATGAGTGTGAAGGTTATGGACATATCAAAACTGAATGTCCTACTTTTCTTAAGAAGCAGAAGAAAAGCCTAGCTGTTTCATGGTCTGATGAAGATTCAGAAGAAGATTTTGAGAATGAATCTGCTAAGGGTGACACTAGTTTGATGGTAAGGTCAGGAGCTATTTTAAAGAAGGAAGCTGTTTTAGAGTCTGACTCAGAGTCTGAAGCTTCATCTGTGTCTGAAGCTGCTAAAACCTCATATAATGAACTAGCTGACAACTACAGGAAGCTATATACCAGAAGTGCTGAGGTTTGCAAACAAGTTCTGGATCAGAAGGAGACTATTTTTCAACTGGAGGCTGAAAAAGGAAAACTTCTAGTGCAGAATTCAGAATTAAAAGAAGAAGTGAACCAGCTAAATTCCCAACTTGAGCATATGAAAAAGCAGGTTAGAATGATGAATACTGCTACTAATGTGTTGGATGAAATTTTGGGTGCTCAGAAACAAGGAAAAACTGGTTTAGGATTTGTGAATGAGAGTCTGAACCTCAAGTAGAAAAATCCAGTTCAACAGTTTGTTCCTGCTACTCAGACACATGATCCTATGATTGGAACATCTCAGATGAAACCTCAGAAGGTAGCCCAGATGCAAGGACAGAAGCAAACTCAGATGAGACCTCAGAAGCATACTCAGATGAGACCTCAGAAGCATGTTCAGATGCAACCCCAGAAGTTCAACAGAAGAAGGAGGAATCATACCTGGATCTGTCATCATTGTGGAAAGAAAGGGCATATCAAACCATTCTGCTTCAAACTTTATGGCTATCCTGAACATTTTCAGTATAGAAGAGTGGAACCAGCTGCTATCAGACACAATGTTCAGAAGGTGTGGAAGCCCAAAGTTCAGAATGTTAGCCTTATAGCTCATACTTCATTGAGAGCCACCTCAAAAGAAGACTTGTATTTTGATAGTGGGTGTTCAAGACACATGACTGGTGTTAAGAAGCTGCTGAGTAATATAAGACCTTATTCCAGAAGCTATGTGACATTTGGAGATGGAGTAAAAGGTCAGATTCTGGGTATTGGTGATTTAATCAGTGAAGGTTTGCCCAGACTTAATGATGTGCTACTGGTGGAAGGATTAACCTCTAATCTGATCAGTATTAGCCAACTTTGTGATCAAGAATTAAAGGTTAATTTCAACAAGCAAGAGTGTTTTGTGACTGATCAAGAAGGTAAGGTTCAGATGAGAGGCTGCAGATCCAAAGATAACTGCTATTTGTGGGTGTCTGAAGAAGAAAGAAGCCTGACTTCTTGTCTCATGAGCTCAGAAGAGGAAGTCAAGCTCTGGCACTAGAAACTGGGACATCTGCATCTGAAAGGCATGAAAAAAATCCTAAGTACTGAAGCTATCAGAGGTGTACCTAATCTGAAGATCAATGAGGACAATGTTTGTGGTGATTGTCAAATTGGGAAACAAACAAGAAAGTCTCATCCCAGATTAGTTCACCAGGTAACTACTAAAGTACTAGAACTTGTTCATATGGATTTAATGGGGCCTATGCAAGTTGAAAGCATTGGAGGAAAAAGGTATGCATTTGTAATGGTAGATGACTACTCAAGATTCACATGGATTAACTTTGTTAGAGAGAAGTCTGATACTTTTGAAGTGTTTAAAGACTTATGTACTCAATTACAATCCACTTAAACAACAAAATGCTACATTTTATTTCACCAAGAGTTTGGAGACCACAACTCAATTCTTAACAAATAAAACCCAATAATCTTTAGGTTCTGAAATGATAGTCAAATACATCTACTGATCACTTCTGAAGATGAAACTATATACTGATATTAATATGAATGGCCAACAAAGTGAACATTGATTACCTAAATCTATGGAAGTTTTTTTTATTAAGGTTTTCTTAGGATCCACTGCATCAGTCGAAACCTATGATTCCTTGTCAAATTCGGGAAATAAAAACTCCCCACAATGCTCGGTGGGCAAAACAATAGTCCTTTTCAGGTGTGTAAGAATCTAACTCTAGTTCATTGGAGTGAAAAAAAATCACAATCTCATCTCTTGTGCTCCAATTTATGTCGTAATCTATCATGTTCACAATCCTGTCTCCAATTATATTATAGCATAGATTCATTTCCAAAATGTTAAAATCCGTGTAATATGTTGCTCTTACCACGTAAAAAACTGTGATCTACATCAGCTTATGTTACGTTCGTTAGCAACGAAACCATAAGCCTATAACACCAACGTTGAGACTAATTTGCTCAATTGAAGAAAAATGGAAGATTTTTTTTATTTTCAGATTTCCTCCAGAAGTAATCCTATTCGAGACATGTCAGACATAAATATTGTTATCTCTCACAACGAAATTCAAAACCTTAGTTCACCACGTCATGGGAGTCTAATCCCTCTAACTAGACTCAACTCATGTTGGTTAATGGAAGACTTCTATTGAAACTGCCTACCAAAAAGTATGCACTCGTGAAATTACATTGACCGAAAAATAACTCAAGACAAATTAATGTTAATATGTATCCTAAAAACACTTGTTAGTGAACTAAATATAAAAACATTGTATTGTATTGGATTTTTTTAATCAAAAACATTGTATTGAAAACTGTCTTTAAGCTATTTTTTGGAAAGTTTAATTTATTTATTTTCAAGACAATTTATATTTTTGAAATCCTTAACAAATGTCTAAAACACGTGCTAACAAGACCCATAACTTTTTTTATGCAAGCAAGACCCTTAACTTAATCCTATTTAAGAGGAAGAAAAATTACTCAAACTTTTGAAGGAGAGTTATTAACATCTATGCATTATAAACAACAGAGAATAAAATAATGATTGAACAAAGAATACTCTAATATCCTGTACAAAATAAACGAATGATGAAATCCTTCACGGATAATTTTAAATCTTCAAACTGAAAGCTATAGCTAACATAAAAAAACTACATCCGAAATTGAGATCATAAATAAACTATTCTGCGTAACTCTCATGGACAAAATGGCAAGTCAAGTACAAAACACACATGTTAAAACTACAAACTCAATCTAGTTTTCTAAGGATAGAACTCATTCCATCCTAGAGACTAGAAAGGAGGTCATGCGTATACTACTATTTAAAAAAAAAAAAAAAAAGAGTGTTAGGAATGCTATCTTTTCAACATTCACTCATTCATTCGGTGAAATCAATATGGATCCCGCCACTTTATACGAGACTATTTCCAAAGTTTATAACTCACATTGATTTCACCCAATAAATAGATGTTAGAATGTTAAAGAGTTTTCGTTTTTCATGTTCGGGCCTTCTTTAGCATGCAAAGAAAATAAATTTTGAAAAATGGATTTTCAAGTATAATCACATCCCTCATCTCTCGAGGATTAGGTTTTGGCATACAAAACAAATCGACCAATATTACAATCAAAACCGATATTTACAGGAAATAATAAATGATATCAAAAGAAAATAAAGATTGAATGTAATACCTTCAAAGTAAAATCCGAAAATCTTTTCAATCCCTTGATTGAAACTGTAATAAAATAAAAATATGTATATCTCAGTTCATATTTCGAGATTAAAAGAAAACCTAAATGAAGAAGGTTTTCCTAGGGTTCTCTATTCATCTCTAAGCCACATAATTACTAAGCCACATAATTAGGCCAGCTATATGGCATAAAATACAACGAGTTGCCCACGGTAACAATTTAAGAAATTTTTTGTTGAATCTGCAGGAACTATAAGTTAAAGTTTTCAAGAGAATCATGAAAATTCTTTCCTGAGGGTCTAAAAATTGCGTCCTAATTCTATAGGATTATTAAGATATATTTATGAACTTCACTCAGACAAAATGATGAGTTGGGTATTCATGCACATAACCATTATAGTCATAATAAAGCCTCTCCCCCTTGGAAATATCTCGAGTAGCAACCAATAAGACCCGGCTTTCACCATTAACACCATATCTCACACATTTACAGTTCTGCTTCTTCCTACCTTCCCTGCATATAAATTGGACATTTTTTAATACAAGAAACTGAAGAAATAGCAATACCATTGCACAAAAGAAAAGGTATTAGTATTTTACGATAGTAGAGTCCTCAAAATTTTAGTTCTTTAAAGAGAATACCAAAGCTAAACAACATATAAAATGGACTGCAAGAAGGATTATTTGAAATAAGAATGTCAAAATGGATGGTATACCACAGAAAAATAAAGCAGTCCACATGAAACTACTAATCAAAGTAAAATGGTCGTTCACATAACCCCTAGTGTTCTATCACTTTAATTCAAGATTAACATGCAATAAGTGAGACAGGCTTACTGAGTATGATTGTTGATGCCACTGATGAAGCGAGCAATGTTTCCACGTTTATCAGCACAGATAACAAGACTGTCAGCAGCTTCTGCTGCAATAAGCAGCGTCATCATACTGTCACAATCATCAGATTCTCGCTTTTTTATATAATCAACATCGCCAGTGTATTCAGCAATAAATGTCATATCTTTGATTGGGCCATCAGCCTCCACAGTATAGCTACATTGCATATCAAGGAAAATCCAAGAATAGTTAAGGTAACATATACATTGATTTCCTTTATGGTATGAGTGTAAGATGAGTATGTACCCTTGGCATGAATCATAAACGACCATTAAGGGAGGGAATTGGCCTCGTTTAGTCATAGCTATGCAGCGTTTTAAGGTCTCTGTATCTTCCTTGGAAAGAGCCTGAGAGGAAAACAAAACAAATAGTCTGTCAAACTAGAACACAATGACGGAGATATGCATGCTAATTAGCCGGTTTGCAAAAGGTCCATTTGTAAGTGTGAGAAAACTACAAGAAAAGTAATTAGTTGAGACCTGCATGCCACCGTTCTCTAAAATGGATCGATTAGCAGATCTAGGAGCCATTCCTGGAAAGTACGTCAGCTTATTACTGAACTCTATATCCAATGCTGTTAAAGCGGTAGCAAGGGAAGCCATTTGTTTCAGCCTCCTATCAGGATCTTCTGTAGGAACAAATGGTAAAAGCCTTCTCCTTTTCTTCTGTACCACCAGAGGTCTTGGACGTCTCCGACGCTTCATAGCATCTAAAGTCCAGAATGGATAAATTAAGAAGAAAAGAACTTCCATATATATATATATATATATATAGACATCAACACAGATGAAGCAAAACTATACTTTAAAGTACTCTTTACAGATAGCCCGAGTACTTTTGAAGTTAGAACATGACATCAAAACATAAAAAAAGTTGTAGGAAAAAAAAAAGGTATTTAAAAGTAACTGTTTAGATTCATTTACCAATTAAATATTTTCTAAAGATTCGTAGTACATTCTGTAGAAGTAACATGAGTAAATGTGTTTACCATTCTAGGTAAACATAAGCATACAAGAACAATTTCAGCAAAAACATGAAGGAACAAATATCCAAAGGGTTATGAACATGCATCATTTATTATGTTTCATTCATTAGTAATAATGAAGAGATCCTATACACCTAGAAGGTATCAAACGTTTTTTAAGGTAAGCCAAAATCTTTCTAGTTTTTTTGAAAATGCATAAATATTAGATACTATAATGAATAAGTTATCCTAGTAACTTATTCTCTGGCAAATCATGGACTGCTTTTGAATCAATTTATCCACATTGATGTCAGATTATACTTTCTAACTTCAAGTCGTAGTATAATTTGTGACTCCAGCATCCATTTCAATTCTTATTGTTCCGTGAAGACTCCAACTTAATCACTTAGTCTTTTGTGTCACTAAGCATTGTTTTCCTTTTGATGTCTCTATTTCAAGTTCCATTAAACTATCGTATTTCTATTGTCAGGTGGTTCTTGGGCTATCTGTTAAGGTAATACTGGTATGTGAAATAAATTGAAACTTGTGACATAAAAGTAATTAATAAAACATCAAACTATTACACTGATATTTCGTACAAAGTCATTTTTGGATGTTAGAATTAACCACTTAGCCAGAATCCCCACAAATTTTCAGAAACAATCTAGTGAGGTTAAGAATATGGTCATATAGTACTATTTATTTAAGAACCCTATCAGAAAAAGAAAACTATAGCAATTGCTAAGCAGTTAGGCGTTTGATCGGGCCTCCTTTGCCTTCAAATCAAACAAGAGAATAGGTTTGATTAACCAGTTGCACCAAAATCTGCAAGCTTGTGAAAAGTGACCTTTACATATAACTTGTCATGCAACAGAAATTGAAAGATGAATTTTTTTCATCTAATGTCATGTTTGTTTGATTTTATCTTAAGGCCAACACTACTATCGCAAAAATAGGAGGCCATGGTGGATTTTTCGGTAACCGCCATAACGAATTTCTGAAGGAATGCCGGCAAATGGTGGCGCCTTAGGTTGCAATGGCGTGTTTATATGGCGGATCTTTGACCTTCCGCCATCGACAGCATTACTCAACTCATAACCCAAGTCACCAAAATAACTACAGCAAATCAAGCTTAAAATTTGTGGAGCCCGATGATGGAAACATCTGTAGTCCATGTCCAACACAATTTGTAAAGAAACACTGCCACAACCGGGCAACTACATTTCATAAGGTTAAAAAATACTGATCCCCAAGCCATACAAGCATGCTTTGTTCACACAAAAATTTAAACAAAATCCAAATAATCATTACAAGAATTAATTCAAATCTTTAATTTTTTTTGACAATTAATTCAAATCTCTATTAGTAAATTTGAAAGAACAATCTACAAAAAATATTCATAATTCACGAATCAAGATTCAATGTACAATAATTTGTTCACATATATCATAAACAAAATTCGATCCACATCACTTTCACAAAGCCAAACAACAACTGATCAAAAACTTGATTCAAACTACCAAATCAAATATCCAAACATTGCATTGACAAAATGATAAATGATCATCAAATAGATTAAAAAATAATAAACAAAAAAAAAAAATCAATAAAAAAATATTTTTTTTACTATTAAACAATATCTGAATTTAACAGTAAATTACCCTGAGAAGAAGCACGATTGTTTCCGAAATCAACAGAATCCCTACGAAGCCCGAAGAAATCCAGAATTTTCTTCTGAGAAAACTCTGAAACACATTAAAATAATCACAAAAACAATGCCACATTAATAATCACAATCACACCTGAAAAAAACAAAAAAAGATCACAATTTCAATCTCTTACTTTTCAGTTTCTTCACCTTCACATCAGAACACTTAGGGCAAATCCACGGACCAATCGGAACTCTAACAACAATTGGTCTCACACATTTCATATGAAAACCATTGTCACATTTGTCACACAAAAGCAGCTCCTCCGGTTGTTCACCGGACCCACATTGCTCACACAGGAGGTCACCGTAGTCCTCCTTCTCAACCACCGTGTACTCAGCCCTCTTATATATATTAACAAGCGACATGGCCTTCTTCCCCGAGGAGGAAGAGGAGGAGGAGGAGGAGGAGGAGTATGACAGCTTCTTTTGAATTTTGTGCGGTGCATGGGTGCGGCGGATTAAGCTTGATAGCTTCACAGAAGACGGCGATGGAGACGCCGGAGCTGTCGCCGGAGCCATTCAGGTGAGGTTGATTGGGAAATTCGAAATGGTTTGAAGGGTGGAATTGAGAATTTGAAGAAATTTTTTTTGATGAAAGTTTCTCTATTTTATAGACAGACGGGAATTTGTGTAAACTCTAAAATGGTGGTGATAGAAAGAAAAATAATAAAAAATAAATAAAAATAATATGTTTTTTTTTTAATAAATGTTTGTTTTTTTTTTTTATGTTTTTCTTTCCTTTGGTGTTTTTTTTGTTTCCTTTGATGTTGTTTTGTTTACGTTAGTCTCACCCGCGGGAGAGTGAGACACTTACCGGTGAATGTTATGTTTGATGACGTGGAATGTTCTGGTTGGTTATGCTAACGTGCACCAGTTTTTTACACAGACTTTTATGCGTGCGCCTTGTTCTGGTCTTAGCCGTTTCCATTTCATGAACCAAAAAAAATGGCCGGGTTTGATGTCAAACTTTGACTTCTTTTTTTAAAAAAAAAAAATTGGTCAAGATTTTTTTTACTAAAATAGAAGAAAAATAAAGTTTAAATTCACATTCATTGTTTGGTCAAAAAAGATTTTGAATTCATTGTATTTTTAAATTAGCTTTGGAATGAAATTTTGAATTCATTGTATGTTTAAATTAGTTTTGGAATTTAATGATGTCTTTATTATTTTCAACGTTCTAAATATTACTTCCATCGTTTTAAATTATAAATCGTTTTAGAAAAAAATTGTCCCGAGATATAAATTTTTTTACAATATCAATGAAACACTGATGTTAACTTTTCTATTATATCCTTATAATTTTTACTCTTTTTTCTTTTAATTCTTTATTTATTTTTCATATACTATAAATGAATGGTACTTTTGTAAAATAACTCGTTTTTTTATTTGCAATAACTCATAATTTCTATTTTTCATAAAAATTTATTATATTTCTTAATTTTTGTGTAACGAGTAAAACGACTTATAATTTATGACGGAATATGTAAGAAGTAGAGAATTGCATATTCAAATTTATGTTCTATCATATTAAATGTATGCAACATTTGTCTCTAGGTAGAAATTCACCTTTTTAAAGTGAACAAATGTGATGTTGGGGGTTCGAACTCTGACTCCCGCATGTATAATGTAATATTTCTACAACTAAATTAAGTTCACGGGGACATGTATGCAACATTTGTATCATACTATAATACAAGTTGTAATTAGATAACTTAAATGTCTTTATATTTACGTGTCATATTAACAATTGAATTTTATGCAAGGTTAGTGTAAAGATTTTGTTTATTACAGTATATTTTATTTCCTCTCAAAAAATATATTATGTTTCATTTGTTTTACAATATAGTAGATTTCTTTTAAATTTTGACCCTAAAAAGTATTTTCTTTAAGTATATAGAAGAAAACAGTGGTTTCCAATTTGAAAACATTATAAATGAAAAAAAATTATAATATCAATATATAGATTTATCATTTTTAAAATAATATCTCAAATTTAAGATAATACTATATTATATTGAAATATCATATTTGAGAATATTAACTACCGTTTATGCAAAAATTATAGCTTCTTTTTTAGATGATTATTAAAACTAATATCTCAAATTTAAAATAATACTATATTATATCAAAATAATTAATTATTTACATTTACTCTTGTTAACCTCGTTAAAAAAAATCCGCTTTATTACCTAAATCACCTCTCTGTTTTATTTTTTGGGTCAACCGTTTTTTAATTTCTAATAAACAATACTACATCCGTCTCTAAATATAAGACCCTTTTGAGAAAAAACATTGTCTCTTTTTATAAGACATTTTTGGTATTTCCAAGTACATTAATTAATTCTTTACCAACACACCCTTATTTATTTTATATTTTTTTTTCAATCAGCATTAAATACTATGTTGAAAACATACAATAACTCTCTCTCTTAAAGGATAAAATTATAAAAACAATAGCGATTACAAACAAATTTATTACCACTTTCAATTTTCTTAATTCCCGTTATTTTTTCAAAAGGGCCCTATAATTAGGGACGGCTGTAGTATATGTGTTGAAAAAAAAATTGAATGACCGGCAACAAATCACATTTAAGTCATGAATTGTGTCACATTTTTCCAAACAACTGTCTCAACATCATACGCTCTCTGATATCATATAAGCAAAGATTTATTTTTTTCAAATTCATTGAATAATTAACGTATATATGGTTTATAATATAAACAAGAAACATTCCTTCAAAAAAAATATAAACAAGAAATATTAGCTATTCTATTAACCTGAGAAAAAAGTTTGTGTTTATATATGAAATCGAATTGAGTATATGCCAAGATAATCGGTTAAGACTCATATTTCTCAATTTTTAATGAACAATTTATGTATTGTAAAAAAACTTGAATGACTAACAACGAATCACATTAAAGTCATAAACCATGTCCTGATTTACAAACAACTTGATAGCATACATGGCAAGATAAACACTTGAAACACCTCTTCTCAATTTCCAATGAACAATACATGTATTGCAAAAAGCTTGAATGACCCGACTATGACTTGCATTAAAGTCTTAAATTGTGTCACCATTTCCGAACAGTTGTCTCAATAGAATACATGACAAGATAAACAATTGTGTCACTAGTTTCTCAATTTCCAACAAATAATATATGTATTGCAAATAACTTGAAACTGCAAATCAAATTAAAGCCATAAATTGTGCCACCACTTTCGAACAACTATCTTAATAGCATACATGGTAAGATAAATAGGTCAGCCACTTGTTTCTCAATTTTCAATGAACAATATATGCATTTCAAAAATCTTGAATGACCGACAACGAATCACTTTAAAGCCATAGTTTGTGTCAAACTTTCACAACATATATCTCAATAACATACATGACAAGACAAATAGTTAGGCTACTTGATTTTCAATTTTCAATGAACGATAAATATATTTTGCAAAAGAACTTGAATAATCGTTTGCGATCACATTAAAGCCATAAACTGTGGCACATTTCTGAACAAGTATCTTAATAGCATACATGACAAGATAAACAATTGAGTCACCTGTTTTTCAATTTCCAAAGAACAATAAATGCATTTCAAAAAGCTTAAATGACCGACTACGAATCACATTAAAGTCATAAACTGTGCCACCATTTCTGAACAACTATCTCATTAGCATACGTGGAAGATAAATAGTTTGAACCACTTGCTTTTCAACTTTCAATGAACAATATATGTATTTCAAAAAACTTGAACAACAGGCTGCGAGTCACATTAAAGTCATACATTGTGTCACCCTTTCCAAACAATTATTTCGATAAAATACATGGGAAGATAAACAGTCGAGACACTTGTTTCTCAACTTCCAATGAATAATATATGTATTGCAAAAAGATTGAATGACTGACTACGAATCACATTAAAGGTGTAAAATGTGCCACCTTTCCTAACAACTATATCATTAGCATACGTGGCACCAGTTAGCTTAGTATGCAAGGAAAAATTATATGTCAAGATTAATTTGCAAAACAACCAATAGGCAATGTCTCTAAAAGCTCCAAAACAAGCATGGTCGCGAGCAACTTATTTTAGTTTGCCCTTGATTCAACCAAATGAAGGGCGATTCAAACAAACCTCGTTATGTTCTAGCATATTCAATGTTCATGCGATATTTTTATCATATGAGTTGTAATTAGATGATTATAAATAATTTTTACGTTTATCATAATCGACTAACTATTAAAAAAACTTGACTTTTATCATAAAAACGTTTAGATCACACACATGATTGGTTGTGATGTACTGATAGTGTAAATTTATTTACGTTAGCAATGTATAAAGTTAAACTCATAGTGGTTTTCTATTTGGTAGGTAAACTCATAATGATTTTAGGGTTAATTATTGAAACAACATCTGTAATACACAAGAAGTATGGAAATAACCCTTGTAAAAAATAAAACGCATATTCTACTTATGTAATTTGCGATTCTTCCTATTGTGGTCCTTCCGCAACCTAGTCCTACAGAACGAGCTCATGTTGTAGAGAATTTTGCCGCATGTTTTTTTTATGATGTGACATTTTTTTGTCTCAAGTTTTTTTTTCCTATCAATTCTTTTTGGCTCAAAAAGAAACCTTTTTTTCAAACATTAATTGGGATTCGATTTTACACATCCTGATCGTTCGATCTAAAACCGACGTCCGAGAATGTTTCTAGTTAATTTTGGTAGTGTCTGATTTGAACCATCCAATTTAGAATCAATGGATAGGATTGAAAACAACGTGCAATTGCATACTTTTGTTACAACATGCAATCTATATCCATTGAGGTTGAATTTTGGTAGTTCTTGATTTCTGTTGGCATGTTTAGGACGTTAAAATAAGACCTCACACATAAAATTAGAATTTTTCCGATAAAGGATGAATAAATTACGATTTTTTAAAGCGCCAAAATCTCAAAAATAAAGGAAACAGAAACCTCGACATAGAAATCGAATTTCAAACTATTATTTTGCATAGACCTCTATAAAAATACATATAAAAGATCTTCACAGTTTCATAACTTTCTGAAGATGCATCGATTTATTTTGATTTTTCAACCAAAACATGCAAAATCACAATTGTGTTCCGACTGTATCGAACATTTAGACAATGCTCCATTTAGTCCATTTAAGGTAATGGATGCAAGACATGTGGAAAAATAACATCCAAGGGTTGATGTTGAAAATTAAAAAACATGTTAATAAAAGAAAATCACTCTTCCTCTTATTCCCTTACAAGATACAACTCCCTCATTTAAAGAAATTTATGATTATGGAGAACAAAAGTTTATAATTAATTTTTCTCTCATTTAAAAATTAAAAAATTTCGTGGTGGAAGTTTTCATGATGTTATAAACCTGCATGCGAAATTGGGGAGAAAAGTTTGACCCGTGAATATATGCTTACTCGGGACAAAATTGTGATTTTGCACGCTTTGGTCGAAAAATCAAAATAAATTGATATGTATTCAGAATACTATGAAACCTTACAAATCCTTTATATGTATTTTTTATATAGATCTCTGCAAAATACCAGCTCAAAACTTAAGTTTTAGGTCTAAATTGTTTTGGTGTTTGAGTTTTTTGCAGTTTAAAATATCATAATTAATCTATCATATGTCGAAATATTCTAATTTTAAGGTCCTAAACATGTCTAAAAAAGTTTGTAAGAAAATTCAACTTTAAGTTATTTTTTTGAACTCTACGTCTACATGAACAAATTGCCTATTCTTTCTTGATTTCAACCCATCAATTAATGTTTACCAAAAAATTGTGAGAAAAAATGTCACGTCGGTGCCTCCTCTATGATTGAGTTGTTTGATGATCAAAATATGAGGAATCTCGAATTAAAAAGGTAGAATGTGTGTTTTTTTATAGTGACTATTTCCTGAGTACAAGGATTTTTTTAATAATAGCGTCAGAAGAATATATATAGCGATTTAGTAAAATAAGAATTTTTTATTAGGTATTGATATAAAACTAATTTATTGTATATTTCCTTTGTTTGATAATAGAGAATATTTCCTTTAAATTTTGACCAAAAAATATTTCCTTCAAATCTATAGAAGAAAATAGTGGTTTCCAATTTGAAAATATTATAAATGAAATATATCTATAATATCTAGTTATAGATTTATTATTATTAATATAACATCTCAAGTATTAAAAGAATACTATATAGTATTAAAATATCATATTTGAGAACATTAATTACTGTTTAAGCTCTCTCAAAAAAATCATTGTCCATGTAAATATTATAGCTTTTTTTTGTCAAGTTTATAGCTTCTTTTTAAGTAATGATAATATATCGGTAAAAAAAAGTAATAATAAATATATAAATTAACTCCTTAAAAAATATAAACTAATTATTATCAAGAATAATATTTCAAAGTGTTAGAATAGTATATTTTCTCAAAACATTTGTTAGAATAATATACAGTACTTAAAATTAAAATATCATATACAAAATATATGTAGGTAATTAATGTTGTTTATATTTTCTTACAAATGTAGGTGATCTAGGTAATAAAGTTGAATTCTAACCTCATTAAAAATTCAACTTTATTACCTAGATCACCTCTCATATATTTCTTGGGTTACTATGCTATTGTTACAAAATACAAACACACGCCAGTTCTCTCATTTAATATTAATTTTCTCTTGACAATAGGGTTATTGTTTCTCAATTTCCAATGAACAACATATGTATTGAAAAAGGACAATGATATTTATAGTGAACAATACCGATCACGAAGGCATCATGAGATGACGTGGCACTAAGTGATTTGTTCCTTATCACACATCCCAACCATGATTTCCACCTATTTTCGATTTACACGCTGCTCTTTCCTTTAAGATTACTACACGTATTGTTCGGGACGTTCTCGCGAGAGGTTTGTTCGCGATGAATAATAGTATTCATTGAAAAAAGCTTGAATGATCGACCGTAAATCACATTAAAGTCATGTATTGTGTCACATTTTCCAAACAATTATCTCAATATCATACTCTCTCCGATCTTATATATAAGCAATGATTCATTTTTCATATTCATAGAATAATTAATGTATCTGGTTTATAATATAGATTAGATACATTAGTTATTCAAAAAGCCTAAAATATGAATATTTGCTTAAATATAAGATCGGAGAGAATATACGGCAAGATAAACAGCTGAGTCACCTATTTCTCAATTTCCAATGAATAATATATGTATTGCAAAAAACATGAATGACCGACAATGAATCACATTAAATTGTGCCACAATTTCCAAACAAATTGATAGCATACTTGACAAGATAAACACTTGAACCACCATTTTCTCAATTTCCAATGAACAATGCATGTATTGCAAAAGTTTTCAATGACCAGACTCTGAATCACATTAAAACCATAAATTGTGTCACCATATGTTTTCAAGATAAACAGTTGAGTCAATTGTTTTTCAAAATAAAAATCTTCATGACAAGATAAACAGTTGAGTCAATTGTTTTTCAATCTCTATTGAACACTATATGTTTTGCGAAAAGATTTGAATATCTGAATCGTGAATCTCATTAAAGCCATAAATTGTGCCACCCTTTTCAAATAACTATTTCAATAACATACATGACAAGATAAACATTTGAGTGATTTGTGTCTCAATTTTCAATGTTTAATATATGTGTTTCAAAAAACTTGAACGATCAACTATGAATCACATTAAAGTCATAAACTGTGTCAGACTTTCTGAACAACTATCTCAATAACATACATGGCAAGACAAACATTTAAGCTTAATAACTGACTCACTAACGGTTATGCATTAGGGTGTCGATGTAAAGAATCAAGAATAATAATCGACTTACTGACGGTCATGCATCAAAGTGTCAATGTCAATCAATAAACTTAATAAATAACCCATTGACAGTTATGCATAAATATATATTTTATTTCATTATTGGCCTAGTGACCGACACATACTTAAACAAACATACATAGGGAGGGGGAATGTGGTGACCCAGGTTTAAACCCATGATTCCACATAAAACATCCCCACAACCAAAACACTAGACTGTAACAACGGGACAATTACTTTGTTAGCAAAGACGGTCACATAGCACCCGTCTTTTTATTTACACACCATATTATATTGATAGCTAATATTTTAGCAAAGACAGTCACATAGCGTCCATCTTTTTATTTGCACACCATATTATATTGATCACTTACTTTTCACTCTCTCCAACTCTGAACAACACTTGGGGCAAATCCATGAGCCAATAGGAACTCTAGCCAGAACCGGTCTCAGACACTTCATATGAAAACCTTTGTCGCATTTGTCACACAACAAAAGCTCCTCAGGCTGTTCACCAGATCCACATCGCTCACACGTGCAGTCACTGTAATCCTCCTTCTCAACCACTGCGTATTTAGCCCTCTCCATTATATTAGCCATTGTCCTGTACTTCTTCACCCGCGATGACGAGTCTGATGGCTTCTTCTTTCGGTGGCACAGTGCATGTGTGCGGTGGGTGAAGCTGATTAGCTTACGAGGTGGAGGTGGAGGTGGAGGTGGTGAGGAATACATGTCAAGATAAACAGTTGAGCTACGTCTTTATCAATTTCAATGAACAATATATATATATTGTAAAAATCTTAAATGACCGACTGAGAGTCACATTAAAGTCATAAATTATGCCACCTTTTCTGTAAAACTATATGAAAAGCATACACGCGAGATAAACAATTGAAGCCACATATTTCTAAGTTTCTAATAAACAACATATGTATTGTAAAAAGCTTGAGTGACCGACTTAAAATCGCACTAAAACCATAAATTGTGCCACACTTTCTGAAGAAGTATTTGAATAACATAAATGGTAAGATAAACTTTCGAGCCACCTGTTTCTCATTTTTCAATAAACAATATATTTATTGTAATAAGCTTGAATGACCGACTGCAAATCACATTAAAGCCATAAGTTATGCCACACTTTCTGAACAATGATCTCAATACCATACATGACAAGATAAACAGTTGAGCCACATGTTTCTCAATTTTCAATGAACAATATATGCATTGCAAAAAGCTTAAATGACTAGATAAGAGCCACATTAAAGCCATACATTTTGCCACCCTTTCCGAACATCTACCTCAATAGCATTCATGGCAATATAAACAGTTGTGCCACCTGTTTCTCGATTTCAAATAAACAATATATGTATTGCAAAAATCTTGAATGACCGACTGTGAATCACATCAAAGCCATAAATTGTGCCACCCTTTTCGAACAGCTATCTCAATAGCACATGTACATGATAACATAAACAGTTGTGCCGCCTGTTTGTCAATTTCTAATGAACAATATATGTATTGTAAAAAGCTTGAATGACCAACTGCAAATCACATTAAAACCATAAATTG
Source organism: Medicago ruthenica (assembly GCA_018208015.1). Classification (NCBI taxonomy): domain Eukaryota; kingdom Viridiplantae; phylum Streptophyta; class Magnoliopsida; order Fabales; family Fabaceae; genus Medicago; species Medicago ruthenica. The sequence goes on along the minus strand of CM031373.1, from coordinate 83,352,884 downwards.
TGCTATCATTCCCGAACAACTATCTTAGTAACACAAATGGTACCAATTAGTTCAGCAAGCAAGGAAAAAATGTATTTTAAAGGAACCAAGAGATGAAACATTATCATCTCTAAAAAGGCCACTAAAAGTTGCAAAAAAAAAATAGCATTTGGATTGCACTTCAATTTAATTCAACCCAAAGAAGGGGTATTCAAACAAACATCCTTTGTGTATGAAAAAAAACTCCTCAGTGATTTGAGAAAGCTCAATTTATTTATAAAAAATAATAATAATATTTGCTTATATTTTCTTCCATCGTTTTTCTTAGAAAGATATATTTTATTACAACTTAGATATGCCAAATTTGCTCTTATTTTATTAGAGTACCGTGCATTCATAAAATCACTTTTCTTATATTTGTAACAAACAAACCCTTAATAGTAAATCTTTAACGAGATGGTGATTCTCCATGATATTGCACAAGTTTTTTTTTTTTTTATGGGCAATGATATTGCCTGGGATGTGCCTCTTTTCATTTACCTTTTTTATATAAAATATTTTTTTTTAAAATACAAGCTTAAGGATGATGTGCATTTTAAGAACAATGGCATGTTTTTGTCAACAAAAAAAAAAGAACAATTTCATGTTAGAGCATGAAAAAAAGTAAAAAAATAACAACAAGGCATTGAATTTGTAGAGGATATCAAGTATTTAATTACATTTTAAATAATCATTACGACTTTTAATTTTTATGTAAACTACATATTAGTTTATTTAATTATTTAATCAAATTGAGTCAAAAAATACATTTAATCAACTTATTAATTAATATTAATTTATGAAAATTCATCACAATTAAACCCACTCAATGTTTATTTATTTATTTTTCCACTCAATGTTTATTTATTTATTTTTAGTCAAGTAGTCTTGTGATTAAAAATTCACTTTTTAAAGATAAACAAATGGGAAATGCAGAGTTTGAACTCCGACCCTTACAAAAATAATGCAGTGTATATCAATTGAGTTAAGCTTACAGAGACAACTCACTCAATGTTTATTATGTAATGTTGTGTTTGGCCCAACCTTTTTTTTAGGGCTAAAAGTTACTATTGAATCAAAGTAGAAAAAAGAACTTTAAAAATAAAGTTGAAGCCGTTTGGTACTCCCTCCATTCAAAAAATATATGTCGCAGTTTGACCACAAGCATTCACATACTTTAACCATATTTTTTTAACTAATATATAAAGACAAATGTTATTATACAAGTTGTCATTCGTTTTTTCTCAATGAATATTTTTAAAATGTCAACTTTTATAGATTTACTATAGATAACTAAAGATATTCATGGTCAAAATTGTGCATTGAACTATGTGAAGTGATTGATTGCGTGATACAACTGAGGGAATATATTTTAATTTATTTTAGCTTAAGAATATTTTAAAATTAACTTTTATTTGATAGAACATTTTTACAAAACTCTTTTTTTATAATGCTACAATTAACAGTAAATTTACTTTAACTTTTAATGTACAGTAAAAATTCAAATACATTATGTTAAAGAATTTATTTTGAACATACTCTTTTTATCTTTTCGCTAAATTTTATTTTAATATTTTTGAAAAAAAAACGAATTTTATTTTACCATACTTTACTAAAAAGTTTTTATTTTTATTTTTTACAATTACTTCAATGTTTATTATAATGATAATATCAATATATTCTATATGAAATTTTTTATTAAATGTGTGAATAAGAAATTGAATGCATTTGTTTTTTTTAGTCAAGTAGCCTAGTGGTTATAAATTTTCTTTTTAAAAAGAATAAGTGAAGCATCCGGGTTCGAATGTCGGCCCCTGCATATATTATGTAATGTCCCTACCAACTGAGGTTCATGGAACGAATGTATTTGAATTTTATTATAGTTTATACGAACCTTTCTATATTGTACTGTACTTTTATTATAATATTTATTATATTACTAAATGAAATTCTGGCTGGAACTTGAACAATACGAAAAATAGGGCACAAAGACAGTAAAACAGAGCACAATCAAAACTGGTTCAGAAGCAGCAATTTAAAAGTGCAGAAAGTAAAATGGCACAGATATTTGTTAACCCAGTTCGGTGTAAATACCACCTACGTCTGGAGGATACCAATCCAGGAAGAAAATCCACTATTGAAATTAATCCTAAGACTCAAGACACAGACCCCCTGTTCCTAGTCTTCTGACTTAATCTCCTATAGTTCTGATTTCTACCCAACACCTGAGTATAAGAAACCCTCTTCTTACTTCCTAACCAAGTAATAGCCCAGTTACTAAACAACTTCTGAAAAACTACCTAGTTTATGAAGAAACACTTCAAAATAACAAAGACTTCATTCGTACTTAAAAGCTTAGAATGAATTACAACTCAAAACTTCTAAACCAACTCAGATGAGTGGTGTACAAATAAAACCTAAGTTTAAAAACACAAAGACTCTAAACTTTGATTTCTGATATACTCTTCGTAGTCTTCAACAGGTAGCAGCACATCTCCTTAAATAGGCTTCAGCAGCTCTCTTAATTCTGAATCCAATCTTCTGCAATTGATATGTTTCTGAATTATGAATGACTCAAATAAGGAAACAGATATTTCTGAACTCTATCTTGTAAAGATTCTTCAGCACAAATATTCAAACATAAATACGAAGCCAATTTTCATAAGATCTTCAATAATTTAATCAGCCTTCTAGAAATACTTCAGCCATAATAAATCTTCAGTAAATCTCCAACAGATACGCATAACATTAATGCATAAAAACCCAGCTTCTGAAATCAGCTTCTGAAGTCCAGCTTCTGAAGGAGTCAACGCTGGTCAACGTCTGAACAGTGCGTCTGAAGTACTGTTCAGCTTCTAAAGGAGTCAACGCTGGTCAACGTCTGAACAGTGCGTCAAAAACGCTGGTCAACGTCTGAACAGTGCGTCTGAAGGAAAATTATGCTTGATCATGATGAGCAAAAGAAAATGAAGTTTTTATTAAAGCCTCGCTACAAGCGCACGCTTCCTCGCTACAAGCGAGGATAGGCAGGGATTTTTAGTGTTTCATCGCTTCAAGCGATGGACTGGTCGCTTCAAGCGACCAAGGGCGGTTTATGGCTCCATGCTGACGTGGAGGATCCCTATTGGCCAACAAGCTTCCTCGCTACAAGCGACCAGCTCATCGCTTGTAGCGAGCGTGCAAAAATTCAGATTATTTAAGCATTTTTGGTTCATTTTCTCTGGGCAATTAATACACAACCAGTTGGAGAACCTTGAGTATTTTTTCTTCCAATTGTTAGGATTGCTTTAGTAGTAGTTTAGGACTTAGTTTTAGGGCTAGAGCTTTGATCTTCAAAGATCAAAAGTGATTGGGTAGTGGAAATCAATCAAGGCTTTGGGAAATCAAGACTTGGTTTGTATCTTCATCTTTTCTCTTCACTTTTGCATAGTTGTCATGAAAATGAGCAACTAACATCCCTTTGTTGGGATTAGAGGTAATCTTTCTAGCTTTGATGTAATGAATAATTATGTGAATATATGATTTAGCAATTTAAGTGTTTATGAAGTTATTCTTGCTTTTCATTCTCATGATTGATTCAAATGATATTGACAAATACTTTTGAATCTATGTTTAAGAATAATCTTCTATCAAAATAAGAAAATCTAGAAATGGATTTGGGTTTTGATAATCGCACTAAGTTTCGGATCGTAATGCTTTCGGATCGTTTGATTGATTGGGAAATCGTCGATTAAACGATACGATCGATATCACGATGTCATTTGGGAAATCAATGATATTGTGGAGCGATACGTGATATTTACGCTAAAACGATAAATTCATATGCATGATTTATTTATTACATTCTTTGCAAGATTGATGAACTTTAATCTCAACGCTTTTATTCCCTAATTCTTTGTCGTTTTAATTCCCGCATTTACATTCCGTTAGTTTATGAAACAAATCGTACAAACCCTTAACTCAAAACAACATCGATTGTTGAACGGTTCGAAGTAAGGCACCTAATCCCTGAGGAGACGATAATTGAAAATACTTACTTTTGTTGTATGAAATACTGCTTCAACAAAATGGCGCCGTTGCCGGGGATTAGTGTTTACTTATTTTGAACATCGCAATAGTTTGTGTTGTTTTGAGCTTTTGTATATATCGTGTTCGTAAATATTTTTCGTTTCTTTTGTACATTGTAACTGTTTGTGCATTAACCCTCTTTGTTATGCAAAGAAAAGTTTCTTGTTAGTTAATTGTGTTTCAGATTCCCATTGAAAGAAATCATGGCTGATCATCATGATTATTTCAACTACTATGATCCATACGAGTATGAAGCTTATCAACAATATCAACAATATCCGTCTGAAGATGAACAAATGGAAAGAACAGAGAATATTCTGAATATGTTCATGCAACAATCCATGATCAACATGCAAAACACCAACCATAGATTAAGAGCTTTGTCATGCCAATTGGAGGTTTTGCAAGTTCAAATGAATTATTTACCAAGAATCATGGATGTTCAGGCCAACAATCAATCCACTTTGGAATGTGGAGAGATTGTTGAAGATGATGTTGATGAGAGTGAGGAAGAACCAATGTTTAATGGATGTGGTATAGAGCCATTAGTGGAAGAATTAGAAATACCACACAACTTAGAACTTCCTCAAGCCAGGTCAGATACTGAAGAGGCCAGTGTTGTTGATAGTGAAGAAATTATGGAGATTGAGAAGCCGGAACCGTTTCTTAACAAGGAAGAAACTTCTAAGGAAGAGGGGATGAAAGTGAGCAAGGCCGGATTGGAATTGGTTTTAAATTGCTTGTGTACCTTGCTCAGCTTATTCTGGATAGGGAGGTTATGGACTCCACATCAGCTGTTCTTCAAGTTCATGGAATTCCTCTCGATGCAAAGGAGTACTAAAGCTGATGTGATCTCCGTCTCATTCTGGCCACCCTAACGAAAAAGGCGTCGAGCTAACGACGTAAAACAAGCGCTTGTTGGGAGGCAACCCAACTGTTTAGGTTTGTTTTAATTAGTATTTTGATTTTTAACATTCATCCATGCATGTTGGGATAGTGGCAAGGACTCAAAATTTTATTTTTCTGTTTCCTGTCATGGTCGCTACAGCGACCAATTCATCGCTGTAGCGATGGAATTTACACTACGTCGCTGTAGCGACGCACTTGTCGCTTGTAGCGAGAGATTTTACACTTGTGCTTGTAGCGCCACACCACGCTTGTAGCGATGGGCTTTTTGCCTGTCGCTGTAGCGACAGGTCGCGCGCTTGTAGCGACCGTATCAGAAAACAGTTTTATTTTTTCAAGGCCACTACTGTCGCTTCAGTTAACTCCCAACCACCCATTAATTATTTTATAGCCGTTTTTAACTTATATTTTCGCATCTTATCATCTGTAACATACTCCATTCCATATTCTTACATTCCTGCACTTTGACACTTTCCATTTCTGCACAATCCTGCAAAATCCACTCTTTACCTGTGTTTAATCCACATCAATCAACTTCCAGGTATGCTTTTCGGCCATTTCTATCACTGTTTATAAGCTTTTTACTGTTTATTAGTGCTTGCATGCTGATTTGAGAATTTAGGGTTTAGGGTTTTTGAGAAATTTGCAAATTTAAAAATGCCCTGTTGATTACCCATGTATATACTTAGTTTAAGCTTTGGTAAATGAACGAAAATCACTTAGAAAACTCCCCTTTAATCCTCTTGTTCATAGGAATCGTATTTTGAAAAAAAACCTATGTAAAAATTCAAATAAATTAGGGTTTTTGAGGATTTAGGAAGTTTAGGTGATTGTTAGTCATTTATTTTAGCTTTAATGTTAATTTCGCATGCTACAAGTAAGTTCAAATCCAGAAAAACACAAAATTTTGAAAAGGGTCTTCCTCGCTACAGTACGCTAGTAGCGAAGGAAACAGGCAATTTCTGGGTTCGCTCGCTACAAGCGACCAAGCTGTCGCTGTAGCGACGAAACCCAGATTTTGTTTTCTTTTTATTTTGATTTGAATTTGACTTGTGTCCTACCTAATTTTCATCTGTTTTGATACTTTTGTAGGTATGGCACCCAAAACCTCGTCCAAACGACAAAGGAACGTTGAGAGCTCGTCGTCAAGACCAAGAGTCAACATTCAACCACACGACGCGAGTCGTTTCCTGAGCTTCAGAAATCAAGAAAGGTACGAGGAGCTAAAAACAAGACGAATCTGGTCTGAAAAGCAGTTCCAAATTTCTGAAGAGGGAGAGTATGGAGGCATAGCAGCCATGATTAACGAAAGGAAATGGGGGATTCTATGCACGCCACCCAGGAGGATTAATTATGACATCGTGCGTGAATTCTACGCGAATGCGATCCCCTCTGACCCATCTGACGAGTTTACATGGACTACTTTCGTTCGAGGGCGCACTGTTACCTTTGATCGCATGTCCATCAACGCGTATTTGGGCAAGCCTCTGGAGCTAGTTGAAGATGAAGAAGATAATCCAATAGCACCTACTAGGCTATGTGACTTTTCTGAGCATCAGAGGAGTGGTGATTGGGATCACGAGAGCATTGCACGAGACATCTTCCAGGAGGGGAAGAGCTATGATGTGAGTAGGGCTTCGGGTAAGCCTTTCCGAGCCTTCAGGGACGATATGACCACTCCGGCTCAGGTAGTCCTTACCCTTATCTTGTATAACATCCGCCCTAAATCTCATACTTCTTCCACCACCTTAGATGTTACCCCTCTTGTCCATTATATCCTCACTCAGCGTCAGGTTGACGTTGCTAGGCTTATAGCAAATGAGATGAGGATAGTAGCTGAGAGCGGCATTTTACCCCCGGGCAAACCAAAATGCCCACTTACCTTTCCCGGGTTGATTATGGGACTATGTAGGCGAGCTAGAGTGCACATGCCACCACAGGTAGATGAAGAAATTAAGAACCCTATTGATGACAGGTACATCACTAGGTACTGCTCTACCCCTGCACCTATTGCCCCACCTCATACCTCAGCTGGACCATCCACATCAGCCGGTCCTTCTCATGCACCACCACCACCTCAGCATACTAGCCACCCTAGCCACCCGACCATTCCACCACTGGACTTCTCGAGTTGGGACTCTGCTACTGTGAGCTCTTTTCTGTTGGCGCAGAATGCGTCAAATCACCGGGCATTGACGACTATTCAGAGCCATCTGCATGACAGTGGCCAAAGCCCATGGACGCCTGCTTTCTTCTCCGAGCACATAGCTTGGCCTGGGGACAGGCCTTTCTTTCCAGGAGGGGCAGCTGCAGCTGATGCTGGTGATCAGGATGCCGGTGATGATGGTGACGACGACGCTGATATTGATGATGTTCTTGGAGATGATTCATCGGAGGCCACAAATAGTATTGATCGTATGGCAGCAGACTTGATAGTCTCTGAGGACATGGATTCAGATTCAGATTGATGATGCAGAGCTGCAGATTTTTGATTTGTCTTCCCTTTCATTTTATTTATTCAGCTTTGTACTTTTATAACATTTTTATTTATGCTTTGTACTTTGATTATGTTTCTTTTGTACCATGGATGATGTTACATTTTGTTTATGTTATTTATTTTGGGTATTACATGTTAGTATAGTTATATTTTATTTATGCTTTAGTATTTTTGGTAAAATTTTTGAAAATATCCCAACAATTTGGAAAGAAAGATTCAAAAGCCAATGCTTGAACTTTGAATCATCTGAGTAATAATGATTGAATGAGTGTTAAAGTGCGCAGCTAAGGTACTCGTTTTCTTGTTTTTCTAGGTATATTCTGGAATGTGAATAAGTTCTTTACACACAAGTTAATTTATTCAGTTTTTAAGCAAGCATTTGTTTAGTTTTGAACCAATATAGAACTAGCCAAAATGTGAGGAATCCCCAACCTTTGTATATATATGCAGGAGACCAATATCATGTTTAACTCAGTTATATTATGTTAAATCTGTTGTTGTTTTAATTTGTATAAAAGCATTGAAGTGATCAAGGCATTTTTTTTTGAAATTGAGTGAAATACTTGACCAAATGAACCTACCCTGTGAGATGTGTGAGTATCTGTTAACCCATCTGAGCCTAATTGAATCAGAATTGTTAATTGTGGACTGTCAATTTAATAAGCTCATCTGCTTATTTAAATTGCCGGAGTTTGTAAAAAAAATTCAGTTCATAGTTAACTCTTTATTAAATTCTGATAGTTGTTTTCTTTTGAACCCTTATCCATCGTTTTTAGTGACCTTTGCCATAATGATAAAGGAACATTCGATTAGGGTGTCATTGGAATAAGTTGGGGAGAAAGGGAGGTTATGTTTATGTCAATGTAATGGTGAATGTGATAATTGATCTTGACAACAAGAAAAAGAAAAGAAAAAAGAAAGAAAAGCAAACCAAGAAAAAGAAAAGAGAAAAATATGAAAAGGTTTGCAAGAATTCAAAGAAAAAGTTGTCAAAGATCAATCAAGAATAGAAAAGTATGAAATTCACCAAGTGTTGTATTGGAAAAAGAAGGAAGTGTAATTAGATTGAATGTTTCCTTTTGCTTGGCCATTTGAATTCAAATATCCCACATATGACAATTCTTTTGTAACCTAGCCCAATTACAACCCTTAAAGACCTTTTGATCAATGCCTTTTATGCTTTTGGAAATGATAATTAGATGGACACATAATTTAATTGGAATATTATCATGTTTATTGGATGAGTGTTCATAACCCTTACAAATGATTTCAATTGTTCATGTACTTTATATAGAAGTGTGTTAGGTTTGGTTCAATTTTAAACATGTTGCTTGTTTAGGAGTGTGTGATTTGATTTCTTGTGTTTAGAACTAGTTCACATTTATAGTATGTATCTCGTTTAATGAGAAACTTTACCCTAGCTTGCGCAATCACATCTGAATCATTCATCTGTCACTTATTGGTTTCAAACTTTTGATACTTTTGCATTCTTGCTCAAAGCCATGATTAAAGCTTGTTTCCTTATTTGTTGTGTCCTTTGTTTGAGGACAAACAAAGATTCAAGTTGGGGAGTGTGATAAGTGCCTGAAAGTGGTTAAATTGTTCATTTAATTAAGGCACTTATGTTACTTATTTCACAAGTTATCTTAGGATAAGCTCATATTTATGGTTCAAAATGCTATATTTGTGATCCTATGCCTTACCCCATGTTATTATTGCAGGAAAATTATGCTTGATCATGATGAGCAAAAGAAAATGAAGTTTTTATTAAAGCCTCGCTACAAGCGCACGCTTCCTCGCTACAAGCGAGGATAGGCAGGGATTTTTAGTGTTTCATCGCTTCAAGCGATGGACTGGTCGCTTCAAGCGACCAAGGGCGGTTTATGGCTCCATGCTGACGTGGAGGATCCCTATTGGCCAACAAGCTTCCTCGCTACAAGCGACCAGCTCATCGCTTGTAACGAGCGTGCAAAAATTCAGATTATTTAAGCATTTTTGGTTCATTTTCTCTGGGCAATTAATACACAACCAGTTGGAGAACCTTGAGTATTTTTTCTTCCAATTGTTAGGATTGCTTTAGTAGTAGTTTAGGACTTAGTTTTAGGGCTAGAGCTTTGATCTTCAAAGATCAAAAGTGATTGGGTAGTGGAAATCAATCAAGGCTTTGGGAAATCAAGACTTGGTTTGTATCTTCATCTTTTCTCTTCACTTTTGCATAGTTGTCATGAAAATGAGCAACTAACATCCCTTTGTTGGGATTAGAGGTAATCTTTCTAGCTTTGATGTAATGAATAATTATGTGAATATATGATTTAGCAATTTAAGTGTTTATGAAGTTATTCTTGCTTTTCATTCTCATGATTGATTCAAATGATATTGACAAATACTTTTGAATCTATGTTTAAGAATAATCTTCTATCAAAATAAGAAAATCTAGAAATGGATTTGGGTTTTGATAATCGCACTAAGTTTCGGATCGTAATGCTTTCGGATCGTTTGATTGATTGGGAAATCGTCGATTAAACGATACGATCGATATCACGATGTCATTTGGGAAATCAATGATATTGTGGAGCGATACGTGATATTTACGCTAAAACGATAAATTCATATGCATGATTTATTTATTACATTCTTTGCAAGATTGATGAACTTTAATCTCAACGCTTTTATTCCCTAATTCTTTGTCGTTTTAATTCCCGCATTTACATTCCGTTAGTTTATGAAACAAATCGTACAAACCCTTAACTCAAAACAACATCGATTGTTGAACGGTTCGAAGTAAGGCACCTAATCCCTGAGGAGACGATAATTGAAAATACTTACTTTTGTTGTATGAAATACTGCTTCAACAGCAGCCAACATCTAAATACTCAACAATCTCCCCCTTTGGCAAATTTTTTGGTTAAAATCAATGTTTCACAAATAACAAGTTCTTCATTTCAACACAAGGAACTCAGCAATGAAGAACTACACAATTCCAAACATAGAAAACATAGCACAGAGTCAGTAGCAGCGGATAAAGCTATGTTAAACCAAACAAACACATACACAACAGCTTCTGATAATCTGAAGAACACACAACAACTACTGATCATCTTCTGATAGTTCTTAGACTCTGATCATCACATGAAAACTCCCCCTGAAGCTTCACAACCACACCATCAAACATACACCAGCTTCAAAACAACTCTCCCCCTGCAACTCAGCACACATACAATACTCCCCCTTAATTCTGAACTGCAGAAAACTCTGAGACATAGGCTTCTGAAACTGAAACACATCAATACTCAGGAACATAACACTCATGCACTCCCCCTGAGACACAAACTCCCCCTCAAACACATCTGCACAGCTCTTGTTATAATTCTGAAATTTGAACAACTCTGTCAGCTTCTGAAAACTCTGAATTCTGAACAAACACTTCTAAATACATTCTGAATCACACCACACGTTTTTCTCCCCCTTTTTAGCCACTAAATTATGACAAAACTCAGACTTCATATAGGGAATAAAAACAAAACAAGTAACACAGATCCTCAAAACTGAATGTATATCAGACTCAGACTCAGGATCAAACTCAGCATTTGCAAATCTGGCAGGTACTCTATCTTCCTCACATCCAGCTTGCTGTAATTGCTATAAGTCCTCATGCAGACAAACTTTTGAAGAATTACAAACAGAACCATTCCTCCTAGCAATCTTCTTCTGAAGTTTAGCAATTCTCTTCTGCACAGAAAGTCTGATGTTAGCATCTTCCTCAGATTCACTAGAATCCAGTTTCTTTGCTACACTTTGTTCATTGACCTCAACCTTGGGTTGCACAGACTTAACATTCTTCAAACCCTTCATGTTTAAGTGCTCAGGCTTCTGATGACAGATTCTGTCTTCCTTTTCAGACATCCACAAATAGCAATTATCTTCTGATCTGTAGCCCCTCATCAGAACCTCACCTTCTTGACCAGTTACCAAACATTCTTTCTTGTTGAAAAACACCTTCAAGTCTTGATCACACAACTGACTGATACTGATCAGATTTGAAGTCAACCCTTTCACCAATAACACATTATTCAGTCCGGGTAATCCATCACTGATTAAGTCACCAATTCCCAGAATCTCTCCTTTCGCTCCACCACCAAAAGTCACATAACTATTGTTGTGAGGTCTTATATTTTCCAGAAATTTACTAACCCCAGTCATGTGTCTAGAGCAGCCACTGTCAAAGTACCAGTTTTTCTTAGATGAAGCTTTCTGAGAAGTGTTAGCCATTAGACCAATAATATTACTTTTGGGTTTCCAAACCTTCTTGACATTGTTTCTGGATGCAGCAGGTTCAACTCTTCTGTACTGAAAATGTTCAGGATAACCATACAGTTTGAAACAAAATGGTTTGATATGCCCCTTCCTTCCACAATGATGACAGATCCAGGGATGATTTCTTCTCTTGTTTCTGTTAAACTTCTGAGGTTGCTTCTGAGGTCTCTTCTTGGATGTCCCTTCCATAGGATCATAAGATTCAGCAGCATGAACAAATTTTCTGTTTGGATTCTTCTGCATGAGGTTCAGACTCTCATCCTTAAATCCTAAACCCTTTTTCTTCCCTTGTTTATGATTATCCAAAATCTCCTCCAGCACATCAATAGCAGTATTCATCATCCTGACCTGCTTTTTCATGTTCTCAAGCTGGGAATTTAGTTGGCTCACTTCTTCTTTGAGATCAAAATTTTGTACTAACAGTTCATCCTTCTCAGCTTCCAGTTGACAAATGGTCTTCTTCTGATCCACTACTTGCTTGCAAACTTCTACACTTCTGATGTAGAGATTCTTGTAATTGTCAGCCAGTTCATCATATGAGGGTTTTTCAACTCTGACTTCAGATACTGATGAAACTTCAGACTCTGAGTCAGACTCTGATAATGTCTCAGACTCTGAAAATGCATCAGACTTTGAACAAGCTTCTGAGGCCTTAACCTTAACATCAGTCTTGTCTCTTCTAGTTAGGGCAAAAACATTCTTAGCAGATTCACTCTCAACATCTTCTTCTGAATCTTCATCAGACCATGAAACAGCCAAGCTCTTCTTCTGCTTCTTAAGAAATGTGGGACATTCTGATTTGATATGTCCATAACCTTCACACTCAAAGCACTGAACACCTTTTGATTGTTTGCTATTTTCTTCAGTCTTGGCCTTTTTCAAATCACTATGAGGCTTACTATTGTTGAACCTGGTGTTCTGACCTTTGGATTTGGATTTTCTGTCAACAAGCTTCAGAATCTTATTAAACTGTCTCCCCAGCACCCCAAGTGCTTCTGATAAGCCATCATCATCCTCATTAAACTCTTGTTGATCATCAGCTTCTGAATTGACTGCAAAAGCAATTCCTTTCCCTTTCTTCTCAGGTTGTTTACAGAAAGCTGTTTCAAAATTCAGCAAGGATCCAATCAGCTCCTCAACCTTCATAGTGGAAATGTCATTGGCTTCTTCTATAGCTGTCACTTCATATCAAATCTTCTAGGGAGTGAACTGAGTATTTTTCTGACTATTTTCTCATCTGACATCTTCTCTCCAAGAGACTCAAAATAATTTGCCATATCCAGGACATTCATATAGAAATCTTGAATACTCTCATCCTCCAACATCTTCAAGTTTTCAAATTTTGTTGTGAGTAATTGAAGTCTGGATAGCTTGACCTTTGAAGTACCTTCATGAGTGGTCTTGAGTATCTCCCATGCATCCTTTGCAATGGTACACTGCTTGATCAATCTGAACATGTTCATATCCACACCATTGAATAGGGCATTCAAGGCTTTGGAGTTTCCAAGAGCCAGATCATCTTCAGCCTTTGTCCACTCTTCTTCTGGTTTCAGCACCTCAGTCTTGTTCCCATCTTTGTCTAAAACAACTGGATGATCCCAACCTTTTAGCACAGCTTTCCAAGTCCTGCTGTCAATGGATTTCAGAAAGGCACACATTCTAGACTTCCAATATTCGTAATTTGTGCCATCCAGCAATAGTGGTCTGTTGACATATCCTCCCTCCTTGTCCATGCTTGCCAGAAAACTCTTCCCTGGAGCTCACCCAATCACAGGCAGGGTGTCTGCTCTGATGCCAATTGAAATTCTGGCTGGAACTTGAACAATACGAAAAACAGGGCACAAAGACAGTAAAACAGAGCACAATCAAAACTGGTTCAGAAGCAGCAATTTAAAAGCGCAAAAAGTAAAATGGCACAGATATTTGTTAACCCAGTTCGGTGTAAATACCACCTACGTCTGGAGGATACCAATCCAGGAAGAAAATCCACTATTGGAATTAATCCTAAGACTCAAGACACAGACCCCCTGTTCCTAGTCTTCTGACTTAATCTCCTATAGTTCTGATTTCTACCCAACACCTGAGTATAAGAAACCCCCTTCTTACTTCCTAACCAAGTAACAACCCAGTTACTAAACAGCTTCTGAAAAACTACCTAGTTTATGAAGAAACACTTCAAAATAACAAAGACTTCATTCGTACTTAAAAGCTTAGAATGAATTACAACTCAAAACTTCTAAACCAACTCAGATGAGTGGTGTACAAATAAAACCTAAGTTTAAAAACACAAAGACTCTAAACTTTGATTTCTGTTATACTCTTCGTAGTCTTCAACAGGTAGCACCACATCTCCTTAAATAGGCTTCAGCAGCTCTCTTAATTCTGAATCCAATCTTCTGCAATGGATATGTTTCTGAATTATGAATGGCTCAAATAAGGAAACAGATATTTCTGAACTCTATCTTGTAAAGATTCTTCAGCACAAATATTCAAACATAAATACGAAGCCAATTTTTATAAGATCTTCAATAATTTAATCAGCCTTCTAGAAATACTTCAGCCATAATAAATCTTCAGTAAATCTCCAACAGATACGCACAACATTAATGCATAAAAACCCAGCTTCTGAAATCAGCTTCTGAAGTCCAGCTTCTGAAGGAGTCAACGCTGGTCAATGTCTGAACAGTGCGTCTGAAGTACTGTTCAGCTTCTGAAGGAGTCAACGCTGGTCAACGTCTGAACAGTGCGTCTGAAGTACTGTTCAGCGTCTGAAGGCACATTCAACGTTTGAAGCACTGTTTCAGCGTCTGAAGGTCCATTCTGCGTCTGAAGGTCATTTCAGCTTCTGAACCTCTTCAAATTTGATTTCTTGCTTCTGAAGACTTCTTAAACACATGGAGATGCTTTGCTTGAACACTTTGATTTTACCAAAACATGCAGCCAACATCTAAATACTCAACACTAAATCTTATGTCTGCCGAGTTTATCATTTTGAATAAAATAATAATAAATGTATTAAATATGTGAACTTATTTTGCTCTATTATCTTGTCTCTTTTCCAAACCTTAGTGGTCACCCCTCTCTTCTCTTTGTCTATCAAAAAGGGGTTATTTAGGGTCAATGTTGACCCAAAATCACTTATCCGAATTGTTTTTTTTCTTTTCTAATTGAATAAGTGATTTTTCACGTATTTTTGTCTTCTTTCGTCATCTCTGCACGACTCTGTTTGTTTTGATTTCTCGTCTTTTGCGGTGTGTTTTTTATTTCTCATCTTAATGCAGTGTTTATTTGATTCAGGTTGAAAGATTAGTTGTGAGCAAGTGCATATCCGATCAATGACTTTGTGTCGTCAACGTTGCAGATCCGGAGACATAAATATTCCGAAAACTTGAATATAGTCATATTTGTAGGCATATGTACTTTGTCGTTTTATGCTATTAACATAGATGTTGTGAGTTTGTTTGTAGATTCATGCTTTTTGTTTTTAGTGACTTTAAATTTATATTGTATCGATGTATGCTGTCAATTTAAATGAATGAATATCTTTAATTTTGTAAAAAAAAAAAAAAGTGTGAACCTGGAATCGCAGGGATTGCGTTTGAAAAAGTAGCCGAATTTTTTTAAAAGTAACTCTCTACAACTTTACCAAACGCATTTAATTTGAATATTTTACACAAAAAAAAAAAAGCAATTTTTTCCACTAAGAGCTTATAAAAAAAAACATGTTTGGTCGAAATTATTCTTTTATATTGATCCACTTTTGTATATTCAAATAGAGAGCCACCGCCCACCAGTCTCATATAAGATTTACAATTAAATTTAAATATAATCTATCAATTAGAATTTTCAAATTAAATCTTTCAAAAAAAATTCAAACAAAAATTTAAGTCCCAGTATATCGGTGCAAACAAATTAAAATTACTTGGTAAAAAAACAAATCTACTAACAATATATTAAAATCGAAGTACAACAAAATTTCATAATCGTTCTTATTAAAATTCGCGATCTCCTTAATTTTATGTGCATAATGATCATTATGCAAAATTTAATTTATTTGTTTTTAAAAAAATTAATTACAGATAATGCTCATCACAAATGTAATCAATTTTCACGGATAACTATGAAACTAATTTATTTGTTTTTTAAAAAATTAATTACGGATAATGGTCATATCTACTAACAATATATAAAAATCAAAGTCCAGAAAATTTTTAGAATTGTCCTTATTAAAACTCATGATCTCCTTAATTTTATAATCGTACAGCAAACATTGAATGATGTTTTGCATATAAAATAAAAGTTTATTTAATTGAAACACTACATTGATGTTTATATATTGAAAATAATCATGAGTTTCTAATATTTTATCATATTGACTTTCTCATATATGTATATAAAATTTGTTTCTGCAGATATAAACATTTAAAATCTGCAACAGGAACGGTGCAAACATTGAACGGTGTTTTGCATATAAAATATAAATTTAATTAACAGAAACACCGTATTAATGTTGATATTTTGAAAATAGTATTTTCAAAATTTTATCATATCGACTATCACATATCGGTACATAAAAATTTTCTTCTGCACATATAAGCATATAAAATCCTCAACGAGTGCGGTTTAAATATTTAACGGTATTTTAAAATATCAAATAAAAATTTATTTAATAGACACACGGCATCAATTTTGATATTATACAAATAGTCATGAGTTTCCAAAATTTTATCATATCGACTTTCTCATATATCTATATAAAAAATTGTTTCTGCAAATATAAACATTTAAAATCTGCAACGGGAGCGGTGCAAACATTCAACGGTGTTTTTCATATAAAATAAAAATTTAATTAATAGAAACAATGCATCAATGTTGACATTTTGAAAATAGTTACGAGTTTTCACAATTTTATCATTTCGACTATCATATATCGGTACATAAAAATTTTCTTCTGCATATATAAACATATAAAATCCTCAACAAGTGCAGTTTAAATATTTAATGGTGTTTTAAATATAAAATAATTTTTTTAATAGACACACTACATTAATGTTGATATTTTGAAAATAGTCATGAGTTTCCAAAATTTTATTATATCGATTTTCTCATATATGTATATAAAAATTTGTTTATGCAGATATAAGTACATAAAATCTGTAACGGGTGCGGTGCAAACATTAAACAGTGTTTTGCATATAAAATAAAAAGTTATTTAATAGAAACACTACATTAATTTTGATTTTAAAATTAGTCACGAGTTTTTAAAATTTTATCATATTGACTTTCTTATATATGTTTACAAAATTTGTTTATCAATATATAAGTACATAAAATATCCAACGTGTGCCGTGCAAACATTGAACAGTCTTTTGCATATAAAATAAAAAGTTATTTAATAGAAACACTACATTAATTTTGATTTTGAAAATAGTCATGAGTTTTCAAAATTTTATCATATCAACTTTCTCATATATCTATATAAAAATTTGTTTTCGCATATATAAGCAAATAAAATCCATAATTTGAATTCATTTTTTTTTGGGTACAAAAAAGGCCAAAGGTCCAAAAGAAAATTAAGTTGAATACTCCTAGACATGGAAGTCCCGTAGATGTCATAAAAAATAAGTATATGAAGTTCACTAGGCAGATTCTTCATTCTCATACAATTAAAAGAGTCTAGAGAAAATGTAAAGTTAACAAACCAATCAACACATCGATTACCCTCCCTCCAAGTATGACGAAATTGGACTCGCCAATCCAAAGCCAAGAGTTTGCGAATGCGTTGCGCCAACATGCAAACTGATCCACAAAACTTGCAGTTTTTTTTGTAACCATGTCCACCAAGATATTAGAATCACTTTCAACAATGAGTTGCAGAACGTGCTCTCACCAAGCCATCTCAAAACCAAGATACATGGCCCACATTTCAGCATTAAATACATTACACACTCCAATCTTCTGAATGTAGCCTTTTAACCATCTCCCTTCAGAGTTGTGGAAGAGGCCATCACATCATGAATATTCTCCACTTCCTTTGCAAACATCATCACTATTGAGTTAATCCAACCTTTAGGGGGTTTCTTCCAACCTATGTCAATTGTCTCCTTAAGTTGAATATTGTGATGAGGCGGTTGGTTCGAACACAAGTCTATCTTTCGAACAAAATTTTGGATCGCCAAGACAAGGTCATTTGGTTGTTGAAAATTCTCTTCAAAAATAGCTTTGTTTCTCCATGTCCACATGAACCAACAAGTTGTCATGAAAGTTGTCTTCCAATTTGTACTACGACCACCAATACCCTACTTACTGATGTTATTGAAAATCCAATTCCTGGAATCAAAAGTAAAGAAATCGATTATAAAGTTAGATGGAACCAAACAGAGTCATACATGAGTAGCGTAGACACAGTCACAAAGCACATGAATGGTAGTTTCATCATCTTTCCCACATCTAGTACAAAGTGGAGATATTCTCACTCCCCACTTGCTTCTCCTAAGGTTGGTAAGGATACGCTCCTGAGTTATCAGCCAGATGAAAGTTTTAATACTGTGTGGTCCTTTCCAGTCCTACAAAGATTTCCAATCTCCCTATAGAGCATGGATATCTCCATGTTGCAACCTATAAGCACTTTGAATAGTAAACTCGTGAGTATTAGTCCCCCCCCCCCCCTCATCCTATGGTATTAGGATCGTTCGTATCGCTTGGGGCAGGCAAAGCAAGGAGCTGATTCACAATAGTATTAGGAAAATTATCTTGCAAATATATTAAATCCCAATTTCCTTCAGGAGTCAGCGTATCCCTCACAGAAAGAGTGGTATCAATGAGGTTTTGGGAAGCTGAGGTAAGGCGCACACCTCCCTTAGGAACCCCTTTATCCATCCATAAATTTGTCTGTTTGCCATTTCCTATTTGCCAAAACACATGGCGTTGGAAATCATTCCAAATTCCCGCCAAAGTTTTCCACAAAGGAGAATCCTAAGACCAAGAGCTACAAGAAACCATGAGATCATTAATTCTTCCATACTTGTTAATAAGGACTTTACACCATATCTCATCTTGTTTGTTGATGAGGTTCAACATCATTTTCATCATAAAGGCCTCATTCATATAATGTGGTCTCTTAAACCCCAAACCACCATCAGACTTTGGCTGACAACAAACATCCCAGTTAACCAAATGTGATTTTTGCCTCTGATCAGAGTCTCCCCACAGGAAACCACATTGGTTTTTCTCAATTTCATCACAAATAGTTTTGAGGATCTTTGCATATTGCATATTGTAATAAGGAATAGAGCTAATAACTGACTTTGATAGAGTTATTCTCCCTGCCAGAATCAAACATTATTGCTTCCATCCAGTGAGCTTATTCTAAATTTTATCGACAATATGCTTAAAGTGACCTCTAGTGGATCTACCAGTAGCTAAATTAACCCCCTAAATATCTACCCAAGCTATTGACATAAGAAAAACCAGTATGAAGTAAGATTTATGTTGGAACAAAAATGGTTTGTACAATTCCTCTAAGGTTTTGATGATAACAAAATATTGAAGAACAATTGGATATACTAATATTTGTTCATGTGTGCAGGATCGTAGAATATATCCATCAAGATATTGAACATATATTAAAGCATCAGAAGCACAAGAGAAGCTTAAAAGACTATGGTAGAAGATCTGAAGAAAGGTCAACCAAAAGTCAACATATTGGATCAGAAGAAAAAGACGCCTCTCAAAAACTGAAGACTGACCTCATCAGACTCTGGAGATCATCAGACTCAAAAGACCTAGCCAGACACAGAAGACCCCATCAGACTTGGAAGACCTTCAGAAGAACCTGAGGGACCCAGACTCCACGTCAGATTTGTCTTCTTCTATAGCTGTCCACATCAAAGGATCTGAGTATAGTTTTGTCTTCTTCTGACCACGTGTAGAAACAAACAAAGAACTTCAAGGGCAATAAAAATGAACTGATACTTCCAGTTTCAGCAAAGGATTTTCGAATGATTATCCAACAGAATTATCCATATTAGGCAATGACTCAACGTCCTTGATTTGAAGCTTCTCAATGACTCTTAATGCGTTGTCACTCTTCTCCAACGTCTCTCAGATCCCTACATATATAAGGAGCTGAAGACCTGAAGAAGATTAACAAGACTCTGTTATTTTTACTATGACATTACTCTATCAAATCAAATAGCGCAAAACACTTAGGATTTTCGTTTCAACTTTTGTATCTTATAAATCTTAAAGTCTGAAGAGTCTGTTCAAATATTGTTTAGTTTACACCAACAATTGTTTATCCGATGTAAGAACAAATTTGTTTATATTTGATGTAAACAAATAGAAGTCTCTTGCATGAAAAGTTTGAGCATCAGAAGTCTCTTTCACTTGTGATTGAGCAATAGAATTAAGTCTCTTGAAGTTGTCCTTGAACATTATAAGTCTCTTGTCTGTGTGCTTGAGCAATAAAAGTCTCTTGGAGTTGTCCTTGAGCATTGGAAGTCTTTTGCCTTCGTGCTTGAGCAATAGAAGTCTCTTGGAGTTGTCCTTGAGTAGTGGAAGTCTCTTGGTAGTGACCTTGAGCATTAGAAGTCTCTTGCAAGTGTGCTTGAGCAAGTGGAATGAACCCGTATAAATTGCTTGTGTCTGCTCTCTCTCTCTCTCTCTCTCTATATATATATATATATATATATCTTTTATCTTTGTGTTTTGTTATTCCGCTGCACTTAAACTTTGTGTCAGAATCTGACCAGCTTTCAGAAAAAGAAACCAGAAAAAGCCAACACAATTCAACCCCCACTTCTTGTGTTTTTCTCACATTCAATTTCTTCACGAAGTTGGTTATCAACATTCTTAGAGAAATAAATTTGAGTTTTGTGATTGTTGATCTTTTGGTCTGATACTTCACGAATTCTTTTGGCCTGATATTTTGGTTATCAACATTCTTCACAAATTCATTTCAATAAAAGAATAAGTATTTTTATCAAATCATTTAATTTCAATTTAAAACATAGGCTAAAGTCAAACCACCATAAAGAATTTACATAAAACAAATAGAGTAAGAGAATATAATGTTTATACTAATTCACTACCCAGTTGGTATCTACTCCACCCCCCCCCCCCCCCCCCCCCCAATCCGAGAGAAATTTTGACTTCTTTACTCGAAGGATTTATCCACTGTAATCTACTGATGACAAGTTTGGATAGTGTACTAAACTGTTTCAAGGAATATAGTAATAAATGTATCGTCTCTACATAGATTGTTGTTTTCTACTCGACAATTTACTAAACTTATAATTAAAAACTGTGAATTGGGGGGGAGTTCGCAAGATTGTTGGTTTTGTAATGAAAAGTAAACAAGTTTGATTCAGTTTGTTTGACGTTGATTAAGATTCTTCAAATCCTCTCTGTCTTTTGTTGGATTAATGCATGTTTCCTACCAAATATGACATAAGGACTATATAAACGATGGTTAACCTCATGGGCCGAAGATTCGTGGCCCTCCAAATGTCAGATTGCTACATATCAATATACCATGGACTTATGATCCCACAAGTAATTGACTCCATAATTTCATGTTGCTCCTCAACTATTTAAGTGACTTATACTCACACAGACTCAAGAGATGTCAAAATGTTGTATTGCTCCCAGAGTCGGGACTTACACTCCCACATGTGTCTTAGAACCTAACCATCATACTAATACTCCCTAATTTCTTAACGACTCTTGAGTAAAATACATAATAATGATTTCGGTTAAAGCAAGATGTCAATCTATAAACCCTAAACTAAGATCAATTCAAGTCCAGGGTTGTCAATTCCTATTTTGAAAGGCATTAAGTACAATAAATATGTAAATTAAATACAGATCGGATCATACTTGAATAAAGAAATCACGCATTATAAATTTCCCACAGATAAATAGAGGTTCATCCTAAAATCACAGTCTTTACATATTTAATTACTCATGGAAACTAAATACATAATCAAGGAAAAACAAAACATATTATAGAACAATTGGAAGGAGGTTGGAAAACACTCCTCTTTGTTGCTCCGGTTGCCCGCCTTTGAATCACCAAGTTTCAGAATGAATTATTCTGGATGAATGAGGCCTTTATATAGGCATTATTCACACTGGTTTTGCCTTGGGCTATGAAGCCTGGATACGTAGTACGGGTGCGGGTACGATACGGGTACGTGGATACGTGAAATTTTAAAATTTAGGATACAATACAGCTAAGATACGTTAACAAAATATAAATATTAAAATTTATATGCATGTAAAATACTTGAAAAAAAATAAGCATTGATTACTCTTCAATAATATATAATCATAAAAGTCACAATTTACAAAAAATAATACATGTGATCAAAATAAAAAATGAAACATTTTTCGTATAAATCATATTTTATTTTCATTCATATGTTAGAATATCAACAAATGCATCAATAAAAGAACTCAAAACAAAGTTTGTTTAATGTTGATTGATTGAATCTCCTCTCTCGTTACTTTCATCCACCAAAAAAATAATTTTTAATTAGTTAATAAAAAACAATTATAGTGATTCATATCTTAAATTGAATCATATACATCTCCATTAAATTTTCGCAACACAGTCTCACTTTTTTACCCTTCATTTTTTTTCCAGGATACGTCTCTGTGAAATATCCAATAAGTATTTGTGTGTATCTGTCGAGTATCTTATAAGTATCCGATAAAATATATATTTTAAATTAAAATAATTAATTCGGATACTCCGTAGATACGTATCCGAGAGTATTTGTGGAGTATCGGTATCCGATACGTATTCGATACGGGTACGTCTCCATTTTAAAGTATCCGGAACTCATAGGTTACATGGCTTTTCCCCAGGCCCAAAATACTCACTACGGCATGCGCGGGACGCATGAGACAGTAGCAAACTGACCTTTATGGACATGCAATGGGCAGGGCGCGTGGCCCTGGCGAATTTTCTATTTTTTCTTTATTCTTGTAGTGTTTTTCTTCGTTGACTTGCTCTTGGGACAAAATTTCCAGGTGTACAGAGAGACTGCTGTTGATTTCAACAAATATTTCTTTTACGATGGTACTTGAAAATTTTTATTTATGTCTTTAGTATAGATTATAACTTGAATTCCTCAAATACATTTCTTCTACTCGACAATACACTTGGTCTAGACGATTGATTTAAGGACTGGACGATTCAAGCTTGAGTTTATTCACCAGATGATTCGACCTTTGAACTATGACTGGAGGTTTTGGCTGTTGATCAATTGTAATATTGATGGTCTTAGTATAGACGAAGTGATCCATTGGATGAAATGTTGTAGAGATGCTTTTGAATAGTGATTCAGAAGATTCAGTCCAGACGAAGTGGTTTGAACTTTGAACAATATTCTAGACAATTTTCTTGAACAATGATCCAGTCGCTAGAATTTGCTTCCTGATTGTGTGGTTTGCTTCGCTTCGCTTTAATGATCCACACAAATGACTTTAGCTTGATGGACTTCGACTAGAACATCCATAGTTAATGCTTCTTTACTCATTTGGCTTCTTTTATTGTTCACCGGAGATAACTGATTATATGATTTAATCAAAGTTTCCTTGTTTGTATTAATTATTGTTATAAAGAACCTTCTTAATTAGTCATACTTTCAATCATATATTAAAACTAAACTTGATTAATTATAGTTTATAATAATATTTTGTGACTTTTTAACCGAATAAAACTTGGATTATTATGTCATTTAAGTAGAGCTCAGTTGGTAGCTGCAAAGATAATATTATGCAGGGGTTGATGTTCGAACCTCAAACTCCCCACTTCTTCACGTTTAAAATGAAACCAGTCACTAGACTACTTAATAAAAAAAAACTTAGATTATTGTTCCCTACTTATTTTAGTGTGTGCTACCTAACTTAAAATAGATAGTCACTAATGTACACTAGTTATCAATTAAATTTGTATCGAAACACCAACGTTGTGATACTGCATATGAGTCGACTTGGTTCTAACAAACTTCCTCTTTTATATGATCACAAACAATATGCATATATAATGTTAACAAGTATAAAGGCTTCTTCTCCTCGGTTCTTCCTCCCACGAAGGCTAGTAAGTGCATCCAAACCACATGCGTTCGTAGCGAGTTTGATTTTGCTTCATTTATTTTGTTTTATGAGGGAGATAGACACAAAAATCCACTATAGTGATTTACTAGATCTCACTAAGCTATCAATTGTATTATCTCTTTCATAAATTGACTAAATGAAGCAAAATCAAACTTGTTCGTGTCACCACATATTTGGTGAAATATCTTGGTTTTTCTATTCTTCAAGGGAGGACTAAGAATCCTTACTTCGAGTTTATAATAGAGAAAATGCAGTCTCGATTTGGCGCTTGCAGGAACAAGTTTATCAACAAAGTTGATCAGTTAACTTCAGTTAAATAAGTTTTGAACACTATCTCTAACCATTATATACACGTTGTGTCTTCCTCAAGGAATTTGTAATCAAATTAATAAAGTAACCAAAAATTTCAAGATTGAAGGACTGATACAGGGATTTCAAGATTGATTTTCAGTAGCTTACCAAATGACATGACTCAATTCTTGAATGCTAGGCGTCCACGGCGATAATACCTTTGTTTCTAGCTGGTGTACGGTGCATTTGGAGTGCTAGCTGGTGTATGATTTTCTAGGCTTTACTATACTAGCTTTACAAAAGGGGGTATATTACCATTTTTCATTCCCTAGTTTGATCAAGACTTGTGCATTTGATCATGTTTACTGTTTATTCTTGGAATGGTGATAATAACCAAGGTTTGAATAAAAGAAGACATAATTTGACAATCAATAAAATTATGTAATGATGCAGATACAAATTGTTGACAAAAAGTTCAAATCATTCTAAAATTTGAATTTTGTCACTTTACTTCCGTTCGTACTCGACTTACTATGATATCTTCTTCTAAAAACTAAAGAGTTAATACAAAAATATGTGAACCAGAAATTAGTACACCTACTATCTTTCTCAATTATTTAGATTAATAGTTATTTTGTGTTCACATTAGTCCTATTCATTTTCCGTTTTTTTGTAGATTAGTATACATCTATCTTTTAATAAATAGACACAATTTTTTTATATTATAATGAATTACTCTATCCAAATAAAAATGTTAAGAATAAAGAATATCAAAATAAACAATATAATTGAGATAATTCAATCAAAAGTATATGACATGTGTAGAATTCAAAATTGTGTAACATTTCCAATTACATCCATCATCAGAACAAAAACCACTAAAGAGAATATAAAGAATGTATGAAAGAACAAGAAGAAATAAACTTAGTCGAAATCAAAACGACTGAACTGGTTCGGTGGCATCTGCAGCGGAACAACGTCGCCGGGACGAAAAGCCGACTGACTTGCAGAGATGTTATTCCCAGGCCAAACGTCATTGAAAGATACCGCCGTCTGCGACTGCATGCTCGTAACTGGGGGAAAGAGCTCAAGCGGCATTGGTGGTAATGTATTTGGCGAGAAAAATCCCGATGGAATCACCGGCATAGTTACCGGAAAGTTAAACTCTGGCACAATTACCTCAAACGGCATCTGCGGTAATGTATTTGGCGACAAATACACCGGCGGCATAGTCTCCGGCATGTAAAACTCCGACGGCATCAACGGCATATTTATCTGCGGGTAAAACTCTGACAGAATCATCGGCATTGTCACCGGAGGATAAATATCCGATGGCACCAGCGGCATATTCCTCTCCGGCGAGAAAATATCTGATGCTATCGGCAAAAAAGTCTCCGGTGAGAAAATATACGATGGTGTTGACGGCAATGTCACTGGTGGAAAAATTCTCCGACGATATTGACGGCAATGTAGACGACTCCGGCAACAAAATTCCAGGAACTTGACCCATTTGCACGCCTTCATCCAACATCTGCATCATATCATCATCTCTACTCCAAGAAAATCTCTGTTTCTTCTTGGGGCTTGTTCTTTGAATGGAAGCAAGCCTTGCCGCCGGTGATACTTCACCGGGTCTTGCAAGTTGTTTGTTATCTGGTGGTTTACCGGTGAGGCGTTGGACGACGTCTTTGAAGTTTTGGGGGCTGATGTGAATGACTCTCGGTTGGACAGAATAGACAACTCTCGGCGGATCATGGTGGTTGTGATGGGCGGAGGGAGATGGTTTAGGCGGTGGCGCGTTCTTGATGACCTTGCGGGATTCTTTGCTGACTTTGAGAGAAGGTAGACGTGGCTTGCCGGTGGGTTCATGGTGAAAATTGAATTGGGACTGGAAGATAGACAAGGTCGGAGTGGGACCCAAATAAAATAATTGCTTCCTCCTTCTCTTTTCATAGCAGTATTTTACAAAAAAAAAATTGAGATCATATACAAATATACAAAAATTTGTAGATACATTGATTATTCTGTTTTTAAATATATCCCTTATTAATATTATTAATTTGTATATAAAAAATTAATATTAAATATATATTTAATTAATGGTAATCTAGTAATAGTCATACACATTTGAGATAATTTTATTACTTCAACAACTTTTTTTAATACCAGTGATTTTTGTAAATTACTCTTATAAAAATGGACGGTGGAAGTAATTTTATTTATAGTAAATGCTGGCCTTGGTAAAACATTTTAAGTGCATATTTCACCTAAAAAAAAGTACATGTATTTTCACTCCACTACAATTTTTTCTGTAGTGTCCTTCAGTCACTGTCATGCGTGATAGGAATAAAAAATTTGCAATTTTTGTAATTTTTTTTGCTTTTTCTAATGTAAATATTTTTGAATTTTTTTTGTTGAGCCTAATGTATTTACGGGGCATTAGCTTCTCATCTTAAATCTATTTCATCGAAAAAGGAAAACGAATATTAACTGAGATACGTACGTGTGTACCTATCAATATTAGTTGGTTTGATTTGGTTAATATTTTTTGTATGAAGTTCAAATCAAATTTATGAAAAACATGTTGATTAGGTATGCTTCAATTGAATTGACAATTTTAAACATTGAACAAACTTATTTTGAAAATTCTAAATAATTTTTTTATTTTTTTTCAAAAACAATAGATTTTCTATACTATTAGAACAAGTGTATAAGTTAATCAAATGATTGGACTCAAATAGAAAATGAACTCCACTTAAAGTTGAATCGATCCAAAAACATGATTTTTGGGTGGAAGAATTTTTTAGTCATACTTTAATTACCGTCCAACTTAACTTTGGATGACTAGGAAGCCCTTCTTTGTAAACCAAAAGATTAAGACACAAAAAAAGGAGGAGTACATAAGCTACGATGAAAAAAAAGAACGGAAGGATTAGGACACAAAAAAGAACGAGTGCATACACTACAATGAAAAAATATATAATTATTAAATGCATGATTACTACATACTTTTTAACACAATACTAGTAAATATTTTTTTGAGAGAATACTATTAAATATAGTGTGAAATAAAATAAAAAATATGATAAAATAAATTATTTGGTTTGAATTTCGAATGGCTCGTTTTGAATTACGTGAAACCAACTCTCAAATTAACAGAGGTTGAGTATTTGGACTTGAAAAAAAAAATTGAACCAATTCAAAAGGGAGATAATTTTTTAAAAAAATATATATTATTAATGTTTTTATATCATGCATTCCTATTAATATTACACTTATCAATTACTACTTAATTCGTGAAGTGCACAAATTATAGTTGATAGCCAGGAACTTTCCTATTTGTTTTTTTTCCGATGTTCTACTGTATTCTAAAGCTATAAGACTCTAAGAGTGTGTTTGGATGGGGAAATGTTGTAAGGTAATGTTTTGAGAGAATTCAAATACTTTTAGATGAATTTCATTGTTTGGATAATAATATTGAGAATTTTCAAAATGATGGAAATTTATGAAGTATTTTGTTTAAGTTAAATTTAGAGAATTTCAAATGACACCTAAAAGTTAAGAATTTCAAATTTCTTCGTTCTTATAATTTTTCAAAATTTACATTTTGGTCCTCAAATTTTCCAAAGTTTTCAAATTGACCGCAATAAATTTACAAAAAATTGCAATTTGACCCTAATATTTTTTGGAAATTACAAATGTATCTCTCAACTTATTCAAAATTATAAATTAACCCCTCAAAATTTTTGCAATTTACAAAATGACCCCTAATTTCAATTTCCAAATTTGGCCCAAAAAATTAAAATTTATAAAAGTTGCCCAAAAATGACAACAATGAAATTTTTTATTACTCCATCCAAACAAGAATATTTAGAAATGAAGTCAATTTAATTGAATCATTTGAATTGCCTAGAATTCTAAATTTCTCAATTACCTCATCCAAACACACTCTAAGAGAGCTGTTATAGCTCTGTTTGGGGCCCATTTAGATTAGCTTATTTTAGAGCTTCTATAAAACGGCTTATGCAAATAAATAAATTTTTATGTATTATTTATAAATTTTTAAGATAGTTTATGAAGATACAATTTTCGTTAGTGAGAGCTTATAAATTAAAATAAAAGCTTATTTATTTACGTAAGTTATTTTTCATAAGCTCAAACCAAGCGGGGCCTTGATCAATTTAGCTATGCTTCTGGAACCTTTACTAATCAAATGCAAGTTTCCTTCGGTGAGCCTCGTCTTCTCATCCTCACCGACACTAGAACTGATCACCAGGTTTCACCATATAATTTATGGCTGGCAATAAGGTGAATGTTAACACGTTTCAAGGGCTGCTTGTTCTCAGGTTGTTCCTCCCACGAAGGTCAGTCACTGCACCCAAACCACAGGGATTCGTAGCACAAAGAATCCTGATTTCTAGTTTATAATAGAGAAAATGCAGCCTCAATTTGGCTCTTGGAAGAACACGTTTCTCAATAAAGTTGGTCGGCTAGCTTCAGCTAAATAAGCTTTGAATACTATCCCTAACCATCATTCTGTCTTCCTCGATGAATTTGTAGTCAAAATAAGTAACCAAAAATTTGTAGGGATAAGTAACCAAAAATAAGTAACCAAAAATTTGTAGGGATAATACCTCTGTTTCTAGCTTATACTATACTACGTATTTACATCAGGGGTATATTACCATTTGTCATTCCCTAATTCGATCATGTTTACTGTTTAACCAAGGAATGAATTATAGAAGACATAATTTAACAATCAACAAAATAACGTAACCATGCAGATATAAATTGAAGAATAGAAAGACAATTTTATTTGAACAACAACTGAAAATCTGTTATTGGTGTAAAAACAAAACTGTATTATTGCAACTTTGCAGGTTTGATTTGCGGCGTTCATTTCAGACAAAATTGGGCAAGCAGTTGATGTAAAAAAAGAGGAATGCTAATTATTATGGAACATGTGTGCAAGAATACCAAAGTTGATGTAAAAAAAAAAAAAAGGCATATTCCTACACTAAAAATCAAAGCACCGTATACAAGTAAAAAACAATATTCCTACACTAAAAATTTATTCTGAAATTAAATCATGGTTAACTGGAGTAAGTTGATTATCAGCAACACGTATGTCAAACACAAGTGGAGGCAAAATGCAAACAGCACATTAAAGATTATAACTGCAAGAATAATAGTACAATTTTACTTAATATCTCAGGAAGTAAACAATGTTTCTGCCACTCATAACATACTAGAAGAAAATGTTACTAAGCTACCAAAAAACTGACCCAAATTTTACTTTGGGGGAAGGGAAGTAAAATTAACTGAGGGGGAACATCAAAGATCAAAAACTATTTTTAATCCCAGCCAGTTGCTGTCACAGATTCAATTCCGGGAGTGGGAATTTGTTGTGGTGGTGGTACGGCTTCACCCCAGTCCCCTGCAACTGAAAGAATACTCTAAATTAATTAAACATGAATACATGGTTCCGAAAAAATTAACTCAACAGCATATGCTGAAACAATTTTGATCGCAACAAATCTTAAATAGAGAATTAATGAATGGAATAAGGATGTCATCGGAAAGTAAAAAATCATTTTAGATGATGACAATAACGGCACAAAAACAAATTGGAGATCAAGGGACAACCCAAAACAAAGTTGAAGAGAAATGCCAAAAACTCGAGTTTAGGTTAGGAATTCAAAAAGAGAAAAAATTGTTTATTTACCAGCTTCTGAAGCTGCCCAGTTGACACCAGGAGCTGCTGGAATAGGCTGTGGTGCTGCATCAGTCCATGGTTGATCAATTGCAGCAGGCCACTGACCATCAGATGGAACACCTGCATTGAAGTCAGCAATGGCATAATCTAGAGCAGGAACTTCATCCTCCTCTTGCTCCTTGGCCTCTTCGGGTTCTCTATAGAAGAATAGATCAACCTGCAATAAGAAAAACATTAGACAATGAACACAGTGCTGTTAAAGAAGGGGTACAGTTAAAACTTCTGATAATAAAGAAGGGGCAGGGGCACAGGGCCGTGTATTCATACTTCACATTGCAGAAATTATCAGAAGACTGCAAATACTCTCAACAATTACGATACATAAAATCAAAAAATAGTTTACCATCACATCCCACTTAAGACCAGGGCGAATAGTACCACGCATCTGCAAAACCATCCTAGCCAAAAGCCAAAAGAGACAACCAATGCTATGCTTCCCCTTGTTGTTAGCGGGAATTCCAATGTCAACATATCTCATAGGAGAATCAGTGTCACAGAAAGCAATGGTTGGAATATTTCCAAGAGCAGCTTCCTTGATTGGCTGCAAACAAACAAGACAATACAAAGCTAAAATCAAAAACTTATACAAGTGAAATGCACAAAAAGCAACCAATCAATCAAATATACATACCTAAAATAACAAAAGTTATAGAGATAAATTATATTAAGTAGCAAATTAGGTAAAGATAACTGTTTCACCTGGTGGTCAGTTCTAGGATCAGTGAGGATGAGAAGACGAGGCTCACTGAAGGAAACTTGCATTTGATTGGTAAAGGTTCCGGGAGTGTGTCTTCCAGCAATAGCATTAGCTCCAGTGTACTGAGCAAACTTAAGAACAGCTCTCTGTCCATAAGGCCTTGCAGATTGAACAATAATGTCCTGAGGGTTCTCAATTGCAACGATAACCCTAGCAGCAAGTTGAAGTTTCTCCCAAGTCTTTCCAAGATTAATGATATAAATACCTAAATTAAAAAAAACAAACAATCAAAAATCCATTTTTTGTCCACTGAGCATTTGCAACAGAATAGTTTTGTATAAGCAAAGAAGATTGTATTGATGATAGAATCAAGGAGCCCAAACACAAGGTGTGACTTAATTCAGCAAAATTGATTTTAAGACAAACTTATTCGTAAAAATAAGAACCAAACAAAATGCAAAACTAAGGCTCTGTTTGGTAAAACTCAAATTTAAGCTTATGAATAAAGCCTGCCTGGTAACTGTCATTTTCTCATGAGCTTATGGCTTATTTTAATGAGCTTATAACAATTTTTTATAAGCTAATTCAAGTAGCTTATAGCTTAAATTAATCACTTTTATTCCAATTTTACCAAACACTACAAACTTAAATTCAATCAGCTAGCTTATCCGCAACCAGCTATAAACTAGCTTATCAGTTATCGACTATTTTTGTACCAAACAGGGCCTAAAAACAGTTATACAGAATTCCAAACAGAGCCAGCACAAAATGAAAGTGCAACATTAATCCAAACCAAAATTGTAATTAATTATTCTATAAACTAGATTGTTTATGAAAGTAAATGACATCAGATCCACTTAATCTCGATTCTTAACAATCTAATGTCAAATTCAATGTATATAAGATTAAGAAACACAATACTAGAGGCTACTGATATTCATATTCATGATATATAATAAAAAAAACGAGTAGAGATTTGAACGTTACCATCGTTGCGGCGTTTGAAACAATAACGTTCCATTTGGAAGTCACAGTTTTTGGTGCCGAGGTGGACATCAGCAGCCAACATCATCTGAATGTCAGCTTCCTTTTGAGAGAGTTGACGGGATGAGAGTGGTTCGGTAGCCATGATTGGATTCTGTTTACTGCCGGCGACGGGGAGCGAATCTCCGAAACTGGATGCGGCACTCTGTGATAAGAATTTGGCAGCTAGGGTTTTGGTTCAGGGATCTAAATCGTAATATATAGCAGCAATAGCAATGTAACGATGTTCAGTTGTGTAGCTAATTGGGTTCACATATATTGACCCGGCCCAATATTCTTAGCCCTAAGTCTGTACGATATGAGAGACCCATTAAAATCTATGGATTTTGAATTAGGCTTTTACTTTTTGAAAATTGTTTTTCCCACTTCAAAGAAAGCTAAAACACACCAGTAATTTACGTTTTTACCCCAGCGGCAGTTTGTTGCCGATAGGAAGGATCCGGCGGCAGTTAGTTGCCGCCGTCCCCATCGGCAGCTAAATGCCGCTGCAATCATTACTTATGAAGCTCAGCACCCAAAACCTCCAACTTCATCTCTTCAAACTCTAAAAACTCTCTCAAATCTTCTAAAAATCTCAAAATTTTCAACCTCAAATCAATCAACACTCCAATAACAAGTAAGTTTCCATAATCAATTTCATTGTCATTTTATGCTTATATGTTACATTTATTATCTTAATTTAATTTTTTTTTAGTTTTAGACTTTGTTTAATTTTTGATTTTTTTGGCAAGAAATGATAGATTATTTACATGGAAATGACTTATGTTGCTTAAATGTTTAAACCTTTGCATGTTTATGTTGTAATTTTTAGCTTTAGGGTTTATGTATAATTTGCACTACAAGTGTTTGATGAAATGTTTGAATGAGTTTTTAATTGGATTATTTTTAATTTCTTATGGTGTAGATCTGAAAAAAAAGGTTCAAGTATACTTTCATGTATCCTTCAACATTGGTAACCAACATTTTTTCAAGGTTCGCGGCGATGTGACGTTAAAAGAATTGAAGGATCTACTTCATGGAATCAACCAACGAATCAACCACGAAGACGCGAGGAGGGTGGAATACGTTTGGTATCACCGTCCATCGTTCGACTCAGACGGGAATTTGTCGTTCACTCGGTCGGAGTTAACGAACGACGACGACGTGAGGAGCATGTTCTCGATATTTGCTGAGCCGAACATGATCCCCCTCGAGATGGATGTTACGTTGCTGAGGTCGCCTGAAGATATTCTCAAGAGTTTGATTCGGCCGGATGAAGATGTTTATGTAGTATTATTATGTTGTGTCGTTATTTTGTTGGATTTTTTTTTAATTCTTGAAAGTTTGCGGAAAATCTTGGCATTGAAGTGTCTTATACTTAGTGTAAAGGTTTGCAAGTCTTTTTGGAAACTCAAAAGAATGAAGAGAACACAACATGTATTCTGCCGAATCAGCTATATAGGTTCTCACATCGAATTCCTTCGTATAAGATGAGTGTGGCAAAAGGGAATGCAATTCTAAGATGTTGTTTTGTACTTGATCATGCTCCTCTGTCAATTGAAACTTTGTCAGTTGGTAAGGCAGTAGGATTAAGTTCAAAATAATATATTGGAATGCATTCCTTTCTGTCATGACTCATCTTATATGAGGGAATTCGATGTGAAAACATATATAGCTGATTTGGTAGAATACATGTGTTGTGTTCTCTTCATTCTTTTGAGTCCAACATTAAGTATAAGACACGAGAGCATATATATGTTTTCCGCAAATTTTCAAGAATTAAATTAAAATCCAACATCATTCATGATGATACAACAAATTTAGGGATAATGTAATGTAATGTAACGCTTATTGTGTGAATTTTTAGTTCGGATCATGAAGAAATTGTTGTTATTGTTGTTTCGAAGTAATCAAAATAATCCAAATAAAGCAAAATAAACCAGAAAAAACTACGATAATGTGAATGTGCCATAAATTTACAAAAAAAAATCTAACAAATGTCAACAAAAAAAAATAACAAAAGTCTTACAAAAATGTCCTAATCCTGATCCTGATCATCATGCCGCTGCCGCCTCCTCGACCTCCTGGACAGTATCGGTGTCATCATGTCCCTGATATGGCGCATCGCCTGATATAGCTGCTCACTGCTCATCGCCTCCTGACCCAAGTAGTCATCAGTCTGGCTAGCAAGTCCACCAACCATGTCAATGGTATCAGGCGAGCCTCTCTCCTGGTGCCGCTGCTGATGGTGTGCAATGATCTGCTCCTCATTTGCTGGCCTCGGAGGAGATCCATCAATAGGTGGCAGAATCTTTGGGTGAGACACATATCCGTACCACCTCATGTATCCCTCCTCGTACTGCCATGGCTGATCAACCTCCCTACCCCACGCAACCTGAGGAATGATGTGCACATGGAAGTCTAGGAAAGCTTGTGCAACGACCTGAAAAGGGAGAGGAAGCACAGACGTCGGAGCTCGGGGGATGTCCTGCACGTACCTGTATTGCCTTTTAACCCGCTCAGGCAAGTGACGGTAGATGATGTCACGACCACACATGATCCAGCCTGAATACCAGCATATCTCCTCAAACTCCTGGATCTCCCTATGATCCTCGTATGGCATCCAGGTAACATCATCCATCTCCAAACGATCCAGCGCCAGACGGTATGGCTTCGGATTGGCATGACCCCTGTGTGGAATCCATCTGGCCGCGCAAGGATAGTTTTGCTTGTATTTATCATTATGGTCATGTGGGTAGACTTCTAGAAAATGTGCCAAGAACCATCCCTGCACAAACCAAACACATTTATAAGTTATTAGCAAACATAGTAAATTAAAAGGCATAGTAAATTAAAAAACATAGTAAATTATTAAAAGACATAGTAAATTAAAATTATTACCATCAAAAGTGTCGTGCTTCCCCCGATCCTCTTTCCTGCAAGCGAAGAGGCCTCAGATAGAGTGTGGTAAAGGTATGCCAATGTCATTCCTCCCCACGAGTAGTCCCTCATCCCAGCAAAGGTCTCCATCGTCTGCAGGTATATCAGGTCGATGTGTTTGTTGCTCAAGTCACTGAACAACGTACATCCAAGCAGGTATAGGAGGAAACACCTCACACAGGCATCCCTACGCCTGGCTAGCTCCTGGAGCTGCTCCTGTGTCTCAGCAAGCGCTAATCTGGTGGCCACACTCAGGTGATCCTCATAAAGCTCCTTCAGCGCCTTATAGCAAATGTAGCCACCATACTCAGTCTTGCAGTTTTTCACTACATACTCCTGGGTGACACTTAAGTTCCTCACCATCAATTCCACCCCATCAACCTGAGACACCTTCTTCCTATGGCTCAACATCCGTCCTTCAACAGGAACATGCAGCAGACACGCCACATCATCTAAAGTGATGGTCATTTCCCCAGTAGGCATTTGAAAGCTGCTGGTCTCGGAATGCCACCTCTCGCTTAGCGCCTGGAGTAGAGCATGATTAACAGTAGAATACCATGTGTACAGCAAATCATGCAACCCACTCACCCTTATAGGATCCCAAAACCAGAGCTGATTCATATGTGGACGCTGGAGATCTGCCACCTTCGCCCCGTGATTTATGCATCTCATCCTACGGGTGTTACGAATCTAAAATAATAAAAAAAACACCACATAAATCAAAAACATAAAAAAAAGCATATACTTCATATATAAAAAATTACGCGCGAACAATAATCGAAGACAAAAAAATAATCAGACAACGGCATGTGTTCATGTCATTTTTTTTAAACGTTATCATACAAAAAAAAACATATACTTCATATATAAAAAATTACGCGCAAACAATAATCGAAGACAAATAAATAATCAGACAACGACATGTGTTCATGTCATTTTCTTTAAACGTTATCATACAAAAAAAATATATCGACTTCATATATAAATAATTACGCGCAAACAATAATCGAAGACAAAAAAATAATCAGACAACGGCATGTGTTCATGTCATTTTTTTTAAACGTTATCATACAAAAAAAAAACATATACTTCATATATAAAAAATTATGCGCGAACAATAATCGAAGACAAAAAAATAATCAGACAACGGCATGTGTTCATGTCATTTTTTTAAAACGTTATCATACGAAAAAAAATATATCGACTTCATATATAAAAGTTAAAAAAGAAAAAAGAAAAATTACATTATTTGCATTATACCACAACGGTAATGCAATGTGTGAAGCGTATGATGACAACAATGAGTCATCATAAGGCCCTCCAGGAAATGGAGCCACATCAGGTATCTCCTCGGGGGCTGTCGCAGCCGCAATCTCATCCTCATCTAACGCAGCCGCATCGTCGTCCCCACCCTCATCAGCAACATGCTGGACGTCATAGCCATCATCTGTGGCATCATGTAGCTGCTCCTGATAATGCAGATATTGGGTGGGGTCCTCCACCTGCGACACATGCTGTGTCGGCTGAGAACTACCCTCGCCCCCAACAGGCCTCCAGCCTCTTCCCCTCTTAGGCACATGAGGGTTTGCAGCCTGTCTCTCCCGTCGGTAGCTGCTAGTCATGGGCTGCTTACCAGCTTTAGTCGTCCTATCTTGGTTCTGATCAGACATATCTACACAAAAACAAAACTAAAAAAAATTAGGCATAATAAAAACATCATTCTATCACAATTCCAACATTCTCACAATTCTATCACAATCTAAACAACATTCATCAACATAGTGCACCATTCACATTGTGTTAATTGGACAACATTCACAACCACATTATACTTAAACATAATCTAAACAATATTCACAACAACTAAATTCATCTATAACATCATAAACTACACATTCAATCTACCAAAATTTCAATTTAATCATAAACCCTAACCACATGCAATCTACCAAAATTAACAAAAATAAACCTATCTAAACTAACATTAACATTAAAAATGATTAATACTACTTACTTGTTGTTGATGGGTATGAAATTGCTTGAATTTAGTGGAATGGAATTGGAGAGGATTGGAGAGAAATTGAGAGAATTTGAGAGAATGAAACATGTAAACGCAGGTTTTGTTTCGTTTCTGCATAAATACAGAACGCAGCGGCAGTTAGCTGCTGATGGGGACGGCGGCAACTAACTGCCGATGGAGCCGGCGGCAATTAAATGCCGATGCATCATCCCAGCGGCAATTAACTGCCGTCGGGGTAAAACCGTCATTTTCTAGTGTGTTTTAGCCTTCTTTAATGTGGGAAAAGCCATTTTCTTACTTTTTTCACCTCATGGCATTCTCCCGAGTCCTATTTTTTTTTTTTTTTTTCAAAATGGCCTTTGTTCGGATTTTATAATTCAGACACAGTTTGGATTATAAAATCCGAAACATTCTTAAACTGTTGGAACATAGAGCACTCTGGAGAAATTTGTGAAATCTCTGTGAAATTACAGTTCGTATTTTATAATACGAAATCATTTTAGACATTTCGTATTATATATTCCGAACCATGCCTAACACCCCGTAAAAGCCTAACTTTGGCGTAAAAAAGGTAAAAAAAATTACTAGTTCGGATTATATAATACGGAATGTCATTAAACATTTCAGATTATATAATCCGAAGTGTATCAGAGTGTAGAAATAGAAGCCATGTTTCAGAAACAGAAGCTTTGTTTTTTTCCCGGATTATGTATTCTTGTGAAATAAACATGCATTCTTGAATAAATAACAAAAAATGTTGTAATTGAAACGATAAAATTCATTTGTTCAGACATAAATACTAAAATTATCCATAATTTACAAACCAATTCAATTGTTCAAACATAAAATTCAAAAATATTGATTACAACACCCAAAAACTAAAACTATGTAAAACTAGGCCCCGCCACCCCTACCCCCAACAGCACGCCTACAGCGATAAACTAGCCCTCCATGAACCTCCATCAGGATAGCCTCCAAATGGCGCCACTGATTAGTCCCCTGCTGCACCACACCACTGCCCATGACGACATATACATGGTCTCTGATGCAACTCAACCTTTCGGTCAGCACCATGTACCCTTTCTCTCCGTCCTGCTCAGCAACAATCTTATCAAGGGCCTCCTGCTCGGGTGGCCTCGGGACCTGAACAACATCGTCTTGAAGAATGATGTGTGGATGTGAGATGGTATAAAACCATCTGATATATCCCTGTGAAGTCTCCACGTCAGTCATAGCAGCGAGCCCCAAGTCCCGGGGTGTCAGCATGTGATCAAGGTAATGCGCATATCTGTGGCTTATCTCTGTCAAGGTTGTCTAGGGAGTTGCACTGTCGCATGGATGTCTGGGGACGGTCTGCTAATACCCAAACTGGCGTAACACCCGCTCTGGCAAATATCTCACCTTACGAGAACTGTATCTCAGTCGTCCAGGGTAAAGGCTGACACGCTCGAAGGGACATGAAAACACCCGACAGATCCAAATGCATCATGTACTCGTCTGGTGAAGACATACCCCTCAGCGGCAGATACAACATAACACGTGGACATGCCTCCTCATAACCACCCCATGCATCCCTGACACCCATTAGAGCTGTCAAAACGGGCCAGCCCGTATGGGCCGGCCCGAAAGCCCGAAAAAAATGTAGGGCTTGGGCTTAAAAATTGCAGCCCGAATTTTTCCAGGGCTTTTTAGCCCGGCCCGTAAAAGCCCGTAACCCGTTCGGGCTTACCCGTACGGGCTACGGGTAGCCCGGCAGCCCGCATAAAAAAAAAAATTAGCTTTGCTTATTGTATTTGCATGAGTCAACTTAAGAATCTTCTTAATTTCGTACATTTTTTGCTTGAATTTCTGCATTATTGTTCTGTATAAAGTTTTCATTTTCTTCTTCAAACTCATTTCATTTATTGTAAAGGTGAGTTTTATTTTTTAAAATCAAAATGATCTAATGTTTTAAGTATATTTTTATCAAAAAGGTGAGTTTTTATTTTTATATTTTTGGATTCTGCCTATTTGCCACTACTACCAATAATCACGTTCTGTTATTTCCCAAAAAAAATTCCTATGCTAAGATTTTTTTATGTTACATGGTACAGCTATGTTAAAAAAATAATAATAATAGGTGCGTGCGGGCCGGCCCGAGAGCCCGGGAGCCCGTATAGGGCCGGGCTCGGGCTCTATTATTCTAGCCCGAATTTAAACAGGGCTTTTTAGCCCGGCCCTAAAAAGCCCGCAACCCGCTCGGGCCGGCCCGAAACGGGCCGGGTAGCCCGTTTTGATAGCTCTAACACCCATGCCCCTAAAATGTTGAAACACTCAAGCCTGCAACAAAGTCAATAATATATAAATATACAAACAATTGAAGACATAGAAATGAATAAATATACGAACATATATATTTATACCTGCAACAAAGTTAAGTAGCCTGCAAGATGTCTGGTCTTGTAATGACAGACATTGCTCAGCTCCATGTACAGGTGTGCAAGGGCAGCAACTCCCCATGCATAATCAGAGACCAGCTTCAAGTCTCTAAAGTACCTCAAGTAGGCAACATCCACATAGCGGGCGCTCTTGTCAATGAAGAGCGTGATATCCACCAGGTAGAGCAAATATATGCTGAGAGATTGGTCATGTTTCTGCTGCATCTCAACCAAATTACCAGCATGGAAGGCATCATGTGCCTTCTGAAGATGCTCCTTGAAAGCATCCTTTAAGAATCTAAACCAGACATGGCTCCATTTTGTCTTCTCTACCTCCGCTCATGCCTCCCCCCATCAACCCCCAACAACTCTATCATCATCCCAACAACATCAGCCCTGCTCAAACTCTCGTGGGACAAGAGCATACCCTCAATGGGGAGATGCAACAAACATGACACATCATCAAGTGTCACTGTCATCTCCCCAAACGAAAGATGGAAGCTCGAGGTCTCCTCGTGCCATCTCTCCACAAATGTCGAACATAGGTCGTGGACGATCTAGCTGTGGCTCGTATCCTGCAGCCACTGAAATCGGTGGCTTTCAGCCCATCTTTAAACCATTGTGCTGCCATCCGCGCCTTGTTTAGTCTGTGAATTGCCTCAATCTTCTTCCTGTTGTTCACGTACTTCACGTTGTCACACCACTGCAAAAATTAAAAACAACAAATTAACAACAGTTTCCAATCTGAACAATACATGACAATGAATTAACAACAATTTACAAACAACAAATTAACAACAGTTTCCAATCGGAATAATACATGACAACAATCAACAACATTTTACAATCGTTATTAAAGCAACATAGAAATTCAATTTTCATTAAGCTAAAAGGTGTAGTGTCTTACCACTCCGTCAGCCGTCATCCTAGCCACATGAACATGATACTTTGTCAGCACCGTCAAGTCGTGTGGGCCACCATGATAGTTGTCAAGCTCCTCTGCTCTGCTCTGGCACACGGCCCTCCTGCTCCCTATCATCGTCCACCTCCACCTGCTCCTCTATCTCTACCCGAGGCTCGTACTGTGGCTCAACATAGTTCCCCTGGGAGGTTCCCTCGCCATCAGCACTGTCACGACGTGCCCTGCCCCTGCCACGCCTGGGCTCTTCCCCCTCCGCTTGCATCCTCTCCATACGCTCCCTCCTAACAGAAACATGCATAACTGTTCTTTGACCCCTAGTGCGATCAACATGTTGGTACATACCTGTAACATGCATAAAAGGGTTAGGTACTATCAACAGAAATACTCAAAAGTCAAAAAATCTTCATAATGGTACAATTCAGATTATAAAATTGAAACTGCAACAATCCAGTTTCAATTTTAAAATCCGAACTGCTTCAGTACCCAGAAAAATAAAAATTCGAACTCAAAGGATTGCATGTAGAGGGAATGAGACCTAACCTTCAGTTTGGTGTTTGATAAACCTTGAAATGTGATGATTTTGAGCAAAAAAAAGGCAAGATTCAACCGATTTGTTGATTTTCGGATTTTGGGATAAAAAGAGAAAGAAAGGGAAAGTGAAATGTTAAACTGTAAAAATGGGGGAAGTTGCTGCTCTTGCATACATATCGAATTGGTTTGGATTTTATAATTGAAACCGGTGTCCGGATTATATAATCCGAGGGGTAATTTGGAAAAAAAATAGGCGAATGAGAACCTCATAGGGTGGGAAAAGTAATAGCCTTTGAATTATTTCCTACTAATGCATTGTAATCACCATTAAATCTAATCAAATGTACTAGAAAATTAAGAAATATAATTGTTTTTGAAGAAAGAAATATTATTAAATCAAGATTTAATAATGTTTAATTTTTTTCATGGAAATTTTGGGTGAGGGATGACGTCTCTATTCAAGTTAGAAAAGCTTCTCAAATCAAGATTTACAAAAAAAAATTACATTTACGTCTCTCCAAAAATGTTAATGAAGTTCGAACACAAACCCTCAGAATTCAAGACCAATCGTTTTACTACTAAATCAACCTTTCAAAGTTTTGATTGATTTTCGTTAAATCACTACTTCAATTTTCCTGGGATAGAAAACAAGCCTTTTGTTAGGTCCTTGTCAAAAAAAAAAGCCTTTTGTTAGGTCAGTATATTTAGAGGAAATGAATCATTTTCCTTTTTTTCTTCATGTTTTCTCAATTTTCACAAGCCTTTAACCAATCTTTCTCCATTTTTTTTTTCAAATTTTAATACTATCCCCTCTTTATATTTTATTTACCTAGATCATTCACATTATTTCCACATTTTTTCCTCATGTCATACTGACATTTATGGTTCAATAGAACAAGGGTCCTTTTAATTGGTCCGACTTCATTCGAAAAATAAAACAAGGGTGGTGATATGACGTTTCATGCTATCATCATAAAAGTAAGAGCAAAGTTATTTTAATATTTAAAAATACACAATTTATAACTATTAACGTGATAATGAGAGAGACAACTAATTAATGCCTCCCCTAGACAATTATATACGGGAGTGGATTCTCTCGATTGACATGAGATATTAGTGAAATATGAACAGTTGAATACAAAGGATCCAAAATATTAAAAATTAGAAAAAAAATGTTTAAGGCTGAGATTGCAAACATGATAGAAAAAAAAAAATGGAGAGAATCCATTCCTATATATCATAAAGAAAATGCAAATGAGTGGTATATAAAAGTTTTGAGAGGCAAAATATGCTATCAAAGCAAAGAAGAAAAAAAAACACCATGGTACTAATTAACAATCCAGAATCCACTTTGAAAATTCTATTTTTAATCATATTCATTAATTTAACATTTTATCTTCAAGGGTGTAACGTTATAGTTCCACAGTTTCACAGTAGCTGTTTCAATTCTTCAAAAACCATCTATGATATGTACAAAGTATTGCAACTTCTTCCTAAAACAAATGAAAAGATTGGATTAAGTAACATTAAGCCTATGATATTGGATACCATACTGCTATAACATAGCAGACCACTGTAGTGTGATTTTAAAATTCATACTTTGATAACTAGCTAGTAAGTCACTTCTTTGTTTCCACCGCCAAAGGTTTGGCCCATTGAACACAGAAGATGTTTGATATTTCATATATTGAGAGTTGACAAAGCAGATTAGAAGTTCACCACTATTTTCTTGGCTTTGATTTGAAAACACCCCACAAGTAATATTTTGTGCAGATTCCTGAAAAATTAGACAAGTCACTGAATCAAACATCCAATAACAAGATCATTCTAAATTTTCTGCAAAAGGACAAGTTTTCTAATAACATACGCCTTTCATTCGGAGGTAATAAATGTGAGGAAAATATTAAGAGTTCCAGGTTGTTAATGACTGCTTTGAGAGCATTATCTTGTTCAATCACATTGTCCAGCACACGATCAAAGATCATCTCATCCCTATTTACCAAAAACCAAGGGAAATCTAGAACATGAGCTTACCAATTAATATGCAAAATATAATCCATTGAAGAAGCATACCTTTCATACTGGGGGAAAAAATAGAGCCCAATATAATCACTATTAGGTGGATAGGCAGCAAAACTCTGAGGCCAAATGATACGTTTTGATAACATCTCTACATCAAGCAGTTCAGGGAGAACTGTTACTGCCGAATTCACTTTTGGGCAAGCTTTACTTGATATATATGCAGTAAGATGAAAATGTGTTGAATTGTGCATTCTAAATTGCCCCCTATAAATGAAAAAAAAAAAGAGAGAGAGAGAGAGAGAGAAATGAGTATAAAGAAAATGACAGATTCTCATAAATAACTCCTTAAATGCAAATCAACAATATTATTGAGAACTTTGCATAAACAAGTAAGGAAGAGAATTATTCAAAGGGAAAACTCCACAGCAACACAGTTAAAGATCTCACGTCCAAACCGGATCACTGAGTGGCTGAGCACGGCTATTTTTGTCAAACTCTGGATACTGCAGTAGCGGAGGCATTATGACTTCAGACTCCGTATAAATCTCACATTTCATTGCCTGCATGTCAGATGACATATTCGAAGGATCTTTAGGCGATTCAGGCTGCTTAAAAAAAACATTTTCGTTCTCAAGGATTGACAATGTATTCTCAGTGTCATTTTTGGCAAGGCATCCAACACTTTCACCTTCATTTGATCTGACAAACAGGAGAGATGAGTATAAAGAAAATGACCGATTTTCATAAATAACTCCTTAAATGAAAATCAACAATATTATTGACAACTTGAAATCAATAATCAAGGAAGAGAAATATTCAAAGGCAAAACTGAACAGCAACACAGTTAAAGATCTCA
The DNA here is from genome assembly GCA_018208015.1 of Medicago ruthenica. Taxonomy (NCBI): domain Eukaryota; kingdom Viridiplantae; phylum Streptophyta; class Magnoliopsida; order Fabales; family Fabaceae; genus Medicago; species Medicago ruthenica. Next base: position 83,309,460 of record CM031373.1, on the reverse strand, counting down.
CGTCAAAACCGGATCACTGAGCGGGTGAGCACAGCTATTTTTGTCAAACTCCGGATATTGCAGTAGCAGAGGCATTATGACTTCAGACTCTGCATATATCTCACATTCTTTTGCCTGCTTGTCAGATGACATATTCGAAGGATCTTTTGGTGATTCAGGTTGCTTACAAATAACATTTTCATTCTCAAGGATTGGCAGTATCTTCTCAGTATCATTTTTGGCAAGGCATCCAACACTTTCACCTTCATTTGATCTGACAAGTGGTTGTTTTCTAACTACACCACTCTTCTTTTTCATTATCATCGTTTTATATTTAGCATCAGTTGCATAACTTATGCGTTCACTTTTTCGTAATGGTTCTGTGAGATATTGGAACGAACTCTAGGGTAGCTTCTGATTCGACAGGGATTAAGCATGAGGTCGAAGATTGTTCGCATGCTGCTGTCGAAGTAGTGCGTGTTGTAGTCGAAGTTGTTCTAACATGCATTAGACGATATTGCTAGGTTTGTTAGCATATCGAATTGGGCCTGTTTGTTATGTCCAATTGTTTAAGTTAGCTTGTACCCTAAGTTAGCTTGTAATGGGTAATTGTGAAAAAGCCCATTAGTTAGTATGTTAGGTTTATTATAAATAGCATACTAGTCTCTCATCTCTAGCAGACGGCAAATCCTAATTTAGGGTGAGAGGGTTATTTGTTATTCTTGTAACACTTGTAATCTTGTTTCAAAGAGAAAGTAAAGAATAGCAGTTATAACCAATCCTTGTTGTTCTTCTTGTTTTTCCATTCTTTTCCCTTACCCTTGTGTTTCTGAATCACCGGAAAAACAGTTTATACTTTGTTCTTGACATCGTTTTTCACAACAGGTTCAGTTTTGCGTTTTGGGTTACATGCAGCACAGTCCTCGCATCTCCAGATTACTGTCCCATTATCATCCCGGTGGATCTTCTCTAGACAATAACTGCAAATGAATATGCAACTTATTTGGCATATTTTATCATGGCACAGGGGGCAATTTGGGACCACACATCAATATATGCATAAACTGATGCAGCGTTAATCCTAATTGAAAGAAAAGTAAGCTCTAAAATCAGCATACAGCTTGACTATTATTAAAATACTAAGAGCATATTACATTGTATGCACCTAGTTTGTCACATATATAGTTTCTTTGAGAGCTTCTTAGGAATTTAGTGAAATATTTGCTACCTGATCATTTAAATTTGCAAATGCAGTAGCAGTTTATAAAGCTACTGTATATCTCAACATGTTTAGTTCCTTCACAAAAGAAATGATAGAGGATATATGTTGATATGCTTAACAGTCACATAAGCTTCATTAGTAGTGATCACATTATAAGTTCATATTATTCTAAAATTACCTCAACCATAACAGTTCACAAACTGTAATTCCCATAACTCTGTTTCAAGTAAACACCAAGTTGTTGTTTGTTTTCTTGAAAAGACAAAGAACCATAAATGATAAAAACAGATTATATCCATAATTTTTTCTAAAAATATAATTTTCTCTAATTTAATTTCAAAATAACACAATCTACATTATATTAGAATGTGCACCTTAAAATTTCTTTTATTTTAATATTTAGGTACAACAATGATTATGATACTGTCTTGTTTAGTGGAGTAATAGTATAATAAAGCAGTTAAACATAGCATATACACCTGACCAAAATTTTACTAATATATAGATATACTTCTTTAATAAAATGTAGAGAGACAACTTTTGGCTGAACAGGTTATAAACATTTCTATATCCAATTACAGCTAAAGAGAATCGCAGCTCATTTTCCAAACGTAAACCACAATATTGTTGATGATTTGAATAGTGAAAATGACAAATCTAAACATACCTATGCTGAGCACAAGATTTACACTGGATACAGTATACGAGGCGCTTTGAATCTCCCTTATTACCACATGTTAGACAGATATTTATCTGTGAAGATCATTAAAATAATTATTGAAACAATCGTAACACTAGACCATGAAATATGCTATAAGTTCAAAGAAAACATTTGAAATGCAAAGGGCGCGCGTACACACACATATACGGGTACTGTCAATATTTTCTTGTTAGAGGATATGTAGTAGTTACTAGTGAACAGCACACACTTTCAATGCACTAAGTAAACACAAGAATCAGTTAGACATATGATTACTTACTCACAACTCACAAGCATAACCCCTATTGGAACATGTTCAGAAATAGGGGCATTCTCAAGTTGGCCAACCAGAAAAGAATTGGAAGCCTGTGTCACTTGCAAGTTGCAACAAATTTCTATGAAGTTACAACTCTTTACAAATATCAAAATAATATTTGGAAAAAATACAAACATTTTAAAGTCAAAATTACTGTAACATTAGAATATTTGTAACTTTCTTCCAAATCCATGCATCCTTACTAAAAAAAATGAAAAATTAATGAAAATTGCTGTAACTGACACATTAATGTTGCTTTTTGGGTGACAATTATAAGAAATGCCCCTAATTTGGTAGCACACCCTCCATTGAGTTTCTTCACATGCACATCTTTGTGACTTCAAATTATGCTTTGTATGGTTGATATGATATCTGATATGGATTCACGGTGAACCGGTGTCAATGGAAGGGACCAGGATTCCGTGCAATCACAGACTGCGTTCAGTCACGCTATCAATGTGATCGTTCAATTGAGATCGGACGGTCGAGAGTTCAAAGTCCATAATTTTAGTTTTAAAAATATCTAAATATGTTTTTAGGACCGTCCGATCTCGAGACGGTCACAGATTGTTTCACCGTGTGATTGCATTGAATTCAAATTCCAATGGAACCATTTGTTTAAGCTTCTTAACAGTAAAAGGTGATTTTTATTAATTAAAAATATGACATTAAAAATTAAATAATTGGATATGCTTTCCAAGAAAAGCCAGAATTGCTTAGTAGTCAAGGCTTAAGAAGACTAATCTATGAAAAGGCTATATCATAAAAGCACTTTATTTTAAAAGTGTATCTAAAGATTCTAAACACACTTGATAATTAATAAAGGGAATAAAATCTTGCTCCAAATTAATAGGCTTCAAGAGAACCAACCAGATATATAAAACTATAGATTACATATCTATTAATGTAATTGTTGGAGAAAGCTGTAATAAATTGCGGGAAAGGACTATTCCTAGCTTAGTTGAAATTTTTACCAGTAGTTAGTAAAACAAAGAGATAGTGTTGTAACAGTAGTTGATTTGGGTGATTGAGATTTAAGAATTAGCACGTGATTGATAATTGGGATACTGTTTAATGATTTTTAATTGAGTTACCCACAATTTGGTCCTTCTTTTACCAAACATGCCTTTATGCATACACACACAAACGATGCTTGTCTCAAATACCAAGAACTATCTTGTTTGATTTCACTTTTGGAAGAACGAAAATTGATTTTAGATAAAAAGTGTTTATAATTGATTTCGGTATGTTTGATGAATTGATTTCAACATTTTTTTGAAGTAGAGTTGATTCTAACTTGAAGTTATATAGGATTTTAGATTCTATAATTGATTTTTAAACTGAAATTTATAGTTCAACTCAATTTTTACATAAATATAATCACTTTACCTTCAACTATTTTTTAGTCAAAACCAATTCTTCCAAAATCACACAAATGTTTCACCGTAAATAAAAATTACAGAAAATGAATAAAGAAATTATGTACCTTTTCAGCGGCAACGAGGCGCGGTTGAGGAACCATCGTGAATAACTTTCTCACTAAGCGTTGCAACTGCAAAGTCCGCAATTAGTAGTCTGATCTTAGCACACTGCTCTTCAATTTATTTACCCACATTGCTTTTTTTGGTTAATGTTTTTTCTTTTTAGGTAAAAATCAAACGCCGTTTTCTAACTAGTATTGGAATGTGTGTTCATTCGAATAAGTACTTGTTAATACATGAACATTTTCCAAACATCAACAATTAATTTAGCCCTTCTTCAAATTTTTTTAATTTAGCCCAATTTTTTTCATTATCCAACATATTGGAGAATATATGTGTAACATGTTGATAACTAATTTGATTGTTGCTATCTACTATCAATATAAAAAACTTGATCACTACCAATTTTCCGTCATTACCCTCATCTAATCTAATAGAATCACTAATTTAGTGTGTTAAATTGCCAATTTAGCAATCTAATTTAATTTTCCAAGCTTAAATTAATTGTCCAATTTAATAGATCAGTCTTCCAATGTTGACTTGGGTATTTTCTTATTTCCAACCTCCGCTCAACGTTTGGTTTACCAACAATTTGTCCTTATATTTTATCAACTACAAAAACAATTTTTATTGGCTGAATTTTGTTTATTTATTGAACAAAAGCATTTTAATGATGTTACCTATAGTTTTCTTTTGTCTTCTATTCTCTCTCTCTTCCCTTATAACATTTTCCATAAAACTAACAAATGCACTCTAATATCTCAATTCTCTATTTTCCATTTCACAAATGAATTTTTTCTTTTATAAAAATTAAAAAGATGAGTATCGTGGTTTTTGAAAGAATTTGTGTAATACTATTAGGCAAGGAGCGAAATTGAAAAGATATAATCTACTATCATAATTTTCTCTAATATGTCATCAGTTAGTATCTTAATCCCACTAATTTGGAGGATTTATATCTACTATCAATATAAAAAACTTGATCACTACCAATTTTCCGTCATTACCCTCATCTAATCTAATAGAATCACTACTTTAGTGGGTTAAATTCCCAATTTAGCAATCTAATTTAATTTTCCAAGCTTAAATTAATTGTCCAATTTAATTGATTAGTCTTCCAATGTTGACTTGGGTATTTTCCTATTTCCAACTTCCGCTCAATGTTTGGTTTGCCAACAATTTGTCCTTATATTATATCAACTACAAAAACAATTTTTATTGGCTGAATTTTGTTTATTTATTGAACAAAAGCATTTTAATGATGTTACCTATAGTTTTCTTTTGTCTTCTTTTCTCTCTCTCTTCCCTTATAACATTTTCCATAAAACTAACAAATGCACTCTAATATCTCACTTCTCTATTTTCCATTTCACAAATGAATTTTTTCTATTATAAAAATTAAAAAGATGAGTATCGTGGTTTTTGAAAGAATTTGTGTAATACTGTTAGGCAAGGAGCGAAATTGAAAAGATATAATCTACTACCATAATTTTCTCTAATATGTCATCGGTTAATATCTTAACCCCACTAATTTGGAGGATTTATACTCACCGTTTTTTCTAAATGTCATCGGTTAATTTATTAATATCACTAATTTGTGTATAAAATAAAACAAATTTTGTAATAGAAACACTACATTAATGTGATATTTTAAAAATATTCTTGATTTTTCAAAATTTTATCAAATCGACTTTTTCATGTCGATACATAAAATTCTTTTGCAAATATAATCACATAAAATCTGCAACGAGTGCAGTGCAAATATTTACTGGTGTTTTTCATATAAAATAAAAAATATTAAATAGAAACACTTTTAATCTTGATATTTTGAAAAAAGTAATGAATTTTCAAAATTTATTATATTTACATTCTTACATCAATACATAAAAAATTGTTTTCGTAGATATAAACACATAAAATCCATAATGAGTGTGGTGCTAATATTTAACAGTGTTTTACATATAAACTAAAAAAAATATATTAATAGAAAAACTACATTAATGTTCACATTTTCAAAATATTCATGAGTTTTCAAAACATTATCATATCAACTATATCATATCGATACATAAAAATTTGTTTCCATTGATATAAGCACTTAAAATCTGCAACGGGTGCAAATAATTAACGGTGCATATAAAATAAAAAATTATTTAATAAAAACACTGCATTAATGTTGATATTTTGAAAATAGTTAAGAGTTTTCAAAATTTTATCATATCGATTTTCTCATATCGGTACATAAAATTTAGTTACTGATGATCAAAGCAAGTAAAATCCGCAATAGGCGAGGTGTGTGAATATTTAGCGGATTTTTGCGTATAAAAGAAAAAAATTAATAGAAACATTGCATTAATGGTAATAATATTTACTTAATATTTTTTAATTTTTCATAATATTATAATATAATTGTTTTTTTATATAATTACTGCAATGCTACGCATCCCGTGTTAATGCACGGGTCTTTTACGAAAATCTAAAATGCAACTATTGAAGCATTATTAGTAGAACATGCTAGTAATTGTGATTTTCTTTAATTAACTGATGCGCAAAGATCAATTTTTTTTTACCACTACTAATACTATCACATTCATAAAGACATGGATTCAACTCCTGCTGTCAACATCAGCGTTAGAATCTAGTCGATTAATTGTAAGAGTTATTTGAGTCTTGAGATCTAACATAATCTTAGTGAGCTCTTAAATCCAACTCGCCTAACCATTTTTAACGTCAAAATAAAAAATATAATTAATCTTTTAATATGTCTGACTAGTGAACTGCACACATTTCTTGAAACGAATTCAATAATAAGTTAGACATGTGATTAATTCCTCACAACTCACAAACATACCCAAGTTTGTCACCCCGAAATAAAATGATAACTTGAGTCGGTTGCAACAGATTTCTATCAAGTTAACAATCCTTTAAAAATATGAAAAGGATTTTCGAAAAAAATACTAACATTCTAACGTCAAAATTGCAATTGTTGAAATTAATTTAAATTCATCAATACAAGACATGTTCTATAAAGATTAAAATCGTAATTGTATATTAGTGTGGAATAAACAGAGGAGCATGCATATAAAATATGATTTACGACATGTTTGATTTATCAAGGATATTAAGAATTAAGTAATAAGAACACCTGATGAACCTTTGATGATAGCCTCTCAACGACAACGATTTAAAACACAGATAGAAAGGCAGTGATCTGATACACACAATAAAGGTTAATGATGACTAGTTTGGTTCTTCTTCAATCGGTACTCTTAATGCCTTAGATACTCTTCATACAGGGGAGAAGAGATAATATGTTTGTGTATGGTGTACCGGAGATCATAACCATATAAAGGGTGGCAGCCATTAGCATTTCCTTCCGTTAATGACCATTTTACATTCATTTATATCGAACTCATATCAATTAATTAAATGATTAATTATCAAATAGAATTCTAAATTGTCTTTTTATTTAATTTGATTACTAAACAGTCAATGCTTTAACTGATAATAACTAATATAAACTGATAATAGCTAATATCACTTATATATAAATCCTCCTGCTGAGAGTTGAACCCCAGACCAAGTTCTGGTAGATCACAACCATTACCACTAGATCACTAAAGTTTTTTGTGACTTATAGTTGCTTTCATTTTATTTATCTAGCACAAATGCGAGTTCACTTTAAGTCATTCTCACAACCCTGAATTCCAACATCATTTGAACACGAATTGAACGTCATTCACACACATCATGCGATTCAACTTCATTTTCACCGCCGCCGGTGACCCCAATAACAACATCCCGCCACCGTTGCAACTGCCACTTCAACAACACATGCCGCCGTAACTGCCACCGCCGGAAAATCACTTTCTCTCACTGATCCACACACATCACGCCGCCGCCGCAACTGCCACCTCACCAACAACTGACTGTCGTAAATGTCATTGCCGATAACTCGCTTTCTCTCGCCGATTCACACCATCTTTCATCGAATTGACAAAAAATTATGACCAATGTTGATATTGATTGTCTGAATTTTGTTAATTTCGAATCCTTGACATTAGGGTTTGAAAATTATTGATTTTGTTATGTGATTGTGTGAATTTTAGCTTTTTCTTCATTATTCTTTTTTTCATACTAAATGTTAAGTAGTGTTGCTCTAACCCTAATGATTAGCCCTACTTTTTAGTTATAAAAATTTATGAAAAAAACTTCGGATGGGGATCGAACCAGGTACCACATGCTTTCAATTCACAACTCTTACCACCAAGGTACTGATGTTTTTTATGACATGTGATTGTTTCAATGTTGTGTATTCAACACAAATCTCGGGTCCTCTTTCTTTCAATCTCACAATTCCTAAATCATTTCTCACTCACTTTCATCTCTCTCACCATCTTGCAATTGAACCTAATAACCATAACACCACCCTTTTTGACGGACCTAATTAATTTTTATGAAAAAAAAAATATGTAAGGAATTGAATTAGATAACACATGAAAATGTCATTTTTTTAAAAGTCACTAGCGCCATTGCAATTCCTTTTTTGATAGTAGTTTCTTTTCATTATTAGCGGTTCCTTTTTATTATTATTATTTTTTATTTCAATTACCGCGTAACGTTCCTTTTTATTTTTTTTTCTTTCGGTTACTAAATAACAATTCCTTTTCCTTATTTTTTTCTTTCGATTAACAACTTTTGCGGTTAGGATCAATTTCTTGGTGCTAGCTTTTGTATATATTTTTTCTTTTGATTTGTCATTTTTATTGCAGTCCATCTTTTATTTTTGTTACTTTTTGAGATAGTTTGATAACATAATACTGAATATAACTATAAAAGTAATAATATAGTCATTTGATAGTTATATATGAAGCTATACAAAACCCGTGCATCGCACGGGTTAGAGTCCAGTAACTATTATTCTGATATATGCCTGAATATAAAACAACAACAATAACTTGACTTCATTAGATATGTGACATTCTTCAAAATCCATGCATCCCAAATAAAAAGATAACTTTATTCAAAATTGTTGTACCTACTATTGACTAGCACATTTGAATGCTGCTTCTTGGATGACAGTTATAAGAATATTCTCCTATTTTGACAACACACCCTTGATTTTTTTTTCATATTTAAATATATTGTAATAAGTTATAATTAAAATATTATGTTACATATAGTCAAATTCACTCAAATATAAGTTTACTTTCATTGATCTATTAGTTTGTTTAACATAAACATGATTACTTATTTAAACATGTTAATATAAAATTAGTTAAATTAACATATCTTATCAGATTTTTAAAAGATCAAACTATATATATATATATATATATATATATTAACTTTTTAACAAGTCATGTTTAGACTTTGTAAAACCTATATTGGCATAGCATATTCCTTCCCCTAATATACCTCATTGTTTTTTTTCTATGTGGTGCAATCAATTTTAAAAAAATGGTGAAAAAAATAAATTAAAGTTAAATTAAAGTTTAAGGACATTATTTTTATGTTATTTTTAGCATCAATATTTTTTTAATGAATGGATTTTCTGTTAAATAAATTTACTAACTTGTAAGCTTCACATGTATGTGTTGTCAAAAGAAAAACGTATATGTTTAAGTACGTTTAAGTAATAGCCGCAATAGTTGTTGAATATATCGAAATTTCAAAATAGTCCTTAATTGTGCGTTTTGTTAATCAAAATAGTCTTTGACGTTAAAATAGTATCTCAGTGTTGACATTAACTCTTTTCATATAGAGACCGATATGACAGTAAGTAAAGTATTTATAAGGACCGATATGATAAAAAGTAAAGTATATTGAATGACTAATATAACAATATTAACGAAACATTTTAACGCCGGAGATTGTTTTGGTTAACAAAGTACACAATCAGTGACTATTTTGATACATAAACTATTGTGACTATTAGTTACCCATCATCAAAATGACTCCTATTCCATTTAGTTTTCATCTACTTTGAATCTATGAGCAACTAATGTGTGCATTTGTGCGGCCGCTGCAAAAGATCCATATTTGTGACCGGACACCTAACCGATTGCTCTTGTACTCTTATTCATCACTCACCGCAAGATATTCTTCTTTTATGACAAATCTTCTTTTACCTTTTTTTTTCTAAGGAAATTCCTTTACTTGGTGACATGTTATATATGGAATTTGAAAAGTAAAACCAGTCTTTCTACGCTATATAAAAAGTGTTGCTATTACTTAACACAATAGTAATGTAGTCAGAAGGATGCTGAGGTTTTTCATTTTCTGGTAAAATAACCATCCAATATAGGACGTATATGCACATCAAACTATTTGCACCAGAAATTTTCCACAGGAGAAATGAATGAAATGATTCAGAACCACAAGTTATCAAATGTTAGGATTTCTTTATGAGAAATGATATTTGTACAAAAAATACAACTTTCTCTCTCATAATCACATTATGTTTTTACTTTCTCACTCTATTGTTTTGATTTCCGTGTCAATGTCTACATTTGTAAATTACTAAGCATGTGTTTGGTTATGCGGTGGCGAGAATTGATTTTACAAAATTGATTTTGGTTAAAAGTGAGTTCAATGAAAAATGATTTATGTTTGTATATCTTTACAACAGAAGTGATTTGTATAAAATATGTTGTTTGGATATTTTGTGTCAAAATTGCTTTTGGTTATGTAAATGACCAAAATAGGTTCCTCGTATGGTGCATTTGAAACAGATTTCATTTATTTTCTTTTACAAATTTCATTTCCATTTTTAGCTAGTTATTTTTTTTGACGTATTTTTAGTATTTTTTTTAAAGAAATTTTAGTTAGTTATCTAATTTTACGTTTCATTATTTAATATACAATTGTGTATAGATTATTAAAAAGCTATTATTAAGAAAGGCTTTTTGATGGGCCGGAGCAAGAAAACAAAAAGAGTCCAAAAACCACTGTTTCCTCCCACAACAGTGTCTTCTTCAACCTTGTTCTTTGGGATTTCTACAACACAATAAAAAAAAACTTCACAGCAATAAAAAAACCACGCAGACAACAATCAGCACTGAGGTGGAGTAACGGATTTGGCAAGTAGGGGAAGAGATTTGTCAAATATAAAGAGGTATGTGAAAGGAAGTGATGAGACTCAAGGGCAAAATAGACAATTGGTGTTGTATACTTCCGCGGTAGAGAGACTCAATTTCAAGAAGCTAGGAATAGCAGCTTCTTTCAGAATCGATTTTGAATATGGAAACGTACGATGGCGGTAGAGTGTGGGAGGAGAACCAAACAAATTGAAATCGCTTTTGATGAGTAGAACGCACGTCTGATTGTTTTCACCGGGTAACCAAACAAAGACTAAATTTATGGTTGTAACAAAAGTTGTCACACAAATGGTTGTTCAAATAACACACCTCTTTCTTTATTCTTCAAAATTGAGATTCCCGTTTAAAACATTTCTGAAAAGTCAACTGCTAATCTAAATTAATCTTGTTGCTGACACAGATGATATTATCATGTTAACCATCATCAATAATATTCGACTGAAAATTTTACTATGTGCCTTAAACAACCAGCCATTCTAGACTCCTCTTCCTTGAAAAATGTATTATTTTACAGTACATAATGATTTACTACACTAATTTTCTGCATCAATTACATGAATGATAGGTGACATTATTATCATATCAATTGCATCATCATGGATTTTCACGCTTCAAGTAGTACAAACGAAATAAAAAAATTCGGTTGGTGGACAATTGGACAAGGAGCTCAATTTCAAGCTTAGCCTGAAAATAATAATAGTCTCAACTATTGTCAATTAGTTTGCCTTGACAACCTGAGGCAGAGATTTGAGAAGTGCCATGGACGGCCTTCGAACCGTGTGATTAAGCAGTAACATAAATGTCAGAAGTGTTAAGGCTCCAGCTTGATGTGCAGTACCCAATGAAACAGGTACATATGAAAGAAGGGTCGTAATTCCCAAGGTGACCTGGAACCAAACAAACCGATTACAATATGTAAAGAATCCTAACAATATTAATCAATATTCAGCTCAGAAGGATCCCAACAATATTTATCGATAAATGGTACAAATCAAAGAAATCTGAGATTTGAAGTAACAACCTGAACAGATGCCATGCCAAAGATGCCTCCAATTACAGACCGGACTGCAGGATGTATGTCCAGTTTTCTTGTTGACAACCATAAGGCACTCACTGAAATTAGGGTTGCAGTTGCAAGGATCCGGTGATTGAGCTGTTAATGCAAAACATGTATTAAAAATTTATGTTGTTAAATTTCCATGCATAGGCAGAAATGCAGAATGCAGTTCAGAAACAACATAAAAGATCAAGTTGTCATGCTTGTTTCATTACTGTATTCAAAATATGTGAAGAAATGAAGGAAAGAATTGCTGACATATGAGATTTAAACACTGTCTGCAAAACCATAATTACAAGGATAAATGTATTGCTAATTTACTACCTTCAAATAAGCACTTTCCGAATAAATAAAAAGACAACCAAAAAACAATTCAAGAAACAAAGGTACTGCAATTTTTAACTTCTCAGCAATAAATTAACATAGATAATACCTGTACAGTCGATGTATTCTCAAAGAAGTTTCGAATCAGAGGTTTCATTTCAAGAATATTTTCAGGGATCCATGTATCACCCATCTTCGGAAAAGTATTAAATGCATGCCCCTGACAATCAACATGTAAAAAGAATAATTATCTTTTATCCTCAGCAACAACTAGATTATCATTTAATGTAGAAATAAAATAGGCATCAAAATTGATGAACAAGCTAACATACAGCATCCTCTAAAAAAAAAAAAACTAACATACAGCATCATTTCCTGCAACAAATGCACCAGAGACAGCAGTAAGACCAACAAGTAGGCTGACAGGCAACGCAAATCTCTTTACTTTAGCAGCCCCACGGACCCATGTTAGAGATTCAGCCGGTGGCTCAGGCATAACAACAGAAAGTGCAGTCCAAAAGAGACCACAGTAAATAGCAAATGCTGATGTGAGGTGAGCTGCGAGACGATAAGGGCTTACTCTTGGCTGAGAATATTCAGTTGGTGGCTCCTGAGGAGGGAAAATATGGCATTAGAATCTGGCTGACTTAGTAAATTGGACTTGAAACAAACAGAGATTATTTCTTTAAGTTCCAACCTCTAAACCACTTTTAACCATCCACCAGCCAATGAGACCCTGCCCGGCACCCAGGCCAAACAAAGCAGAGACTCTTAGTGCTAATCTCAATGTAATATACCCTTTATGGAGAAAATATGAATACGGTAAAACAAACATAAGTCCAAGCGCCCTCCCCCACATACGATGTCCATACTCCATCCAATATATGAACTTGAATTCTTCAATCTTCATCCCTTTGTTGACACTGCAAAAAGTGTGCAACAAAATATTATCATAACATTAGTACAAACTACATAATCAATAATCCTTTGATTTTCGTAATAAATACATAGTCAATACTAAAATTATAACTAGGACTAGCAGTCTACTTTATTAAGAAACAAATTTGCTCCTTTACAAAGTTCTAGAAAGCTGATTCCAAAAATGTAAATCAACAAGTTTGTTCATTTATACAGTTCCAGAAAGCTGGTTCCAAAAATGTAAATCAATTTGACAAATCATTATCCATTTTATCTTATTAATTATCATCTCATATATATAGCATTAAACACAATCAGATAATTTTGCTCAGGTGAAGCAAGTGTTTGCACTTTACCGCTTGTATTCAGGCGACTGCTGATATTTCTCAAACTCTTGCAACCACGCCTCATCAGACAAAGGAGGGAACTCACCCGTGAATTTCCAATCAGTCATTGAAAGACCAGATCTAGTGAGTCTGGTTAAACCCCCAAGTATGACCATAGTAAACACCCATGCGGCAGAGCCAAAGAGCCATATTCCAACCACCTTCTGTGCATGAGAACCTCCTGTCACGAGCAGTTTCAACCCCTCGTTATGTATGGCCCCAGCAGACACCGTCTTAGAAACACGATGACCCTAAGAGCACCACAACTGTTTTCTCAGAACTCAGAACTAAACTAATATACATACTAAACATTCACATAAAACATTAAGGATAAAAACATGAACAGTAGAAACTATTTTCCCATAACGCCATTGACATTTCACACATAAAAATCAATTCAACTAAACATCTCTCAACATACAGTTATAGGATAAAGATATTTCAATGACAATAAGTTTTTAAAACAATAACATCTCATATGAGTTTAAATTTCAAATTTCAAATCATCTTTTACACATCACTTTTTTTGAAACCTCTGTTATTTGCCAACATCAAATCCCTAGATTACAAAATGGGACATTTAGTTATTTAAACGACTGAGTAATATTCTTAGTCCACGTTAACCCAATTGCAACGGCAGCCCTTACATATTTTGTATGTCTGTTCTATGATTGTGCATCAAGATAATAACCATCCATATGATAACATATAGATTGAATATGTATCACCATTGAAAAGATAAAGGGTATGGTATTGGTCATCAAATTCACAAGTCTACAATCTAAATCAAGTAATTGAAGCAGGATCAAGTTTTGGGTAAGTAGTTGAATATGGCGTTTAGTTTAACTAAAAATAAATAATAAAAATGATAAATTGAATATATTACATAAATAAATGCATACATAGAATAGAAGAAAGTACCTTAGGAATATGATGGGATCGGAAAGTACGAAAGAAATGAGTGGAAACGGAAGGATTAAAAAACTTGAATGATTGTTGTTGTATGGAAGAAGGATGAGAGAAAGGAATCGTCGTAGTCGTAGTCGTAGTCGTCTTCCTCCCTGTGAGCTTGTGAATCAAACATGCTTCTTTGCTGCGTTTTAAAATTGCTCTACAAAACATCTTTCTCTCTCCACCACACTGCCAGTGACAAAATTTGGAATGGTCAAAATAAAACTATAATACATAAATCATATTGCATTTCTAAAATTTAAAAGAGGAACACGATGCCCACATAAAAAAGAATGAAAATTTCAACAAAGGGGTTAAATGGGTGGTGATAACTGATAAATAATGAAGGAATAAGTTTGTAGAAAAGAACTTACAATGTCTTTGAAGATGATACAAACGATGAAGAAGAAAAGAACGAAGAGGATCTCAAAGATAGTGGCAGCGGCGCGTGGCAGGGGAGGGGGGAAGCGGCGTCGCGAGTTTGCTGCACACTGCAATCTCTTTGAGTTGAGGGTTTAACCAAGGTTTTGTTTTGCGAAAACTTTCTTTGTCGCTTATTGCCTCCGCGTGTCGTTTTGTACGCCTCATCCATGGTTATTTTTTTTGGAGAAATATATTTGATGAACCAATTTACCACAACTTTGTGACAACTTTTTTTTTTATATTTATATTATGTTTTTACTCTCTTTTTTTATTTTTATTTCAATACTCATATTTAGGTTGTCCTATAAATTGTCAACAAAAGTGGTTTTTCAAATAACACTCATTTTTTTATTAAATCTGTTAAGGATAGGTGAAATTAATATCGGTTCGTTAATAAAAATTGATTAATTAAGTGTTTAGTCCTCTGGAAAAGTTAGTCCATAATAATATACTTATTCTATCATTAATATAAGGAAGAAAAAAACCATTCCGCGAGTTTAACTTAGTTAGTAAGGACATCACATAATATATGTAAGGACAAGATTCAAATCTCGAACACACAATTTATTTCACCTTCTGAGATAGTTTTAAGTCGTTAGACTATTTGACAAGAAAAACAAATTTTTAGATTGATTGATTAACCGATACATCTGGTCAACTACATCACTTGTTCAATGATTTTAAAATGGTTGTTTTTTGTTGATAATAGTAACACAAGAAAGAACAGAATTTTAATTTTAGTTCTTAGAAAATAGAGCAAGATGTTTTCATCTTTCAAAAATTTTTGGTTCCTAATAGACATATTTTTTATATGTCCTTAACACTTCTTGAGCATGATAATATAATAATATAAATATACAGAGAGGTTGGATATATGCCCCGTTTGGATTGGCTTATTCCGAACTTATGTGGACCTATCTACTAACATAAGCCTTTTTAAAGGTGTTTGGGTAAATCAATAAAAATAGCTTATCACAATTTCATAAGCTGCTTATGCCATATTTTAATAAGCCCAAATTTTGAGCTTAACAATAGCTTATTACGGAGCTTATGCAAGTAATAGGACTTGCTTCGATTCTCTAGTTGCACTTTTTTCCAAAGCCTGTATTTTATTTATTGTATAATTATCTTTTGCTGTGATTGGTTATATACTTATCTTTGTTTTATCTTTATGTAAGTAACACATGTAACTATCAACAAAAAATTAGGAATTTTCCAACAGTGATATACGACTATCAATCTTTCACCTATGCTTGATTATTTCTTACTTTTATATTTGTGTTATTATACTTTTTTTTGAAAGGGTATTGCATTATTATACTTGTAAATGGTGATGTTTAGACTAGTTATCTAAACCTCTAATGTTAATTTTGTTCTATAAGACTATTGATGTTTTTTTATATGTATATTAAAATTATTACTATATTTCAATATTGTTCTTTTGACAGCTTTATAATCTTTATAATCGTCTTTTAAAAAAAAAATCTTTATAATCGTGGTTTGATTCCTTAATCGTATTTCAATATTGATTCCTTAATCTTTAAAAAAAATATTATAGATATTATAACATTTCATTAAAATCATAAATTGAAGTGTTTGGATGTGTTATCACATAAGCAATTATGAAATGTTATAATATTATAAATATTATCAATATTGATTTCTTTATAAAATACAATTATGAAACCACCTTCATCATCGTCTTCATATTTCATCATCATCTTCTTCATCAAACCATTAAAATTCAAATTAAAACCCAAAATATCCAAATTGTAATAACTCAAATCAAGACCCAATAAAAACTAACCCTTTTGATATTCATCTTCTTCCCTCTTGATATTCATCTTCAACCTAGAAATTGAAGAAAACATCTTAAACCCAAAACCTATAACATACTCGTAGAGGGCATAACCAAAACCAAACTGGATACAAACTCTTCATTAAACCCAAAACCCATATTCATATTTTTTTTATCACCGAAGCCATATGCATTATTAGACATAATATAAAGAACCTAATTAAATTCCTTAATACAATGAAAAAGTTGTAAAATTAAATTCAGATCTTGCCCCACTTCTTCTTTGCCATCTCTTTCCCCAAGCGCACAGCAACCTCAGTTGTACACTCCACACTATTATGCACAACTTTGGGATTACAATTTGAATTTTATTGTTTTGATGAAAAAGATGATGATGAAAAAATGAAGATGGTTTATTTTTTCTGGGTTTCAATTTTTTTTCTTTAAAAATTTTATTAAAAAAATAAAATTATTAACAATAATCTGACATGGCAGACCACCTCAGCATTTTTCTAATAAAAATGAATAAAAGGACTAACTTGTTAAAGTTAAAAAAAATAAAGGACCTGAACGGAAAAAAATAAATAGATAAAGGACCTAAGTGTTACAAATAAATAAGATAAATGATTTTTGGAGTAATTTCGCCTAAAAAGACATGAATATAAACTAACCAGGACAAAAAATCGAAAGGTAAAATTTTAGGAGGATGAAAAACATTGCGTATATTTAGAGAAAAAAATAAATTTATATATAAAGAAAGGAAAATGTTAAAGAATGTCCTTAAATCATTGGTTAAAAAAACAAAATGAAAATATTGTATAGAAAAATGGTGAATTCAACTTTTTAAAAGTTAAAAAAATTATTGACTCAAATGAAAACATTCTACTTTTTAACAAATGTCATGAGGACAATTGTAGGGCATTAAAGAGAGGAATTCCTTATTTTTGGTCAAGAAAGCAACTCTGTCCTTGATTTAATCCCCACTCAAAGCCATCATCATCGTCGACATCACCTTGAATTCTAGCCATTCACACTCATGACTCATATCACTTTTTATTTTTAATTTCATACGCTAAAAATGGCTAATAAATTTGTTACATTAATAAAAGTGGCTAACAAAACTTCAACAATTTTTTTTTATAAATCTGTATCTATTGTATAAGTTAACTAATATTCACACAAAAAATGTTATAACAAAAAAGTGACAGAATTCTTGTGGCCTGACTCTACAAGCAGGCCACTTCAATCAGTGGCATACTAACATAAAATGTACAAATCCTCAAAACATGTCAGAAGATTTTGCATCTAACATGAATTTACCTATGACCAAAATCCTACTTCTAAGTTCTAGCTAAGCACCATGCTTCAATTTTTTTTATTTTTTGCAATGCTATATTGGGAATCCATGGCCTTGAAATTGAAAACTCCTTTAGGAATGTTTCAACTTTTACCAATCAAAGCCACTAAGAAAATGCAAAATTCAAAGAGCTTTGAATTCAAGGGATTGTAAGTTTGGAAACCGACAATATAACGGTGATATTGTATGTCTGGAGTGAAGTTCAATCTACCTGTTTCACATTCTCCGCAATGTCCCTGTGTTACCAAACATGCAGAGTTGTCATGAGTGACAGAGTCTTAAAGCCTGGCAGGGAATCCAAAGTTGTTAAATGTCTTGATGGTTCCATCCTCTGTTGTCAATGCGGAAAAGCGGCGCGGCGCGGCCACCCCAAAAATTGACGCGGCGCGGGATGCGGGCGCGTATCGGGCGCTATTCCCGTGACGCGGACACTAATATTTTAATACTAAAATACTATAATGTTGAAAAAAAATACTAATAAAATTCATAATGTATTCATAATTTGAAATAAAACAAGTCTTAAACAAAACATAACAACATACTTGCAAGAATTACTAATAAAATTCAAGGTAGCCAACACTTTAAACCGATAAAGCTTAAAGTAACAAAAGTACTAAACATGAAATAAAAGTTTAATAATTATGAAAATCTTCATCATCACTTCTACCATCACTCATGTGCTCTTCCTCATCCTCTTTCTCTTCAATATCTTCCTCTTCATCCTCTTTTTCTTCATTCCCCCAATCATTAACAAAATAAAAAAAGAAAAGAGAAGTAAAAATCAAAATAAAAAAAAGAATTATATAAAAAGAAAACAAAACAGAATTAAAAAAAGAAAAGAGAATTAAAAATCAAAATAAAAAAAAACAGAATTAAAAAACAAAATAAAAAAAGAATTATATAAAAAGAAAACAAAACAGAATTAAAAAACAAAATAAAAAAAACAGAATTAGAAAAAGAAAATCAGAATTAAAAAATAAAATTAAAAAAACAGAATTAGAAAGAAAAAAACCAGAATTAAAAAAAAAGTGAAGATGAAAGAAAAACACAAATAAAATGGGAAGAGATGAAGGAAAATGGGAAGAGATGAAAAGAAAAAGAAAAATGAAAATGTGAAACATAGAAGGAAAAGGAAAAGGAAAATGGGAAGATGATTACCTTTGAGTGATGAAGAGATGAAAACCAAGCTATGAAGAGAAGAGCTGTGTTGTTTCACGTTGAAGAGAAAGCCAATGTTGTTTGTGCGGCTGTGTTTGTTTGGAAATAGTCACTTAGGGTTTTTCCAATTACCAAATTAGCCTTTGACCCGATTTTGACCCGGTTTTGACCCAGATTGCTTGTAGCGCCCGCTTTTCGCCGTAGCGCCCGCTTTTCGCAACCCACAAACGCGGCCGCTTTCGCCGCTATGCACAAACGCTCCGCCCCGGAGCGTCGCAACTCGGCGTGCTGTTTTCGGCCGCTCCGCGCCGCGATAGCGCCGGTAGCGGCCGCTATTGACAACAGAGGTTCCATCAAGACCAGCTGCAACAACTGATAGTCCCCATGATAAAACGGTGATACCGTGTGTCTGGAGTGAAGCTTGATCTACCTGTTTCACATTCTCCGCAATGTCACTGTGTGTTACCAAACATGCAGAATTGCCATGAGTGACAGAGTCTTGAAGCCTAGCAGGGAATCCAAAGTTGTGAAATGTCTTTATGGTTCCATCAAAACCAGCTGCAACAACTGATAGTCCCCATGATAAAACGGTGATACCGTACGTCTGGAGTGAAGCTCGATCTACCTGTTTCACATTCACCGCAATGCCACTGTATTACCAAACATGCAGAGTTGGCATGAGTGACAGAGTCTTAAAGCCTAGCAGGAAATCCAAAGTTGTGAAATGTCTTGATCGTTCCATCAAGACCTGCTGCAACAACTGATAGTCCCCATGTTTCTGGCACACAATTGTCATGGCATAGATTCTTAAGACATAGCTCTTCATCATCAGATTCAACTTCTGAAAGAGGCGAATCCCAACTGGGAAGTTTCTCTTCGGGCCATGTCATAGAACCTCGGCATGAACCATCAATGGAGAACCAACTACCAAAAGAAAAACGTTCAGACTCTCTAACGCATTGTCGTTGAGTTTCGGAAGAATAGTTGGCAAAATCGCTGAGAGAGCAGCTTCTTTCTGCAGTCGTGCCTGACCAAGGTATTGCAACAGTAACCCCCTTGGAGCGAAAGTACTCACAAGAACTCTCGGTTTTTCTCTGTTTGGAAAAATAACCTCCGGAGTCATTGAAGTTCCAAATATACACACGAGAGTCCTCTCCGACTGAAATTATGTGTTTTCCACCTGATGTAAATGAACCAGACATCTGACTTCCTGACATTGAAAGGCCTGCAAATTGTAGTAGTATGATCAAACAACTTTGAATATTCCATTTAAAGCAAGTGTCAGTAATGTAGACAATTGAGTTAAAAACAGGGTATCGGATAAGGAATGCACACATACAATACGCGGAGAATAGCTAAAACAAACATTTAAAGCTTGTAGTTAAAGCATGCATACTATATGAGAAGACTAAAAGAATAGAACGCATGATTATTTAAATCTGAAGGATTCAAAATCACAAGGTCCATAACCGATAATTCCTACATTATACTACCGAAGCAATTTAGCCCATGAACAACAATCTAGACTTCTAACCTATCCATGAAAAGAAATGGAAAGAAAAAGATTTTCATTGGATATATATTACAGGTTAAGTCTTAAACTGAAAGCCAATATATTTTCTTAAACATTGCTGAAGTCTAAAAATAGAAGTATGTGACAGTGGAAGGACAGCAGATCAAGCTGCAATATCATGCAATGTGTTTAAAAAATTGAACAAATTCAAGCCACTATTTATTTTTACATAATTTAAAATATACAGAAAAACAGATATTACCATAATTAAAAGAGAAGACCCTTAGAATGACAAGACATGCATAGCAAATAAAAAATAGAGAGCGTTTGGGGATTACACTACAATGCCAAGGTCAGAAATAACAAAACTAAGCTCTTAAATAAGATCTTTTTGCAATGCCAATTAAACAATTGAAGTATCAAAACTAGTGCTCTACCTTTATATGTCTGAACAAGTTCATGGCCTTCCAATATTCTAACTTTGGAATCTTGTGATGTGATCATAACTCTCCTATGGTTTTTCTGGGAAAACTGCAATGAAATTGGGTGTTCCATTGTTAATTAAGGAAGTAAAAAGCATAACCCTTTGTTTGCAGTGAAGCTTTCTCAGAAGAAAAACCTGAATGCCAGTAATCTTGTTGCTAGATGATCTCTTTTTTTCATTGACACGAATCTTCGCCTCAAGCTGGAATTGTTTACCTAAAATCATAAAATTCAAATTAGAAATTACTTTCAACTTATGTCAATATTCCTTTTGCATTGTATTCATAACTATAGAAATGTCACATGAGTAACTCATAAGTAAATACCTGAAGCAACATAAAAGCGGCAAGTACCAGAGAGGGAACCAACTACAAACCCCTGCATAAATAAAAAGCAATAGGTTCAAAATCATACTAAGGAAAGTTACCAGAAATGCAATAGGTAAAAAAGGAACAAAATTCTGAAAAGATACATTCAGTCAAGTATCCATAACATACCTTCCCATCTGGCTGGTAACTTATAGCACTTATGATATCTCGTACGTCTGCCCAGTCAACAACTCGCTCTTCATGTACTCCCCATATTCGGACTTTACCATCTATGGAGCCACTGATGAAATAATTTTCACCAACTGGGTTGAATTGAATGCATGTCACTGTTTCCAATTAAAATAGAGACACGGTTATTATTATACTTCTGGGATAAAGATGTTGTAATACTTCACATCACATTAAATTATGAAAATGAAGTAAGCATACGCTGCAAATGCATTAATAAGTAAAAGAAGGTGATCTTATACTTACCATAATCATTGTGATGGAAAACTTTTAAACATTGATTACAACCAATTTTCCACATGCGAACTGTTTTATCCATAGACGCGGAAAGAAGCATCTGCAACAGGTAAACTAGTTCAGTTTTCATTTGAATGTAAGTAGCAAAAAGAACAAATAGAGCTTATAGCATAATTGAGGGACAAGTATTAAGGTTCAGCAAACTCACATCAGAATCAGACCAAGACAAGTCCATCACATCACTAGAATGACCATATAGTTCTTGCAGCGGGGATTCCTCAATTTTGAGAATCTTCCTTGGAAGAACAGCTGGGGTTTTGCTCGAGCATTTCTTCGGAGAAAAAGACATGTAATGTTTCAATTTGCTAATGTCACGGTCTTCTTTAGCAAAACAAATACTTGAAGCCTTCAATGATGAAACACACCATATACGAACAACACCATCTTCACCTCCAGTTGCTAGATACTGACCATTAGGACTAAATTTCATAGTCCAAATTAGACCTTTGTGTGCTCTAATCTCTTGACCAGTATACACAGCGCTAAACTCATTCCAACTTTTTTTATTGTGCCTTACATTGATTTGAAGAGTTTTCCTCGCACCCACATTACCAGGTTTTGATCTAACTTTCCCTCTGTTCAGAACTTTGTTCCACCACTTTATCTTCTTCTTTTTACCATTATCAATAACATTAGATTCTTCCGGTGTCTCAGCTTCTCTATGTCTAAGATTTTGACTGGAACATGATAGCTCTTTATCATCATCATCTTTGGGATCAACCAACTTCTCATAAACATGTTCAGCATCAGACAAAATACAATCATTTGATACTGTTCCACTACAATCCATGATCCTCTCCTCACAATACACTATTTCGTTTTGAGAAGAAGCATCAACCAAACCCATCTCTTGTAGAAACCTTTCTTTTCTTTCCTTCACACTAATAGGCTCATTAAGCCATAACTCATACCCAAGGTCTTGTTTAGTCAAAAGAGAGTCTTGAGGAGGTGACAAACATTCCAATGAGTCAAAGAACACATCATTATCTCCTTCATCAGAGATCATCAACATATCTTGTAATAATCCTCCTCAAACAAAAAAGTCCCACATGAAAAAAAATGCAAATTGGTCACAAATAATTTCACTTTCTCTACTCCACACACACCTTAAATATCAATCAAAGCCCCCAAAATCAAGGGTCCGAGATTCTCTCGGTGATTATGTGAAATTCAATGTCAAAACAACAGGCAGAGAGACCAAGTTCGAGGAACCATCAGAAAAGAACCAATAACACGACAAGAGGTTTTTGCATGTTGTGAAAAAACTCAAACCCAGAATCCCAATACTTAAATAAGTAGTAGTAAAAAATAATAATAATATTATTAAAAAACTAATCCCGAAACCAAAACTCGATAACATAAAAAACTAACGAAACTAAAAAAATGAGAAAAACAAAGGGTACCCGTCTTGTGAATGTGAAGCAAAAGCACAAAAAATTCAAGTTGAACACCGACCCTCCAGTTATTAAGGACACCCTCAAAGTGCAGTGAACCAAAGCAAAAAGGGAGGGTGTAGCTGGCAGGACCCTGGTTCAAGACACGAGAGAAAATGGCGGAAGAAGAAAGAGAGAGAGATTATGTCGTGTCACCCTTTGAGAAAACAAAACAAGCCTCGAGATTTGAGGGTATTGGGATTGAAAAAACAACAACTGCAACCAAGAGATTAGAATTAGAAGAAGAAGAACCACACCACACACACACGCACGCAGTAGCGACAAAGAAACACGAGCGGCGCGACCCGAGAAACAAGGACAAGCTAGGCTACTACCACTACTTCTCTTGTCTGTCTCTGCAACAACCACCACTCTATACTACTACTATAACAACAACACCTTCATGCTTTTCTTCTTCTTGTAATCCCCACCTATCGCTTTCTGTGTCATAACAAAAACCAAACCAAAACACACCTTATTAACATAGACATAGAAAGAGAAACAGAGAATTTCGGTGTCATTAATTTTTAATCATAATCAGTGCCATAAGTTTAACATTCATCACCTAGTATTAAGGATGTGTGTATCATGACATTAAATTAAATTCAAAATAAAAAGGAAATAATTTATTTAAAATGTTTTCGAATAATTTGCCCGTACGCGTCAAGCGTAATAATAAGAGATAATAGAGAATAATAGAGCGTGACGCGAATTAAAATGTGGTAATGATATAATTAAAAATCTGAGAGCACACACAGGTAAATATAATTCCATGATTAGTGTATAAGACGCATTAATTACTAATGGGCGTTACATATACCTAATAATTAAAATAAAATAAAAATAGAAATAGAAGGAGTAATTGGTGGGGATAGTACCCTAGAAGAGATGGGCACAAGAACTAATAACTAGTACTGAAGCTATAAAAATGCCGTTTTAAAGAAAGCGATGAGTCGAAACATGAAAGGGTCTAAGAGTTATAGGTGTCCACTTTGAACCTTCGTAGGTCTCCTTATTACAGCAAAACATTACTACCACCACAACTGCATTGCATCTCACATTTTTAATTCCTTGGGCTCTGTGTTTCAGTCCTACGTTTTAATGCCTCCTCTACCTCTCTTTACCTCTCTTACTACTCCTACTCCTATCCTATGTGTTTCTTAGTACTCCTAATATAGACTTTGTTGGCATTTTTTTATATGCAATGAAATGAACGACAATCATCATTTAAAAGTTAAAACTCATATACACTTGTTAGTTATGTTATATCTTGGGTTTAAGTCCCATAAAAATGTTCACTTTAATAATATCAACATTTGTTAGTTGAGTTAGGTTTTACATACGACTAAATAAAATAAAATAAATTAATTTGCATATTCCTTGGTGCTTCTATTGTAGCACTTTCTTTATATGCCCCAAGCTAGGAGTTCTTTCTCTGAAAGGCTATCTAGATTATCACTCTTTTTAGTATAGGGGGTTACAGAAAAAAGAAACTTCTTTTAAATTGGACTTGTCCTTTTGAGTGGATTTTTCAACTACAAGTCACAACTAGAAACTCACGTGACCCAGTTGATTCAAGTGCAACCCAACCAAGGCAGGTAAATAGGGGACCCGGGTAAGTTAGTCCATTCAATTTCAAACACTGGAAGAAAATATCCTCTTCTCACTTAATTGGAATTCAAGATGGTAATATATATTTTAGAAAAGAAAAAAAAAACTCAAATGGAAATAATAATTAAAAAAAAAACTCAAATGGAAATAATAAGTGATAAGATGGATCATAGTATAAATCATTATCAACATTTTAGCATGGATCGAACCTTCCAAAACTTGCCTCAGCTGTCCACACGTTCCATCACCCTTTTCTTTCCCCATTTACACCCGTTGATTTTTCCTTCATTTTCCAATTCATCATATCTCACCACAATTATAGGTCTTGCTATTTTAATTTTGAAAATAAATCAATTATTTTCTAATCCATACTGATACTCGATAAAAACTTTCCTATTCTTTCCTAAAAAAAAATTCCTATTCTGGATTTTCTTAACCACTGTGATAAATAAGTGTAAAATATTTTTATACATGCATATATTTTATAGAACAATCTTAAAAAAGGACATTATATAGTGATTTGACTAGACATTAAAAATATATAAATTAAGTCCAAAATAATAATACTAGAAAATTCATATTCCTATATATTAAATGTTATCTCTTGTTTATGATGCAATAATATATCATGATAAATTATAAGTGTTAGCTTTTTGGCAAAAATTATTTGTGTCTTTTTTTTGACAAAAGTTATTCTAAAAAATTATTGTGTATCTTGTATTTATGTATATAAAACGGGACCACATATTTTTTTTGATAGGGTATCAAAATAATCCTATTGGACAGGGTTAACTAAATTGATTGATTTGTTTGAGTGAAATATCCGTGGCTGGTGTATTCCTCAACGATTAGTGTGGAGCCAGTAGCACTAGAGTGTACTGTGAGAAGCCCCTTTCAATTCTAAAAACAATATTGGCTTCATTGTGATCTGCTTAATGTATCCCTAACCACAAAAGAATGCAATAGCTGTATATAATATAATGAATGTGTTTCAGAATCTTACACTCGTGTTTGGTTAAATGCCAAGTTGTGATGTTTACAATATCATGTGCCCCCAATAATTAAAATGAATAACAAAAAATATCATGGAAAATGTTGTTGGAAGTTTAACATAGATCTTTTATATGTCAGCTAGACAAATTGTCAATCATACAGAATGTATTAGCTAGCTAATCATTCACAAGTTCAACCGGCCTCTCTAAGTATGCATATTGTTAATTACTAGTTATTGGTAGTAGTATTAAAGAAGACAATCACTGATTGAGGATAATCTTCAATCAATCATAGTATTTTTTTTTTTTTACTTTTCTCTTCATCTCCAAAATTAGAAAAAAGCAAATCTAGAGTACTCAACCCCTCTAAGGATGCTCGACCATGTACTCTCTTTGTCCCAATTATTAGTATTTTTGTTCATTTCAATATACTTAATTTTGAACGGAATAAAAAAATTATGAGTTACTTTACAAAATCATCATTTATTAATGACATAGGAAATATTAATTAAAAAAAATAAAAGAATAGTGAATGATAAATAGTAAGGGGTAAGAGAAAAATATGAATATGGTTTTACTTGTTGTATAGTAAAGTGCTTTATATTTTGGGACAAATTTTTTTTAAAGTTATTTTTATTTTTTAATGACAAATGTTAGTAGTTAATTCACTTAATTGTTAGATTAATATTTACACATTTCCTCCAAATTTTTAATCCTTAGCTCAAACCAAATAAACTACCCAACCCACTTTGGTAAGTAACTTATAACTTGAAAAGGATGGAGTAATATGTAATCATATACTGTAATTGTGAATCTCAATCATTGAATGAATGAAAATATGACGATTTTGTTTGTGGGTTTGCAATTTGAATATGATAAAAAACCCTTTATTAAATTTTAAAATTCAATATTAATGACTAAAATATGAATCTTCCGATCTTCATTCAAATTTTCAAGATTCACAACTCTTAGAACAAAATTCATTTCCAAACTTGAAAAACAACTTATGCTTAACCTAGAATTATATCTAACACAGCCGCCAGATGCAGGTTATTACTACTATGAGAATTGTCACATTCATGTTTCATACTTTTATTCTGACTTGACAATGTGAAAAAGCCTATAAACACTATATAATTGACCAAAGTCAATGTCGCATTTGCGTATTAAAAACACAAAAAACAATTTACTAAAAAATAACAGAATGAGGATTGAATAATTCCACCTGTCATATATAACAGTGTGATAGCACATTTTAATGACAGATTAGTAAGTACTATATATCATATGTGAATTATTTGGTGTTTGGTATCTACTTTTGATTTTTCTACTATCTTAGGTCGCATTCTGCTTGGCAATAATGCAATTTGTTTGCATCACAAAGCTAGAAATTAAAGGAAAATATGACAAAGGAAACATGATATATCATGTGATCCTGCTCTAGAAAATAGTGGATTGCACTATTATAAAGATTTATTTTCCATATTTGCTTTAATCCGAGAAAAACAAACAAAGAATCAACACAGTAAGGGGAGACAAGCACACAAAGTGCATGTGGAAGTTTTCCAAGAACTACAGAAGTTTACATATACAAATAAAATTGGTATTCACAAAATAGAGAAACATTGAGAAAATCAAAAAGCATAACAGAAAGTATTGAAGCTAACCTCAAATAAGACTTATAGACCCCAAGGCTTCAATCCCTTTGCAAATTGCAAACGGAAAACACGTACCAAGGCAGTGTCGGAATTGATCTAAGTTCTAATTTTAATATGGTTGTGTACTGTTGTCTTTTGGTCTGCATGTGTATGTAGAGAGAGAGGGGAAATATATATATATATATATATATATATATATATATATATATATATATATATAGGAATAATTTCATAAGGAAAGGTTTCTTTCACAAAAAAGTGAAAATAGTACACTTGGGTTGTAGAATCAAACAATAAAAAATAAGTGACAAATATATTGTCCACCAACAAAAAGTGAGTGAATTTTTTTTTAAACAAAGCAAAATGAAATATATTAACAATAATAATCATGCCTCCTAACATGAGATGTATTTGAGGGAAACATCAAAGTCTTACAAATGTAATCAAGGGAACCAAAAAGAGAAAAACATAAAGAGAGTTGTTAGCGAATGCACAAACAAGAGAAAAGGCTAAGCCACAAGCAATGATAACCAAAAGATAAATTAACGTATTTTGCCTTCAGCCACCGGTAGGATAATAATTTGACTTTATCCGATAAATGATGAATAGAGTCTTCCTTTTTGCTAAATATTCTAGTATTTCGCTCTTTCCACATTACCCAAACACATGAAAACCAAATTTTAGACATAATAGTTCGTCGAGCTTTTGAACCGCCTCTTAAATAGCCAAACTGAATAAAATGGTCTGAAATACTTAAATGATCAAACGAAGAGAAATTAATCCAATGACGAACATGTTGTCAAATGATGTTGAAGAAGTTACAATCCAAAAACAAGTGATTAGCTGATTTTGTAGCACCACACCCACTCACACAAAGTTGAGATTCTTGATTAATGATGCCTTGTCTGAATAAGTTGTCCTTGGTAGGAAGCCGATTTCTGAGAAGACACAAAACAAACACATATACCTTCAAAGGAAAATCCTTATGCCAAAGTAAATCCGAAGCAGGTGAATGAAAATGAGGAACAAAATTAAATAGCATCCGATATGTTTCGCTGACAGAATAACCAACAACCGGATCTAATTGTCATTGCCAATGGTCACCACTGCCAACCTGTAAAGTAACATTGTTAATTGAATCCCTACACTTCCCTACCAACTCCTCCTCACACGCAAACAATTGTCGCCGTCATTTCCAAGTCTCTCCTCCCTTTTCCCAACCCAAAGAAAACATATTTGTCATTGATGTCCATTGGCACTTAGACAACTCGAACAACCTCTTAAATCGCTCCTTGAGAGAAATACCCCCTAACCAAGGATCTAACCAAAAGTCTGTATCAACCCCATCACCCACCACCCTCCTTAAATTATCTTTAAACCAACTTCTTCCCCTGAATCCGACACCATTTCGGAACCGCACCAACTCCTTCCATCAAACAAACTCATCTCTACAAGTGCCCCTCCTCCTCACCATATTTCTCCCTCAACGCTTTATACAACAACCCCCCCTTTATCCCTAAAAGAGTGACATTAAACTTATTCATCCTCATAACCCCCAAACCTCCAAACTCTTTACCCGAACAAATAGTATCTCAATCAATCCAAAAAATATTCTAGTATTCTCACCACTCCCTAGAAAAAACAATTAAATAAAGATTCTAAAGAAGAAATGATACATGTCATAGTCTTGAAGAAGGAAAGAAAGTAGATTAGAAGATATGACGGGACAAACTTTAGGAGAACTCGCCGACCACCCAAAGATAAGTTCATGTTTTTCCAACCCGACGGCGGACAGTCTAATCTTAATACCATTTAACAGCGGGTCCCAAAAACTTAGATAACAAGCGAAAATAACTCATCTGAGTTGGCATCAATCAAAATCATTCATGCTAAGTTCACTAGTACAAAAAACATTTATTAACACAGACATTTTAAGTGGGTTGTAATCCACCTGACTTAAAAACTCATGCGGAGGAAAGGATTTTGAGACTAATACATATTAAATCGGTTAACCCCATTTAAAAAAAATTTATATTAAAATTAAAATAAAACAAACATTCACTACAAATCTCCTTCCCACAACTCAAAACCCTGATTTTATTCCTCAATCTCTCCCTCAGTCTCACTTTCTCAGTTTCTCCCAATCTGAACTCTAAATCTTCATCACTCTCACCCTCAATCTCACTATCACCATCGCTCACCACCAGCTGTTCACACAACCCACTCGTTCGTTTGAGCAATCTCACTCAATCGCACCCACTCAATCTCACTCAATCGTAAGCGAAACCCTTTTCTCTCTGTTTTCAATTTCAATTTTTTTTCCTCTTATCTTTAACCTAATTAACGTAACACTGTATTTTTCTTCCTCAAGGTACCACCGCCGATGACCTATTTCCGTTGTTTGATAAGTATGGCAAGGTTGTTGACATCTTCATCCCCAAAGATCGAAGGTATTCAAAAAGTTTTTTTTTGTTTTTAATTTCCCCCAATTTTTCATTTATCAAATTTATTTATTTGTTGAAATTTTCTTCTATTTTTTAAAGGACTGGTGAATCGAGAGGTTTCACTTTTGTGCGTTACAAATATGCTGACGAAGCTTCCAAGTCTGTTGATAGGCTCGATGGTATATGCTTCTTGTTAATTCATTTCATTGTTTAGAAAGAAAAAAAAAAGTTTTTTTTTTGTATATGAATTTAAAAACGAATGATTAATTTTACAGGAAGAATGGTTGATGGTCGTGAAATAACTGTCCAGTTTGCGAAATATGGCCCTAATGCTGAGAGGATGTAAGTTTTATTTTTATTTTTCGTTTTTGTTACGATGGTGTTGTTGTTGTTATGTCAAATTAAAAAATTTACCTTGATTTTCTATATCATGATGTTTATATAACGAGGTAAAATTAAGTGTGTGTTTGGTCATAAAAATTGATTTTGAGTGAATTGATTTTAGTTAAAATTGAGTTCAATGTGACACGGTTTATGTTTGAGTTAAACAGTAAATTTGAGTGTAAAAATTGTGTTTCGAGTCTAAAGCTACAAACACTAGCTTCAAGTTTGAATGAATTGTAGAGGCAAAGTCAGTTTTACACCTCTACAATCAATTTTGTCTCATTGTTAATTGAAACCAAACACACACTGAGTAACCTGTCAAATAGATTTAGTTTGAGTTTGAATACAATAGTTTTATTCAGTTGCATGCTGATATTGGATGCTGGTTAATATTTTTTTTAATTGATTTATCTTTTTTATTTTTGTGCAATTGTATGTAGCTAAGTTTATTTATCTTATTTACAGTCAGAAAGGAAGGATTATTGAAACATCCCCGAGATCAAAGAGCTCAAGGAGCCGCAGTCCCAGTAAGAGAAGGTGAGTACCACTTTTTAATGTCCTTGCTGCTTCTAGAGTGTTGTGGATGTAGGAGAGTTTTGGTGGCTGCTTTTAGAGTGTTGTGGATGTAGGAGAGTTTTGGTGGCTGCTTCTAGAGTGTTGTGGATGTAGGAGAGTTTTGGTGGCTTCAATCGTTCGTTCGCTTCACCACCAGCCATTCGCAGAACTTCAATCGTTCATCTCAGTTCCAACAATCTCAGTTCCATTAGCAGAGGGCTTTGTCGAATATATGCTGATTTCAAAAAAAAAAAAGAGTCCTAAGTTTCTTATTTTCTGGAAATCTAGAGAGAAAACTGAAGATGGCAAGGAGCTGCATTTCGACCATGGTGCTCCGTTTTTCTCGGTTAGCAAGCCTGAGGTAGCTCGTCTAGTTCAAGAATGGGAGTCGAGGGGTCTTGTAGCTGAATGGAGAGAAAAGTTTGGTTCATTTGATATTCAAACCCTTAAAGACAACATAGAGCAGGTTCACAAGTATTCTTCATATGTTTTTTTTTTGTGCTGTACATAATATGGCATAGATTGATTAAGTAGTACTTTTTGCTTTCAGTAATGTTGGTGGTTATTGGTGTCAATTATTCTGATTGAAAGTTAGTACTATAGTGTATCTTCCTTAGAGTTGTTGGCTCTCACCACCATGTTTACAAACATTGCATTAATTTGGATTGGATATATAGTTTAATTTTTGTACAATTGTCATTCATGTCATGGACATCATCTTTATTTTACAGTGAAAGATGGGTTCTTCATTCAACAGCAGAATATGCAGAGAGTATAATTGCTCAAATGGGACTCAAGAAGCCTTCAGACGTTACATTGAATAAAGTGGCTGAAGAGCTTTTCCAAGAATTTCAAAGGACAGAGACTAACATATCACAACCTTTTTTCAAGAATGCCCATAGATGGTAAGTCAATCTTGGTTGAATGCTATTCACATGTCATGGACATGTATAATATTTCTAGCAAGCATTACATTTGACCGTTAGAGCCTTGAGAGAACTATCTCAAGTTATAGACTATAACTTATGTAGTATGTAGCACAACACTTTACTGGATAGTGGATGTTGATTCATTCGTAATTATTTGTGTACACCTAATGTGCACCCGGTCCAAAACATGTGGACCTCTTTGTTGAACTTACTGGATAGTGGATGGTTTACTTAGTCTTACAGATGTTTTTTTTTTCTTAAGGCGGTTAAAGATGGATTTCAACATTATGCTAAGAACCATCATTTTTCTTGCAGACAAATCCCAAAACAGGTTCTTCTGGGCAGCATCCATACATTCTTCAGAATCTGGTAAAGGATCAGATTCTGGTACTGCTTGAGGTTTAAGTGATGGTGTTTTGGTTTTCTATTTGAGTTTAGAATAATGAGAGCTTAATGATTGGTCATCTGTGGGTGAGGGGGTTAGGTATGAAGTGATTGTAGAACTGATTGTAACGTTGTAACTTGATAGTATGTCATTTTGTCTGATATGCTGTTATGAATAGTGATTCAAATTTTGTTACCATAAATTAAATGAGCAATGAAGTATATACATAAATATATTTTGATTTCTTTGAGTATTGAGTAATTGGTTTGGGTGAATGGTATAATAGTTCTTCATAGTTAGGGAGAATTATTCTAGTTAGGTCATTTCAAGAATTTATTTATTTTGACAAATTTCAAGAATTTATTCTAAAAATTGATTATAGTAATCAATTTCAAATTCCAATGATTTTGGTTATATATTTTATTATATTTATAGAGTAAACTAATTTTAATGGTAATTTTATGAATTATGTATTTTTAGAATTTATAATAGAATGGAAAATATTAAAAAAAATGAATTATGTATTTTTATTATATTTTTTTTTCAGAATAATTAAAAGCTTTTAAATGGGGTGAACCGACTTAATAAAAGATTTTAAATCGGTTGAACCGATCTAAATTATGTTTATTAAATCGGATGAGTGACCAGACTTAAAAAACTGATTTTTTTTACCCTTTTAACCTTTTTTAAATGGGTTAACCCGATTTAATTAGTATCTTTTAAATCGGGTGAACCGACTTAATAAATTTTTTTTGACCCTTTTAACCTTTTTTAAATGGGTTAACCCGATTTAATTAGTATCTTTTAAATGGGGTGAACCGACTTAATAAAATATTTTAAATCGGGTAAGGGAGAAGACTTAAAATCAGAACGGTTTTTTAAGTCTGCCCCCTATAAATCGGTTATGGAACCGATTTAAAAAGCCATATTCACCCGATTTAAAAAGTACTTTCTGTACTAGTGGTTGTTAGTCACACCCCAGCTCCACACCACTTTAGATAGATGGATGAAGGGGTGGGCTGATAACAATTTCTTATGAATGAAATGAGTGTAGCACTTTGACCAAATTTTGCATGAAATTTACTTTTTTCCCTTTTAAAATTGCTCATTTTCTTGATCCAACGGAAGTTAACTCACGCTCAGCATTTTTCAGTTGTAGTTAACTCACGCTGTCACTTTTAAGATCGGTTGGCCCGACTTAAAAAAATGATTAAACTGATCTAAAAAGTGTTATCGTGAGTTAACTACCGCTGAAAAATGTCGAGCGTGAATTAACTCCCGCCGAAAGGGAATGAACAATTTTGAAAGGGAGAAGAACAATTTTCATTTTGTATTTAGAATCATTCATGAATCATGTTTTGTCTTGACTCCCGAGAATGATGTTTAATTTATTGAAACTTCCAAACTATATTATTTTCTTTTGTTTTTTACTGGGCTAGATTATTTGTTATGTGACTTGTTATGTTTAATTTCTTCCTCTAATTTGTGTTATTTAATTTATTTATTCACTTGTCAACTATATTCATTTATATTCTTAAAAAAAACTATATTCATTTATATGTTAATTAATTTTATATAATACAAATATTAGTTGTATATCAAATATTTATGTTATATTATGCATGCATAAATTTACATTTTTCTACAAAGGTATTAAATTAAGGAACTAGTTACTACTATAGCAAAGCGGTGGAACCAATGTCATAAGCAGCTTATAAAAGATTGAATCGACAGAACTTACGAGTCATGATAAATTAGTTCAATCAATTGAGTTACATGCTGGTATGAATAAGATGACTAATAAAAAAAATGTGATTTATCAACTGTAGTTATAACGTCAATATAGGGTGATTAAATCAATTGGCAGATAAAAGGAATTCTTGCTAACTGTACTTGCTGTGAGTACAATCTTTCTAGAAACTAGGGTTTCTGTGCTGTGTTTTGGTCCTGCCTCGGAAATGATCCCAAGGTTACTATTTGTAGCCTTTCTTGGGCCTACCCGGTCATGGTTTTGGGCCTAAATCGTAAAAGGGCCAAAACCATGACTTGGGCGCCCTCGTAAGCTGCTGAGGGCGCCCCCAAAGGGCTATTTGCGATTGTAAAGTGGGCCCTCTGCCCTCTTGGAGGACGTCCAACCTTATTCCAAGGGTTCACACCCTTGGCTTTAGGGTCTCAAATCCTTGATAGTGAGATCTACGGTCCACAGCCCAACAAGCACGAGTCTTGGTACAAGGCGAAGTGATTAAACTGTTTACGGGGGATTTGTCTATGACCTTTCGCCCAACAAGTGGGGCTTACTAGTCACAAAGCCATATGAAAAAATTTTATGAGTACTAGCCCAACATGGATGTTTAAACCCTGCGTGGGTACTAGCCCAACATGGATACTAGCCCTGCGTGGGTACTAGCCCAACATGGATACTAGCCCAACATGGGTACTAGCTCCATGTTTCGTTCTGAGTACCTTAATGGGCGGCAATAGCCCTTCGAGAGTGTGGGCGCTAGCCCAACAGGAATATTTATGGTAGCCCAACAGGCACAAGTCTTGGTACAAGGCGAAGTGGTTAATCTGCGTGTAGCTCGCCGCGTCCTTTGGACTACGTGTTGAGGACGCCTCTTACTGGGATCCGACGGCTGGCGTGAGGCGACCGTTCGCTCTCGCTGACGTGTCCGAATCGTAGCGGTTCTCGGAAATCGTGCCAACTTAAGTGACGTCATCTGCGCGTTTCCCCAGGCTTTTTCACTTTAAACTGAAACAGATCTACTTTATCCTTGTACTTTCAGATTTCCCCTATCTTTTTCTCCTCCTTTATCTCCGTCTTTTCCTTCCGACTCGTTTCCTTTTTCTCGTTCAAGCGATTGCGGTGTTCGTGGAGTTCTGTGCTTACTGTTTTACGGATCGTCCGGAGTACTCGTTCGCTTCTCAAGCCCTCCATTTGTCTAGATCCAGGTACCCTTACTTGATCTCGTTCTTTTTACTTTAACATCAGTAGTATGGTGAGGATTAGAGAGTGCGATGCGGCGGGTAGGGAGTTATCCCCAGCTAATTCGGAGGAGAGGTGTAGGTTGTGGGGGGAGAGCGTTAGGCATGCGAAACGCTCAGATGGAACCATGGATTGGGTGGTGTTTGATAAGGCCTACTACGGCCACTCCCTTGTGACGGAGTCTCCGAGTGGTTTGGACAGGGGTGAAGTGGGAAGTATTAGTGGGGATTCATCTGACTCTATTGTTCGTTCTGTTCGCCCAGGTCCGTTCTGTAGGAAGGGAATTTGTTACATGGCGTCTTCTAGTGATTCAGAACAAGAGAGTTTTGCCGACGAGGTGTTTCGTTCTGAGTCTGTGTACTTGGACTCCCAACGGGTGGCGTTTTTCCGGAGTAAGCTGCACGTGTCTTCTACGGGATTTGAGGAGGACGTGGTTTTGGAACCTTGTCGCCCGGGCGAGAAAGTGTGCGCACAGAGGCCGAAGAGTTTGAAGAGTGAGATGTTCCATATGTACACCGCCGTTTTTGAAGATCTGGGTGTGAAGTATCCCTTCACGCCCTTTGAAGTTGACATACCCAACTGTCTCAACGTCGCGCCTTCTCAGCTGCAGCCGAATAGCTGGGCTTTTATCCGCGCTTTTGAGATTCTTTGTGAGGGATTGGGCTTCCAGCCCTCGGTTGGATCCTTCTTTACTTTCTATGGCACGAAGGGGGTGGATAAGCAGTCTTGGGTGTCTGTCAGCGCGCACCCTGGTAAGAGGCTGTTCCCGCCCTACGCCTCTCATTACAAAAATTGGAGACAAACATTCCTTCGGGTTCGGGGGCGAAAGGGTTGTGAGGCAGTCGCGGTATGGGTGGACGGTAAGCTGAGGTTTCCCACATGTTGGACGAGTGCTCCGGCGTCCATCATGGGTTTTGAATATGAGAAGCTGGACGCGTACGACCAGGGCGTCGTCTGTTTTTTGGACAAGATGTTGCCTGTGAACATCCGGGAGTTATTGAACAGGGAAGGGGACGTAGATAGCCTAGACGAGTATTTACGTGAGTCAAACTCATTTACTCAAGCCTATGTTTTGCATTTATATTGTCTTGTCCCTTGACTTTTCGCTTTATTTTCTGTAGAGGATATGGCGCCCATGACTGCGGCGGAGAGGAAAAGATATCTCGAAGAGATGAAGGCAAAAAAGGCTGCTGAGGGAACGGCGACTACTGATCCTGCGGGACTTATTACTCGTAAACCAAAAAGGAAAGCTGATCACCCGCTCGAAGTTCCAGCTGAGAGCCTTCCGGCGGCTCCGCGCGATAGGAGGTCGCCCGAGAAAGATAATAAGGGGAAGGCGGTATCGGAGAAAAAAGGGAAGAAGACGCCCTCTCCTTCCCTGATTGGCGCCGTCAAAACCAGCAGCTCGGTGCCGTCTTTCTGGGACAAAGGTTTTGACTACGGTGCCTACGTGAAGGAGAGGCTGGTATTTAATCCTGAAGACGCAGAGTCGGGAAGCCAGGGCGCTGTGCCTTTTATGATGAAGGATATGGGGGTCCATTGTCTGCGAACTATGTTGCTTATAGACTCGGTGGATCGTAAGTATGAAGAAGTGGTGCAGAATGAGGAGGCTCTTCAAGCTACGGTGAGGGCGTTGGAGAAAGAGTTGGAGGAGGCCGGGAATGCTAGGGAGAAAGAGGTGCGGGAGGCTAGGGAGGCGGTGACGCTTGAATTTGAGAAACACATCTCCGATCTGAAGATTGGTTATGCGGCAGATCTTGCTGGAAAGGACGGTGTCATCGCCAAGCTACAAAACGATGTCGCGGCTGGAGCAGAAAGGGAGGCTCAGCTTATGGTTGAGGTTTCTGAAGCGAAGGGCGAGCTGGCTCTGAACTTTGATGCTGGCTTTGAAAGAGCCAAGGCACAATTCGCCCTCCTCCATCCTGGCGCCGATACTTCCGCTCTTGATCCTTTTAAAATTATTGTAGATGGCGTCCTAGTGGACGAACCCTAATTTTGTTTGTTGTAATTTAACTTCCTTGACTACTTTTAAATTCATTACTCTGCTTGAATTTGTAATTTTAAGCTTTTTATTTTCCTGCAAATTTATGCATTTCAGAAGGTCTCTCCTGGGTGGTGATTACATTCGTTTCATAATGACGTCGACCGTTGTAGGCGCGTTTCTTTTAGCGCTTGATGCTACAGGGTTCCTTTATAAGGTTTCCCGACGATCTTGTTTTCTGCTCGCGACGTCTTAGAGCCCTCTTTGGGGTTAAGGAATTTGGCGGCGATCTTATTTTCGTCTCGCGACGTCTTAGAGCCCTCTTTGGGGTTAAGGAATTAGGTGGCGATCTCTTTTTCAGCTCACGACGTCTTAGAGCCCTGTCTTTTAGGGTTAAGGAATTAGGCGGCTCTCTTTTTAAGCTCACGACGTCTTAGAGCCCTGTCTTTTAGGGTTAAGGAATTAGGTGGCAATTTCTTTTTAAGCTCACGACGTCTTAGAGCCCTGTATTTTAGGGTTAAGGAATTAGGTGGCCATTTCTTTTTAAGCTCACGACGTCTTAGAGCCCTGTATTTTAGGGTTAAGGAATTAGGTGGCCCTTTCTTTGTGGTTAACGTATCATACGGCGAGCTCATTTGAGATTCGGCAATGGCGATCTGCTAAATGCAATGAGAGTAAGATAAACAAGCAATATATATATAACATCAATAATAAACCGAGGCCTCGTTAAAAACCCCCATTACTGCGGGGGGAAAAGAGTGCCCCTTACTGTCTTACTACTTAACTGTACAAAAGCAAATTTATAAGATAAAAAACGGTAGGAACTAAAATGGCTTTGTCTTCCCTCTAGCTCGCCTTCGAGTTGTCATGGCGAGTTCCTTCCTGCACTGTGCTCAACTTTTTCATCGTACTGCGGTTAGCTGGTTTTGCCTGTAGTATCAACCCCTTCTTGATTTCATCGGATTCTACTTCTTCTTTCCTGGTCCTGAGAATTGGATTGGCCGGCTTTGGGCGGAGCGTCAGGAAAGGAGTACTCGTTTCCTCAACCTTCCTGGCCTCACCGTGTTCTGCATCTTCTTCCTCAGCATTGGCTCTCGAATTGACTGGCTTCAAGTGGGGTACCAAGAAGGGAGTACTTTCTTCCTCGACCCTCTCGATCTCCTCGGGTTCCGTATCTTCTTCTTCAACATTAGTACTTGAATTGGCTGACTTCGACTGGAGTATCAAGAAGGGAGTACTTTCTTCCTCGACCTTCTTGATTTCCTGGACATGAATCTCCCCTTCTAGGCTGGAAACAATGAGGTTCACTCGGTGCGCTTTTATGTTACTGCTTCCTTTCTTCTCCTTCTGAATCTTCAAGCTGTTGTGGTAACACTCTCGGGCTGCTCGCTGGTCTGCTCTAATGGTACCAACCCGCCCATCATCCAGCGGGTATTTCATAACGAGGAATTTGGTGGAAAGGTAGGCGTCGAGGGCGTTAAAGGCTGGGCGGCCTACGATGACATTGTAGGAACAGGGCGAGTTGACTACCAAGTATCTAATCCTGATGGTCTTAGCATTATTACCTGTACCGAATGTTGTTTTCAGCGTGACGTATCCCCGGACGTGCACCTGTTCCCCTGTAAAGCCGGCCAGTATCCCTTTATAAGGCTGCAACTGCTCCTCGTCTAGACCCATTTTCTCAAACGCAGAATAATAGAGGATGTCCGCAGAACTGCCGGGATCAATCAATACCCTCTTGACATCCCAGTTGAAGATTTGGACGATGATGACCATGGGATCGTCATCGTGGGGAATTACCCCTCCGCGGTCTTCACTTGAGAAAGTGATATCCACCTGGCGTTCTGGTCCCTTTCTGGTGTGGTCATCAAGCAACATTATTTGTCTGACATACTTCTTCCGGGAGGTGCTGGACTCCCCGCCTCCTGCAAAACCGCCAAATATGGTGTTCAATGTGTGGCGCTCTCCTTCTTTCGCCACATCTTTTTCTCTCTGGGGGTCTTCGGGGGGACGCCTGTCTCCTCCTCTACCTTCCTTCACATATCCCCTTAATCTGCCGTTCTGAACCAACTTCTCTATTTCCCTTTTCAGATGTATACAATCGTCTGTAGTGTGTCCCTTGATGCGGTGATATTTGCACCAGGCATCCTTATCGTTCCCTGATAAGTGCCTGAAAGTGGTTAAATTGTTCATTTAATTAAGGCACTTATGTTACTTATTTCACAAGTTATCATAGGATAAGCCCATATTTATGGTTCAAATGCAATATTTGTGATCCTATGCCTTACCCCATGTTATTATTGCAGGAAATTTATGATTGATCATGCTGAGCAAAGAAATGAAGTTTTTATCAAAGCCATCGCTACAAGCGCATGAATCCTCGCTACAAGCGAGGATAGGCAGGGATTTTGAAGGCTTCATCGCTTCAAGCGCCAGTTGCCACGCTTCAAGCGAGCATAGGCAGGGATTTTTAGAGGTTCATCGCTACAAGCGATGGACTGGTCGCTTCAAGCGACCAAGGGCGGTTTAAGGCTCCATGCTGACGTGGAGGACTCCCATTGGCCATTAAACTTCCTCGCTACAAGTGACCAGCTCATCGCTTGTAGCGAGCGTGCAAAAATTCAGATTTTAAATAGCACTTTTGGCTCATTTTCTGATAGAACCAGTTGGAGAACTTTGAGTACTTTTTCTTCCAATTGTTAGGATTGCTTTAGTAGTAGTTTAGGACTTAGTAATTAGGGCTAGAAGTAGTGATCTTCAAGGAGCAAAAGGATTGAATTGTGGAAATCCACCAAGGGCTTTGGGAAATCAAGACTTTGGGTTATGATCTTCATCTTTTCTCTTATCTTTTGTATAGTTGTCATGAAAATGAGCAACTAACATCCCTTTGTTGGGATTAGAGGTAATCTTTCTAGCTTTGATGTAATGAATGATTATGTGAATATATGATTTAGCAATTTAAGTGTTTATGAAGTTATTCTTGCTTTTCACTCTCATGATTGATTCAATTGATATTGACAAATACTTTTGAATCTATGTTTAAGAATAATCTTCTATCAAAATAAGAAAATCTAGAAATGGATTTGGGTTTTGATAATTGCACTAAGTTTCGGATCGTAATGCTTTCGGATCGTTTGATTGATTGGGAAATCGTTGATTAAACGATACGATCGATCGCACGATGTCATTTGGGAAATCAATGATATTGTAGAGCGATACGTGATATTTACGCTAAAACGCTAAATTCATATGCATGATTCATGAATTATATTCTTTGCAAGATTGATGAACTCTAATTCCAATACTTTTATTCCCTATTACTTGTCGTTTTAATTCCCGCATTTACATTCCGTTAGTTTATGGAACCAATTGTACAAACCCTTAACTCAAAACAATACCGATTGTTGAACGGTTCGAAGTAACGCACCAATCCCTGTGGAGACGATAATAGAAAATACTTACTTTTGTTGTATGAAATACTGCTTCAACAAAATGGCGCCGTCGCCGGGGATTAGTGTTTTGTTATTTTGATCATTGCAATAATTGATAGTGTTATGAGATTTTGTATATACCTTGTTAATATTCTTTCATTTCTTTTGTATATTATAACTGTTTGGCATTAACCCTCTTTGTTATGCAAAGAAAAGTTTCTTGTTAGTTAATTGTGTTTCAGATTCTCATTGAAAGAAATCATGGCTGATCATCATGATTATTTCAACTACTATGATCCATACGAGTATGATACTTATCAACAATATCAACAATATCAGTCTGAAGATGAACAAATGGCAAGAACAGAGAATATTCTGAATATGTTCATGCAACAATCCATGATCAACATGCAAAACACCAACCATAGATTAAGAGCTTTGTCATGCCAATTGGAGATTTTGCAAGTTCAAATGAATTATCTACCAAGAATCATGGAGTTTCAGACCAACAATCAATCCGTTTTGGAATTCGGAGAGATTGTTGAAGATGATATTGATGAGAGTGAGGAAGAGACGTTATTTGAGGGATGTGGTATAAGGATATTAATGGAAGAATTAGAGATACCACACAAAGATGAACCTCCTCAAGAAAGGTCAGATACTGAAGAGGCCAGTGTTGTTGATAGTGAAGAAATTATGGAGATTGAGAAGCCGGAACCGTTTCTTAACAAGGAACAAACTTCTAAGGATGAGGGGATGAAAGTGAGCAAGGTGGAACTTGAACGTGTACAAGATTGCTTATGTTCCTTGCTCAGCTTATTCTGGATAGGGAGGTTATGGACTCCACATCAGCTGTTCTTCAAGTTCATGGAATTCCTCCCGATACAAAGGAGTACTAAAGCCGATGTGATCTCCGTCTCATTCTGGCCACCCTAACGAAAAAGGCGTCGAGCTAACGACGTAAAACAAGCGCTTGTTGGGAGGCAACCCAACTGTTTAGGTTTGTTTTTAATTAGTATTTTAGTTTTTAACATCCATCCATGCATATAGGGATAGTGGCAAGAACTCAAAATTTTATTTTCTGTTTCCTGTCATGGTCGCTACAGCGACCAATTCATCGCTGTAGCGATGGAATTTGCACTACGTCGCTGTAGCGACGCACTTGTCGCTTGTAGCGATGGATTTCAACCTTGCGCTTGTAGCGCCACACCACGCTTGTAGCGATGGGCTTAAAGCCTGTCGCTGTAGCGACAGGTCGCGCGCTTGTAGCGACCGTATCAGAAAACAGTTTTATTTTTCCCAGGCCACTACTGACTCTTCAGTTAACTCCCAACTACTTTCTTTAATGCATTAGCCGTTGTTGTCTTATATTTTCGCAACCTATTACATTAGTAAACATTCCATATTTCATTTCTGCATTTCTCTCTTTGCATTCTGCACAATCCTGCAATCTAATCTCAGTACCTGTGTTTAATCTTGCTCAATCAACTTCCAGGTATGTTAATCGTCATTCTCTGTCACTGTTTATAAGCTTTGTACTTTTATAACATTTCATTATGCTTTGTACTTTGTTTTATTTATGTTTTGTGTATCATGGATGATGTTACCTTTTGGTTAATGTTATTTATTTTGGTTATTACATGTTTAGTATAGTTTATATTTTATTTATGTTTTGCTAGTTAATTTTGGTATAATTTTTTGAAAATATCCCAACAATTTGGAATGAAAGATTCAAAAGCCAGTGCTTGAGCTTAGAATCATCTGAGTGATAATGATAGAATGAGTGTTAAAGCACGCAGCTAAGGTACTCGTTTTCTTGTTTTTCTAGGTATATTCTTGAATGTGAATAAGTTCTTTACACACAAGTTAATTTATTCAGTTTCAAGCAAGCATTTGTTTAGTTTTGAACCAATTTAGAACTAGCCAAAATGTGAGGAATCCTCAACCATTGTATATATATGCAGGAGACCAATATCATGTTTAACTCAGTTATTTTATGTTAAATCTGTTGTTGTTTTAATTTGTATAAAAGCATTGAAGTGATCAAGGCAATTTTTTTGAAATTGAGTGAAATACTTGACCAAATGAACCTACCCTGTGAGATGTGTGAGTATCTGTTAACCCATCTGAGCCTATTGAATCAGAATTGTTAACTGTGAACTGTCAATTTTAATAAGCTCAATTGCTTATTTAAATTGCCGGAGTTTGTAAAAAAAATTCAGTTCATAGTTAACTCTTTATTGAATTCTGATAGTTGTTTTCTTGTGAACCCTTATCC
The DNA here is from genome assembly GCA_018208015.1 of Medicago ruthenica. Lineage (NCBI taxonomy): Eukaryota > Viridiplantae > Streptophyta > Magnoliopsida > Fabales > Fabaceae > Medicago > Medicago ruthenica. The sequence continues at coordinate 83,266,376 of CM031373.1, read as the reverse complement.
ATCGTTTTTATTGACCTTTGCCATAATGATAAAGGAACATTCGATTAGGGTATCATTGAAATAAGTTGGGGAGAAAGGGAGGTTATGTTTATGTCAATGTAATGGTGAATGTGATAATTGATCTTGACAACAAGAAAAAGAAAAGAAAAGAAAAAAGAAAGAAAAGCAAACCAAGAAAAAGAAAAGAGAAAAAATGAAAAGGTTTGCAATAATTCAAAGAAAAGTTGTCAAGATCAATCAAGAAAAGAAATGTATGAAATTCACCAAGTGTTGTATTGGAAAAAGAAGGAAGTTTGTAATTAGATTGAATGTTCCTTTTGCTTGGCCATTTGAATTCAAATATCCCACATATGACAATTCTTTTGTAACCTAGCCCAATTACAACCCTTAAAGACCTTTTGATCAATGCCTTTTATGCTTTTGGAAATGATAATTAGATGGACACATAATTTAATTGGAATGTTATCATGTTTGTTGGATGAGTGTTCATACCCTCACAATAGATTTCATTTTGTTCATATACTTTATTTAGAAGTGTGTTAGGTTTGGTTCAATTTTAAACATGTTGCTTGTTAAGAATTGTGTGATTAGATGCTTTGTGTTTAGAACTAGTTCACATTCATAGTATGTATCTCGTTTTATGAGAAACTTAACCCTAGTTTGCGCAATCACGTTGAATCACTCATCTGACACTTATGTGCTTCAAACTTTTAATTCTTTTGCATTCTTGCTCAAAGCCATGATTAAAGCTTGTTTCCTTATTTGTTGTGTCCTTTGTTTGAGGACAAACAAAGATTTAAGTTGGGGAGTGTGATAAGTGCCTGAAAGTGGTTAAATTGTTCATTTAATTAAGGCACTTATGTTACTTATTTCACAAGTTATCATAGGATAAGCCCATATTTATGGTTCAAATGCAATATTTGTGATCCTATGCCTTACCCCATGTTATTATTGCAGGAAATTTATGATTGATCATGCTGAGCAAAGAAATGAAGTTTTTATCAAAGCCATCGCTACAAGCGCACGAATCCTCGCTACAAGCGAGGATAGGCAGGGATTTTGAAGGCTTCATCGCTTCAAGCGCCAGTTGCCACGCTTCAAGCGAGCATAGGCAGGGATTTTTAGAGGTTCATCGCTACAAGCGATGGACTGGTCGCTTCAAGCGACCAAGGGCGGTTTAAGGCTCCATGCTGACGTGGAGGACTCCCATTGGCCATTAAACTTCCTCGCTACAAGCGACCAGCTCATCGCTTGTAGCGAGCGTGCAAAAATTCAGATTTTAAATAGCACTTTTGGCTCATTTTCTGATAGAACCAGTTGGAGAACTTTGAGTACTTTTTCTTCCAATTGTTAGGATTGCTTTAGTAGTAGTTTAGGACTTAGTAATTAGGGCTAGAAGTAGTGATCTTCAAGGAGCAAAAGGATTGAATTGTGGAAATCCACCAAGGGCTTTGGGAAATCAAGACTTTGGGTTATGATCTTCATCTTTTCTCTTATCTTTTGTATAGTTGTCATGAAAATGAGCAACTAACATCCCTTTGTTGGGATTAGAGGTAATCTTTCTAGCTTTGATGTAATGAATGATTATGTGAATATATGATTTAGCAATTTAAGTGTTTATGAAGTTATTCTTGCTTTTCACTCTCATGATTGATTCAATTGATATTGACAAATACTTTTGAATCTATGTTTAAGAATAATCTTCTATCAAAATAAGAAAATCTAGAAATGGATTTGGGTTTTGATAATTGCACTAAGTTTCGGATCGTAATGCTTTCGGATCGTTTGATTGATTGGGAAATCGTTGATTAAACGATACGATCGATCTCACGATGTCATTTGGGAAATCAATGATATTGTAGAGCGATACGTAATATTTATGCTAAAACGCTAAATTCATATGCATGATTCATGAATTATATTCTTTGCAAGATTGATGAACTCTAATTCCAATACTTTTATTCCCTATTACTTGTCGTTTTAATTCCCGCATTTACATTCCGTTAGTTTATGGAACCAATTGTACAAACCCTTAACTCAAAACAATACCGATTGTTGAACGGTTCGAAGTAACGCACCAATCCCTGTGGAGACGATAATAGAAAATACTTACTTTTGTTGTATGAAATACTGCTTCAACATTCCCCATGATTGCTCCTCTCGGCGGCTGAGGCTCGGGGATGATTCTGGAATGGCAAACCTCCCTCCAGATTTGTTCACGGCGGGTGTTGAGGGCCGTGAAGGATTCTGGGGGGGGTGCGCGCCTATCCTGACCCTGGCGTTTGTATGGCGCTCGGTCTCTGCTACTGGATGGGTAATAATTGCGTCGATGATCATATCCGTAGGGAGCACGCTCCCTAGAATCTCTTGCCTTCTTCTCGGCGTTGCTTTCTTCCCCCTTTATATAACACTCTGCTCTAGACATGATTTCTTCCATGGAGTCTGCTGGTTTTTGTGCCAACGACTCGTTGAACTAGCCAGCGCGGAGACCGTTCTGGAAGGCTCCCACAAACAATTCTTGGTTTGGGTTAACCCCTTTATATAACACTCTGCTCTAGACATGATTTCTTCCATGGAGTCTACTGGTTTTTGTGCCAACGACTCGTTGAACTGGCCAGCGCGGAGACCGTTCTGGAAGGCTCCCACAAACAATTCTTGGTTTGGGTTAATGACCTTGATGGTGGCGTCATTGTAGCGCGCGAGATACTCGCGGAGAGTCTCGTTGGGTCCTTGACGGACGTTGAAAAGGCTGGTGGACGAGACTTTGCGGTGGCGGCTTGCTGAGAACTGGTGCGTTAACTTGCGCGTCATATCCTGGTAGCTGACGACGGAAAATCGAGGCAGGTTCATATACCACCTCAGGGCGGCGTCTTTAAGGGTCCCTGCTAACAACTTGCACTTGAGAGAATCGGCAGCACCGATGACGGCCATTTGAGTGTTGAAGGCGGTCACATGCTCCACTGGGTCGCTTTTTCCATCGAAGGAGGAAAGGGATGGTGGCTTGAAATTTTCTGGCACTGGCGCGTTCCAAACTTCGGCGGAAAGTGGCTGAGGATCGGGGTCGACCGATTCATCTTGTTGAGACCCATTTCCTTCGGCGTGCTGCTGCTGTTGGATGGTTTCCATGGTTGCTTGCAAGGCTTCGTTGTGGTCGCGAAGCTGCTGGATCTGTTGTTGTAAAGCCTCTAAGGCCGCTGGGTCTGCCATCGCGCTGGCGACGACGGTAGTTTGAGTTTGTATGTTAAGTTTATGACTGGTGGTCAGAGATTCGCACCCTAAACCTCGAATCCCAGGCTTTAGATTAAGGTTTTCCGAACAGATGTGGGTCAATCGTTTGATGGGAGTTAGGGGTAGGTCTAGGGTTGAATCGCGGCGGATTCGAAGGTTTTGAGGTTTTTTCTGGGAAATATGGTGGATACACGGCGCTCTGATGACTTTCAATGGTCGTGGATCGATCGTTTTTCGCTTGGAGACGGTGGCTAGGTCAGTTTTACCGTAGCCCCACGGTGGGCGCCAACTGTACTTGCTGTGAGTACAATCTTTCTAGAAACTAGGGTTTCTGTGCTGTGTTTTGGTCCTGCCTCGGGAATGATCCCAAGGTTACTATTTGTAGCCTTTCTTGGGCCTACCCGGTCATGGTTTTGGGCCTAAATCGTAAAAGGGCCAAAACCATGACTTGGGCGCCCTCGTAAGCTGCTGAGGGCGCCCCCAAAGGGCTATTTGCGATTGTAAAGTGGGCCCTCTGCCCTCTTGGAGGACGTCCAACCTTATTCCAAGGGTTCACACCCTTGGCTTTAGGGTCTCAAATCCTTGATAGTGAGATCTACGGTCCACTAACTTACCAACAATGGGTGAAAACTTTTGAAGTAAAAGTAGACATAAGAAGAAAAGGCCATTTCACACAGGGACAATAAAACAGAGGTTTTGTATTTATTTGATGTATGGATGATAAAAGAAATTCTTGCTAACTTACAAAATCTATGGGTATTGTATGATTATTATATTTATTTTTTTATAATAATCAAGTAATCATAATATATCATGTGACATAAATCTAGACCCCACCCACATGCCCTATTGTTTTATTATTGAGACCCCCTGATTTCAGTAGAATTTTATTAATTACATTAGTTAGAACTTAGAATAGAATCAGACTTGGATTTAGGGGTGTTCATGGTTCATAAACTGCACTGAACTGAACCATATAAATGGTTTGGTTCAGTTCATAAAATCCATTTCAATAAAAACTGGTTAATTCTTAAAAACAGTTTCAATCCAGTTTAGAACCGGTTTATAGTTTTAAACCGGTTTACTTATTTTTAACCGGTTTTGAACCGGTTTTCGTACTGAACCGGATTTCTGCAGACTTGAACCACTTTTAAACCGGTTTTATGCAGACTTGTTTTTTTTTTTTTTACGGACACAGTTTTCTTACCCTCTTCCTTCGCTTCTCAACAACAACAACAAGATAAGCCACCAAGTTACCTAAAAATGGTTGCAAACGCAAGCGAGTTTCCCTTAGAAGATTACTACGACTACATAATCGTCGGCGGCGGAACCGCAGGTTGTCCATTAGCCGCCACACTCTCCCAATCCCACCGCGTTCTCATCCTCGAACGCGGCGGAGTCATCCACGGAAGCTTGTCAATGAATCGTATAAATGGGTTGAACGTGAAATCGTGTTTCGTCCTGATTTGAAAACGTGGCAATCTGCTGTTCGTGATGGTCTTCTTGAAGCTGGTGTTGCTCCTTATAACGGTTTCACCTTAGATCATGCTAGTGGTACCAAAATCGGTGGATCCACCTTCGATTCCCAAGGTAAACGCAGTGTAATCATTGTTCATGTTCAATTTGGGTTTCTTGATGATACTTTCTCAAAAGTAAAGCAAACCCAAAATGCACATAAATGTATAGATTGGATTTGTAAAAACAGTGAATAATTGGGTGAAGATGATTGAGATTTGTGAAAAAATCAATTCATATATATAAACCGGTTTTGAACTAGTTTTAAACTGAATTTAAATTGGTTTGTAAAAAGTGGTTCAGTTCAAAACTGTATGAAGTGGTTCAGTTAAAATATGGTTCAGTGCAGTTCAGTTAGTAGTTTGGTTCAGTTAACTAAATATTTTGCACACCCCTACTTGGAATGCACACGACCATATATTCAATCTCACCTGCCTCCAATCATTCACTTTCCTCCTATCTGTCTGATTATTTCTCCGTCCATTGAGCTCAATGTAGAAGTGGAACTCATGTACTATGACATTTTTTTAAGCCTTATGAATATGAATATTCCAAATTGTTGAATTGCTCCACACTAGAATCATATAGCTTTGATTGGTCATATAGATTTGTGACTATCCTGAAGATACGAAGATCCTCTCCTACTTAATTCTTTGCTTAATCTACTACCTGAGACTGATTAGAGTGCATGTGAACATTGATTTTGCCTACCAAATCGCTGATACTTATCTTGGTTTTTGTAATGTGCAGATCATACTAATCTTTTATGCATGTTTTAAAAATGATCATGGACTTTTTTTAGTTTTTTAATGAAAAGTGCATATATGTTGTCTATTCTATAGAAAACCTGTGTGTGGTCCATAAATTAAGACCGTTTGCAATTGTTGTTGAAGATACATCTCTCTATTATAGCCATACATCCTTTTTGGATTTTGGCTCATGCCTAAATTTAATTACGAGGTTTGTTGAGTATAACTCGTAGTTTATTAATAAGTGGATAGTTTGTTCGAGGGATAATCTTAGATTAGTGTCTCGGTCATTATGACCGACCACGAGCTATTTAATGATTGAGGAACAACAAAGATCCAGACGTTATATCTCCACCAAAATCTTAAGAGATTATATATATAAACAATAAGAGAAAAACAACTACTGTTAATTACTTGAAATTTGTGATGTGCATATGTGCATATCAATGAATATGGTTCCCTTATTTTGTTTAGGTTGCGCTACACTTGTGTAAGAGGGCTGAGGTTTGATCTTTGAAGAACGCACTATTGAAAAAGTGGCTCCAATTTAATATCTAAGAAAAACATTGATTTATCAAATCATCAATTATTAAGATTGTATATATTATTTTATTATGTGAATTGACTGTTTAAAAGGTGTTAAAAATCCATCACGTCTCACTCAAATTGATGTGCACAATATCTGTCAAATTAGGAAAAAGATTGTGTCAAGAAATAATTCTCCAAACCGGTACGTGTTGTTTGTTCTTGCACATCTGTCGTTTCTTGTCGTTGTTTATATCAAAAAGAACAAAATCTGGAACAGAAAAAAAAGGCAAATCATACAATGTTGTTAAGTTTTTGAGATATGATCAATATATAGAAAGAAAACAAGCTAGCGGATCCTCATTGAAACACATAGCTATATTGTATGTAATGGTTACAATCAAATATAGTAGTGTACTTTGCTTTTTGCTACGACACAATGAGTAGTAGTAAATTAAACCGTAAAGAGTAAGATGTGATATGCTTGAAAAGCATAATACCTGAGATAATGAGATGTGTATATTCTATCAGCATCCATCAATCACTATATAAAAAAAAATATGTGACTCAAAGTCAATTGCTAGCTAAGATGAATACGATCTTACTAGAATATCCATATGTACATTTGGCTCTTTGTCGCTCTCCAGCTTAACATACTATATTTGGGTATTGAATTGTAAGCGTGGCATACATTAATACTCCACATTCTCTCACAGTATCTTTGCCACAAGAAACGTATCAATTGGGGTCAACTTTGGTATGTTTATTTTTATTTTTTTTGTAAATAAGGGTAAGGTGGGACTTGAGACTTGAGACTTGAGAGGTAGGTTATGGATCATATGAGCTGATAAGGTTGACCCTTGAGAGCCTCCTCTGTTTTGTATTGGGGGCAAGGGGGTGGAATGTACACCCCTGCTTGCTTTTCAACAAAGCAAGAGATAACATTGCAAATATACGTAGGTAACTTATTTGAAATTAAAGTGACTCAAAAACAAAATCTGGTGAGGATAATAACATATAACATTTTTAGGGTGTTGAAATTAAACTAACTAGTTCTCTTTTACCGACATAAATGACCAATATAAGACTAAATTAAAGGACCTCAGATTGTATTTAGCCAGTAAAATAAAAACTTAATAGGTGGAGATTTTAAAACTTTTAATCACCAATGGCGTATACAATTTATAAGAAGGGGTATTTAACCTTTTTTTTTCCTTCAGAGGAGGGGTATTTAACTTATAAGAGGACTTTATTAAAAAAACAAAAAAGCTTCTTAGAAGAACTATTATTCGCAGGTGAAGGTTAGGATACGCAAGGGAATGTTTTTGGGTACCATACAAAAAGTTTTTTTAACCATTAGATTAAAAGGAACATTGATCCTTATTATAGTCTCTCTACACTATATCTTTTTCACTTGTCTTCAACCTCTTCACCACACCTGCCAATATCTGTTAGCACAGAGCATTTAAGTATTGAATCAGCAAAGTATCACTCTGCTTCAAGTGCTGCAATCTCATATCTGACTTCTTCTAGATGTTCATTGATGACATTGACAGCATCCTGGACACCTCTAATAGCTTCATTCAGAGCATTATCATACTCGGCATCCGCTTCTGCTTCTTCAGTCCCAGAAGCTTCAGTGATCTCCTTAACATGGACGCACTCATGCTCTGTTGGCTTTGTAAATTTGCAATTCTCATGGCTCACCAGTCGTTCAGATGGCCGACCAGCTTTTTTTAACAGCTGAAGGGTAGTTGTCTTTAAAGTGAAGTGATTATCAGCAAAATACCAAACATTTTCAATTGTTGTTTTAATAACGTTTTCTTCTTTTTCTGGATATTACTATTTTTTCAATGTAATTGAAGTTAAAAATTTGTTCAGTTTGTTGTTTAATTTAAGTTTTCTGGTTTTTTTTGTTTTCAGAACATGGTGAATATGGAAATAGGTTGGAGTCTTGTGGTGGGTGAAGAGGTTGATAGCAAGTGAAAAAGATATAGTATAGAAAGATTATAATAAGGATCAATGTTCCTTTTAATCTAATGGTTAAAAAAACTTTTTGTATGGTACCCAAAAATATTCCCTTGTGTATCGTAACCTTCACCTTATTCGCAATGTGAAAGATATATTATTTTTAAAAATAATTTGAACTTTAGTATATTCAATAGTTTTGATTGATGGTGCTTAGACAAGACCGATGCTATTTAGTACGGGTGACTAAAACGATGCAAAGTACTATTTAGTACTATAATATAATTTTGGCATTTGAATTTGATTGAAATCAAGAGCAGATGTAGTGTTAAGTTGTTTTCGTAAGGTAATGATTCGTACTAAGCAGTATTATCCTAAAATTAATCATTAAGCATCTAATCTCTTGTATTATTATTTTTAAATATTAATTAAATTTTAATATAATTTCCAAATGTTAGTAATGAACATGATCTACATAGGACACACCTATTTTTTTATTTATGATTATATTAATTAGTAGTATTTTCTTTGAGGGGTTAATTAGTAGTATTTGATCGTTCAATTAAGAACTGTGTTAGAGAAACTAGCCCAGTAAATTCCGGTCTTTTCATGGCCCAAGGCGCATGCATACCAACTGATTTGTAAGGCAATTGCTCTTTAGACACCCTTAAAAAAAAACAGAACGGCAATTAACATCCGTTTGGCGTCGAATGGCCATTAACTATCGTTCAGTGTGTTTTAGGTGTCTATGAATAATTGATAGGTGCTTAAAGAGCAATCTTCGATTTCTTACGCACCAAGACACGTTATATTAGCTTCTCGCTACTTTAGAAGTCAATATTAAATTGTTACGGAGAATCCGTTATTTTTCTTAAGGGTGTTAGAGTCCTTCATATAATGACCAAAATATATTTTTGAATTAACATAAAAACTTAAATACACAACAAGAAAAATACTAATAATCATAAAAGAGATGACATAATTAATTTAGGTGTAATATTAGGGGTGAGAGTAGACTAGGCCGCCCGCCAGGGGCCTATGGCCCGACCTATTTAAAGTCCGGCTCGGCCTAACTCGTTTATTAAATAGGATAAGCTCAAGCTTTTTAAAAAGATCATTAATTTAAATAGGTCATGCTAAGGCTTATAAAAAAAGCCTACTATATCTATCAGGCCGGCCCATATATGTAATTATATATACTACATTATATAATACACACGCATTAACCTCTACAAAATACATTATTTAATACACGCGTATTAGCCTTTACAAAATGGACGTGGTAGCTCTACAAAATTTTATTGGATATATATATATATATAAAGAAGTTTGTGTGTAATGAAAAAGATACAATTTTTTTTTTGAAGAGAAACGAAAACTGCCATAGAGGTTTGTTTGCTGCATCCATCTTGCCAGGAAGAAGAAGACACACGCAGGAAGAAGAAAAGACACGCATGAGCAAGAAAAGAAAAGGCACATGCTATTTTCATTATTTTCATTAAGCATTTTAATCTCAGCCATCTCCTTTTAATCCAAAAGGCTGAAAATCATTCTTATCATTCTCACATATAAAAGACATTCTTACTAGATATGCCCCCTATATATATATATATATATATATATATATGCTAATAAAGTTGGGGAAAATGGATGTACATGCTTTACAAAATTTTATTGACTTATTAGCATTTTAAAAGAATGTATGTTTATTAGCCTTTTTATAAATAGGTCAAATGTTATATTTAAAATTGTTAGTACAAATTAGGCTTTTAGACATGCTAATAGGCCAGACCGGACTTTTAAAAAGGTCATGTCAAGCTTAAAATAAAGCATTTGACAGGCCAATAGACCAGACTTATGCTTTAGTTTTTTCAACTAGACCTAGCCTATTTAAGCAAAGTCCAGCTCGACCCGGCCTATTCTCACCTCTATGTTATATCAAAAGTATGTAATTCAATATATATATATATATATATATATATATATATATGAGTCAATTAGTGAAACTCGTTTAATCCTATCTCCGCAGTTATCAATGTTAATGGCAATTGTCTTGTCAACCTCATCATAGCAGGTTATGGTATGGAGGCTTACTAATTTTGTCATTCTTTCCGGACATGGATTTCAGGATACATTATAGGCGCCACTGATATCCTTCTGGTTAAGCTTCATGTTACTCGCCGGGGACTTTTGTTCGTTAGAGAGATGAATTTCCAAGATGTTATTTTTTATTATGATTCTCTCGATAGTGTTGACATTCTCAAGGAGCCAATACCTAGATACCATAAGTATGTTGCTTTATTCAAGATAACAAGGATCTTCTCAACCTTGACCGAATCATATCAATTGTGCACACCCTACGTGAAGACAATAATTGTGCTGAATTTTTAGAAAAACTTAGAGCTTATTTCTCTTCGGATATCATGGTTCACACCTCTCATCCGACAGATTATGCGGAAACTTGGTTCCGTTGATTGTAATTTGATTTTCAATTAAAGTAAAAATAATCTGTTTCTTGTTTATATAAATTTATATTGTCATTTCACTAGATAGGCAAAAAATAATCTTTTAGACTATTGGCAACCATATACATATCAACTCTTGAAAAATGTTTCTTAGACACCCAAATGTTATCATGTAGATACGGATAGAAGAGAGGTGAGCGATGACTACGATAGATAGGTGATAGAGAGAGATAAAGAAAACGAGGAGTGTTAGATGAGAGTTTATTTTTATGGGGGTGTTCATAAATAAACACTTTTGTTAGAAACACGTTAATAACATTATTAATTTTTATTTGATTATAGTCAAATAAGTGTATGTTTAAGTTTACAGTGAGTTATGCAAAATTACGATGGTACTGAGATTTTGTGAAGTTGTGTAACTTTAATCAAAATCACATCTTACAATGGTAGTGATATTTTGTGAAGTTATGTAACTTTAATCAAAATCACATCGGTTCACCATAATTCTATTAATATCTTTGTCAATCCGAATATAATATTTCAATAAAAACAAAATTCTATTTCACAATCCACAAACAAGCGATATCATTTGATTTTTAATGAGAAACATACAAGTCTCACAATGAAAAAAAAATTACTAAAGAGTTTATAAACAATGACATTTTATTTTTGTTTCTTTTTTTAATAGATAAAGACCGTCATTTCTTAACACATTTGGGTTGGTCTGACGGTCAAGGTCATATGTTTGATTCTCTCTGTGCCAATTTTGATGGACTAATTTAGCTTTTCAAAAACAAAATCTATCTTCTCTTTTTTTTTTAACTCAATTATATAAATTTGATAAGATTTGGAGAAATTTCAAAACAGTGGTATAAATCAATTTTGTAAGAATAAGTTAGACAAGTTATAAAATTTACACATGGTATTTTTTTTGTTAAAAACTAAATTAGTTTTGGATATGTAATTTTGTTTTTTGAATGTTAGCATGAATCAGAATAAATTATCTCGTGCAAAATAAGCACTCGTGTAGTATATAAAAAATAGAAAATACCAAACATTCGTGTACTAGTCGTGTAAATTGAGTATATCCATTATTTTCACAATTATTAGTGTGGTTATTGAAAATTGAATGTACGTGGATGGTTGTTCAATCTAATAATTCTGGCGATGGCAAAAGGTAATTTAGGTTGCCGGAATTATGTCTTTGATGCGTGCAAATTGTTGTGGAAGCTGGTAGTAGCATTTAACTTATTAACCCATCATCGACACCCATCCTATCATATAAGGGAAGTAGACTTAGATTACAAGTAAAGGACGTAAATTATTACGAAAACAATAGTGCTTGCACGTACGGGAAAGAATGATGTATAATAAAAAAGATTCTCAGAAAATGATTTCATTTTACATCACTTCTAGCGTCAACAATACGCATATTAGAAAATGTATTACACTTTTGTTCCTCTATTTGTTTTTTTAACTTGATTTTTCTCCAAATCTGCAACATGTAGATTTAATAAAGCATGTAGAGGAACTAGTTCCTTGGTGAGACTTGTAATAAATTTGGCCAAGACGAAATTTTAACCTGTTAATGACAATGAAATTGCTCTTTTCACCGTGCCTAGTATGTTTTTAACATGCTTTAAATCATGTTTAGGCCGGAGATTTATGCCTCCTAATTTATTATGTGTCCACACATGAAAGTTAGGGTCCACTACAAAGGTTTGTAAATTATCATTCCCTTCTTTAAACCCACTAAACTTTGATGTGATCCCCTCATCTGATGAAATTCTTTTATGCAACATGTGAATCGCCATTCTTAGAATCTTTGTCGAATATAATTTTTTATGCTTACAAACAAAGACTAATTAGAGAATTAGAGAATATTAATTTGACAGTACAATTAGAGAATATTAATTAAAACTATTTTTTATGTAATTAATTAAAATTAAATTTGAAACTGAAAGTGTCATTCTTTGTTAATGGCTGAGACAGATTTAGACCTTTTGACATTCGGGGAGGAGATTATGTACAATAAATGTTTATATAAAAATATATCAATCCATAGTGATAAAATAATGACATCATTTTATTTAACAATAAATGTAATATTACAGAAAACTATATCATTATATATCTAAAATATTGAACACACTTTAACATCTACGAATTATAATTGCTTTTTTACTATACACAAGTTATTGTTATCCACTCCACATATTTTTTGTATAAAAATATTTTTTTTTTGAGTATGTAATCAAATTATCATTTAAAATTTTATCTCATAATTTTCGTACCTCATTGTTAAGTTAGTATTTTTTTTTCTCCTTTCTCCATGTTTAAACTCAAAATCTCCAACTCTTTTAACTCTTTACTCAAATCAACCGAGCTACTCAACCTCATATTTAAGCTTCTATTTAGTAGGGTCCATATATGTAGTTTATCCGGACATAAAAGTAAAAAAAAAATCTTATCACAAACAACATAACATCAAAAAGAGAGGCAGCTGCCCCCAATGTATATGTTATGGATTCGCCCCTACTTATAGGATTTATATAAATATATATCACTTCTATGATAGACAAGTGAGACATTTTACATCATGCATAAATAGGTTTCTACCATTAGATCAACAAGTTATGTCATTTGATCAAATAATTGATCCAACGATAAAAAAAATAAAAATACACATGCATGTTGCAAGACAATTTCATTTATGTACTACCTCCAGTTCTATATATAAGATAAAGTTTGATCAACAAAAACTAATGTATTTGATTTAAATTTTGAACTAAATACACCAACTTTTATTGATTATACTTTCTCTTATAATATATTAAACAAAGGCTCAAATGCTCCATGTGGATGCTTTTATCGTTGATTTATCCGCTTGAGGTTTATGATAGATCCAAAAAACAAAGCAAGCAGCTAGAACAAGAAAAGGGGGAGGAATTGTCCAAGGGATCTGTGTTTTCACCTTTGTCTCCCTTTTATACTGTTGAGTGCTGCAATCCATATTCTTCCTCAAACCAAAATACAATACTATACAGGTTTAGCGCTAGTTGTGGAGGAGTGCTCGGGGGGATGGTGATTATATTTGCAGCTTTTCTAGGAAATTTAGTGCCTATGTAGCAGAAATATGGTTTTTTTTTTAAGGTTTGAAGACACTTGCGACATTAGAAAATTGGATATTAACATTGACTCAACGATAGTGGCTACATCAATCGTTGCCAATCAAGGGGGCACAATTGTTAGGTGGAGTCTCACAAAATATTAGAAGTTTGTTTCGTCTAGACTGGGAGGTTTGAGTTAGTTACATCTTTAGAGAAGCAAACAAGTGTGCAGATGCTTTTGCGAATATAGCGTGCGAAAGCGGTTTTTCTTTGATCTTATATGAGCATTGTCTTGCTCTAATTTCTTCTTTATTTTTACTTGATTTTGTTGGTATTTCAACACCACAGGGACCTAAGCGGTAGTAGTCCTTCTTTTTAGGATTCGGCCCTTTGGTAATCCCAAAAAAGGCCATTTAAAAATAAATGTTAAAGAATATCGTCAAATCATTAAAAAAAAAATACAATAGAGGGCACTTACACGAGTGTGTCTTCATTATTGCATGAGTGTGTTTGCTCTAATTTAAAGTTTTGTTTATATAAAAAAATAGGACGAGGGATGATACCTCAATATAAAGTAAAGGAGATTTAAGTTTTAACAAGTACTTACAAAAATATACATTTCTACTTTCCTTCAAAAAGACCGGCATGATTCGAATTCATAAACTTCTGAATCTATTTGTCTTTATACCACTAGATGAACCTCTTAGAGTTCTCTAATCTAAATTTTTATTTACGTGCTTTTATATTTTCAAAAAGAAAATGAGTAGGTGGAAACTTTTTTAGTTAGCATGTTATACACACAAAGTTTTCACCTTCAATTTAGATGCACAAGGTGAGTTATCCTTTCTCAATCAAATTTTCTGCCTATGCAAGAATATGGGATCAAAACCCTTATCACTTAAATAAAGGGCTTCAAATTCCTTATTACTTGAATCAATTGTTGATATATATATATAAGCAGAAACTTCCTTTTTTTTAGAAGTGGTATATAAGCAAAAACTTTTTTTTTTTGTCAAGTAGTCTAGTGACTAGACTCACGTACTATAAGTAAGGAGAAGTGGAAAATCCGATATTCAAATCCCTACTCCTAAATTCTAATGTCTGAGCTGCATTTATATGACGTATATAGGATAGGAAGAAGCTTAATGTTCAAAATACATTACTTGTGCTATTCCACACATCATATGTTCATTAATAATTGGGTCAAAAACAAAATCAAAGAATGAATGGAGCAAACAGTAACTTATTACAATAGACAAATTGACAAACTAGGATTGGATGTAGACATCATTGGTCACCTAATACAATATCTATATGCACTCTTTCTCAAGATTATTGATCGGCTAATTACTTTATTAAGATTTGACAAATCTGATTATTTTAAATTTTATCTGAGGCGGGCATTATTTAGGGTCCCTAAAATTATTCAATATGCATGTATGCCGTAGGGATTGGAGTGGTCAAACCTATGAAGTATAATAATGTATCCTCACCACCCTTTTATAACCCGTTTATCATTTTCAATTGGGATTCCAATTCTTTCCATTTTTTAATTGAATGAGAAAGCTTCCCGTTACAGTCAGCAAAGTAACTCTATTTTCAGCATTTTGCGGCACCATGTGTCTTTCTCTCAATCTCTCAATAAAATGTTTGTTTTATGTGCATATATCAAATCCAAACACAAAAGATGAATGTGGCATGGTCAAAGTATAGTTTTAGATAAGAAAAAAATAAATAGAAAACATACCTTTGAACTAGTTTTAAATTGACCTCCAACTAAAATTAATATATTCTACTGTACTTTTTAAAATACGATTATAAAATGAACTTGTTTTTGAAGGAAAATGAACTTATATAGTGGAGTACTATACTACTATATTGAATCTTTATCAAATGTGAATGTAAAAAAATTGGAAACACAAAATTATATGTTTATGATATCCAGTAGGTTCCCTAGCTAGCTAGTTCCGGATGTTGGAAATTTAGGTCTTAACAAACAGATTACATAAAACATGTTCAATAATTATGAATCAATAGCGGAAGCAAACAAAAACATTGAACATGATTATGATAGGATCTACGACATGTTTGATTTATTAAGGATACGAATTAGGGATTAGGAATACATGAATGAAGCTTTGATGGTAGCCCTCTCATCAACAATGATAACCAAAGAATGAGATGATCTGAAACACACAACATAGGGTTAGCGGCGGCTGATTTGGTTCTTCCTCAACCGGTACCTTTATGCCTCAAGTTCTCTTCAGATGGGGAGAAGAGAGAGTTTTGCCATGTACGGTGTATTGGGGACCATAGCCTCTTTTATATTGGATGACCATTAGGGTTTCCCATTATTCCGTTAATGGGTCATCCGGACATCCACCCATATTGAGTTCATATCAATTAATTAATTATCTAAATAGAAATCTAATTAGCCTTATTACTTAAATTGATCACTAATCAATTAAGGCTCTAAATTGATAAATAGCTAATATAATTATTATTACGATATTTGCCCACATAATGATATCGGAATATAATTAAATAATAAAATATTCCAACAATCTCCCACTTGGGCTACATATCTTAGTAATTATACCATAATTCTTTATGCGCGCGTCTGAATGCTATTTATCGTTAGATTTCAACTTTACAATCTGGTCCACCTCATACATTAATGATGGGACCACCGCGGCTGTCGTCACTGATGTATAATGTGACGGAACCACGACGACCACCATATCAATGCACTTGATGACATAGATCGATATGGATGAGTGGCATGGAAATTTCATGTGATGTGATCTCTAAATCATGTCTATTTCCAACTGATCCAACTGAAAACTTTAGTGAGATCAAACTGAAGTTTGCAAATTTAATATTTGCACAAACTGATACAGAAATGGTTATAATAAACATAACCTCATGAACTTTATTTCTGCAGAAAATCATAATATAAAGTTTGTATCGATACCAAAACTAAAGTATAAAACATAAAACAAGAGAGACTCCCACTAATCCAAGACATCCTTAATGACATCAATCATATGAAATACCTTATATGTCATGTCTTTGATTAGTGAGTCGGCTAGCATTAAAGTCCATCTTTATATGTTCTATTCAATTCAACAATAATCTATAAGGTAATGAACTCTATAAAATTTGTTGTTGAATAACTTTATGACTGAATTATTTCACTATATATAACTTAAGGGGTCTCTCAATACCTTTAACAATATGCAACCAAGTGACATAAATACTTACAGTCATATTTCTTGAGTTAGAATGTGTATTATCTACTTACATCCAAAAGTCAGAGTCTGACACACAAATGATCTCCAAATTGTCAGATCCCTGATGTGAGCATAAGCTCTCTTGTTCTCTTTAAAAAATCCTTATGGTTGCGTTTTCAACAATTCAAACTTTGAATTGCTCAAATATCTGCCAAACAATCTTATTATATACGCTATTTCCAAATGCGTATAATAAAATCGTACATAAAAATCCTATAGGCAAAGTGTAGGAAAATACTTAAATTTCGGAATTCATAAATTTCCTAATAGGCAATATTTGAGACTGAAAAGTCTCTCTCGGTGATTGAGGTCATCCAAAAAATTTATTAACTTTAATGTCAATTTATTTTCAACTTTACTGATATAACTCTTTTGTGATATCCGAATAATACCTTGAGAAGAATCTCTAAGTATTGAAATGCCTAATACAAAAGAGGTGTCCCCAAGATCTTTCATCACTAACTTTTGTTAGAGATTTCCTTGGTTTCACATTACTAACATATATCATAGTTGACTAAATAAAATAAAATTGACACATTAAAATAGGAATGTAAATTTACTCCCACTGAGCTTACTAAATCCACAACTCTACTTAATATTATCTCAAAACCAAATGAGACAATTACTTTATGAGAATTTGTGGTAACACTAAAGAGACAAATTTCTTAACTTATAAGTGGATTTCACGACTTTGCAAACCATCTACTTTGTATCAATTGACACAAAAGCTTTATTCTGTTGCACCATATTATATCATTAATGTCACCATTAAGAAACACTATATTGAAATCCATCTTATGCAGCTCCAAAATTATAATAAGCAAACTAGTATCATGACTGTCTTAATAGAGTCTTTCAAATATACTAAATAGAATTTCTCGTATTAGTCAATTCTTTATGACACCAGATGCCCTAGTTCTTGAGGGTGTTGAGTTTGATCTATATGAATTAACTTCTTAACTTGATGGAGAGGAAGAGCAATAATGTCCTCATGAGGATCCAAATATACTATAATAATAGTAACTATATGAATTAGTTTAGAACTAAGTCTTCCTCATTCAATTTTGTTCTATTACCATATCTCTCCCCCAAACTCAATATCCTCAAGAAAACATAACAATTTATGTCTCAAAATTTCCTTAATTTGTGGGACGAAAAAACTTATAGTTTTCAAACCCTTAGAATGTCACAAGTCAAGTCATAACTGAATTGACTCTAATAACTAAACTTAAAAGACACATTGAATCATCATTTGAAAATAAAACTCCAAATATCTTGATTTAGTCAAAGAGAAATTAAAACAAAAATTAATTCAAATAATGATTCACCAAATTGTCTTTTAAAAACAAAAATAAGCTAGTAACGACAATCTAAAATTAGTTTAAAAATGAATAAAACAATCTTTATCGACTTTGTCTATTCTAAATTGATATATCTTTCAACATCATTGGACATAAGTCAGTCAAGATTATCTTTCTTTATTTGCCCTTATCTTTTGAGGTATTTTCCGAATGAGCACTATTTTATTTTCCCTTGCTTCAGCTTCTCTTTATTTGCACACTTTATGAATTGATCCTTTAAAGGATCATTTCTAACTTTAACAGTTATAAACTTAATTGTGCAAAGAGAATACTAAATGCTGAATTTTCGAACAAGTCATATGATAGTCGAAATTACTGAATTTTCGAACAAGTCATCTGATAGTCGAAATTATAATGTCTCAGCAAGATTAAATATTTACATAATGTGCTCAATATTTTCTTTGCCTAATAATCTTAATGAAATATCACTCTCCAATGAGAGATTGTCTTTTTCTATATTGCTTTAAAAGCACCTTAGTTTAAGCAAAGAAAATATGACAAAAATTGTCAACTTAAATAACACTGATAAGATTTCTGATCTTTTAACTTTATGATCACATAAGACCTATAAGATTTGGTGTATACTCACTTGTCAAACTTGATTCTCACATTAAATACTGGATTTGCAAGAGAATGCGAGTTTCACCACCCTTATATAAGGTCTAGATCCAAGAACAATGTTAGTATTATTCTTTAATTCCTAAAGTTAAAACTCTTAAGAGTTAAAAATTTAACTCAAATTAACAGATACATAAACTGTATTAGCTTAAAGAGAACAAGAGAAGCAAAAACACTCACAAAAATACCTAGTGCACAATTAATATCAAGTCTTTAAACAATAATATCAATTGCTAGTGGTATTTTACAGCAATGATCAAACAATGACAATTTACTTTGACAAAGAATAAATTCTTATAATTGTCATATGTTTACCATTATATTTGTGTGGATGTAAACTCTTAAATGTATAAATAAGTTTACACTCACATAACATTATCACACATGTCAATAAAATATTATAGAAACGTGCATCTTTATTTGTAAATAAAAGACCTTAACAAGATACCAAGCGCACCATTAATTCCCAATCTTCGGATTGTAAAAATTAACTGCAAGCGATACTCTCAACGCGATGATCAAACATTGGTGATAAGTCCCGTCAAATAATAGTCACCTTCGGACATCCTATTATCCACATGGAAAAATATTTTATAACCACCACATATTTACCACCACAGGTATGTAACTATCTGGCCAAGTTGTGCCTTCCTTGGGGCCGACGACAACTCGCATAAATAACTACACACTACATCTTTTGTAACTTCAGTTGAGTCGAATCTACGCAACAGAGGTTACTTGGGCAACATTATTGTTTCAACTGACTCAACCGCAATTACTAGATAATTTTAATATATATTAAATGAGGTGATAAGTCCTGTCAAATAATAGTTACCTTAGGGTATCCTATTATTTACATGAAAAATTACTTTATAATCACCACACATTTACTATCACATGCATGTAATTATCCGGCCAAGTTGTGACTTCCTTGGGGCTGACGATAACTCGCATGAATAATTGCATACTACATCTTTTGTAAGTTCAGTTGAATTAAATCTACGCAACAGATGTTACTTTGGCAACATGTTGCTTCAACCAAAACAACTGCAATTACTAGACAATTCACAATAAATTAAATGTTTTTAAATGGGAATGGTCTTTAAATTTACAAGGCACTACTATCATAATGTAGGCCGAATTAGTCCATTATGTCGCTAAGTAACTATAAGGTCACTCGACAACCCTTAAGTGTGAAAACAAATTCACAAGAATTTGAAAGAATATGCAAGTAAAAATTCACACCAATGTGTGTATAACAATACATTCACAGATATCGCATAAAAAAAACAACAACAGAAATAACATGAAATATGTCCAAAATGCATGATTGGATGAAAGGAAAAATAATGTTATTGTAGAATCGTAATAACAATAAAATCAAACATCACAATCATGCTATAAACCAAATATTCAATTTTAAATCAGAAGAAAATTGAATCTTACATGCCAAAAATATTCATGCTACAATTGATTCATGTATATAAACTGAATGATTCTTTAAACAAAATAAAACATAACTCTAGCATAAATGTTTTCCTAAATAAAGGAAACAAACTTTATATGTCTATAAATAAACAAACAAAACTAGAATTATTATTTTCCAAACTTTAAAGAATCGAATTCTTACTTTTTGTACTAAAAATTTCTTCATAATATTTTGAGATTCATTATTAAAAGGCAACATATATATCACAAATATATTTTAGCTTTTTATTTGCCTACTTCTCAAAATAAACCTTATGTACAAAATCTTTGTGAATCAAAACTAATTTCAAATAGAAATTAAGCTGCAAGATATGATAATGATATTTGAAAATCATCTCGAATCAAATTTTTAAAACAAATCAAATCCAAATACTTATTTTTATTTGTATTTGCTATAATAAAGACTGAATAGATATAACAATACAACAAACTTTATAAATAAGTTAAACCGAGAGATTTAATTGAAAAATACCAAAATCAAATTTTGAAATTCAAATTTGATCTGAATCCAAAAAAAACATAAACATGATCGTAATCCTTATCAAAATCGTCATTCCAATTCTTATTTTATTTTTCTTCTCAAAAAATAAAATGAAATAACCGAGAAAAAAATATCCAAAACAGTATGTTTCAAATCCACTTACCAACTATAAATCTTTATAGTAATTCAAAGAAGCAAAAAATTCAAAACAGTAGGTACTTGAATTCAGATATCCATGATGAGGAAAAAATCTCTATCCAAATTCATGTATTTTATTTTGAAGGGATATGAAACCATATATATCAGCATGTATCAATTTGACAATAATAGAATATTTTATAATAAAACAATTGATACCATTCATGCGATTAATTGACAAAGAAAATCGCAAATAATAATTGTCATGTACTGTAACAATATTTAAATTCAATAACTATTCTCCTTTAAGCATAAGTCCAAACAATGCAAAGGAAGGAAAGAAAAAAAAATTGTTCCTTTGTAAGGCAAAATAAAAGGCGGAACAAATATGTATTCCCCATCAACTCCTTAGATGCTCGATAAACAAAATTGGAATAAGCAAAATCGTTATAGCCACGATTTTGGATTTATTGTATAGGTGAGGTTTCATTAAACTGATTAAGCGACCCATACATGAGTGATTTCATCAATTTAAACAACGAAGGAAAAAACTCAAATGATTTAGGGTTCTTATTACTTTTGGAAACAGAACCTTAAATCAAACACGAACAATTTTAGGCACAAATAACGTATTATCCCAATAAATCAAACATGAAGACCGCTCTGATACCACTTGTTGGAAATTTAGGTCTTAACAAACAGATTACATAAAACATGTTCAATAATTATGAATCAATAGCGGAAGCAAACAAAAACATTGAACATGATTATGATAGGATCTACGACATGTTTGATTTATTAAGGATACGAATTAGGGATTAGGAATACATGAATGAAGCTTTGATGGTAGCCCTCTCATCAACAATGATAACCAAAGAAGGAGATGATCTGAAACACACAACATAGGGTTAGCGGCGGCTGATTTAATTCTTCCTCAACCGGTACCTTTATGCCTCAAGTTCTCTTCAGATGGGGAGAACAGAGAGTTTTGCCATGTACGGTGTATTGGGGAACATAACCTCTTTTATATTGGATGACCATTAGGGTTTCCCATTATTCCGTTAATGGGTCATCCGGACATCCACCCATATTGAGTTCATATCAATTAATTAATTATCTAAATAGAAATCTAATTAGCCTTATTACTTAAATTGATCACTAATCAATTAAGGCTCTAAATTGATAAATAGCTAATATAATTATTATTACGATATTTGCCCACATAATGATATCGGAATATAATTAAATAATAAAATATTCCAACACCGGAATCTCGCTGTCAATCTATTCTTAAAGATGCAGTTACAAACAAGTTCAATGTACATTCACTTAAGCACCAAATAAGCTTCATAATATTAATAGAAACCGCGTTGTTATTTGTCAAAAATGATAGTAAACGATACTCCTCTATTAATTGCCTGACTGCCTTGAAGTTCTTTACTCCACCAAACGAATACATAGTGAGATTCAGATTTATTTCTTTAAAAGTTCGTTTGAATTCATCCCGATTTGGATAGAAACCCGGGTTCTCAAGTTGAACTAGGGTACTATTTTATTCTTTCTTTTTTAAAATGAGTGTTCTTTAAGATTTTTGTTAGAGTTTCACATTGAATAAGAGATAGTCGGATAATGTGTTTATAACTAGAGACAATTTTCATCTTACATGTTGGTTTTGTGGGGTTAACTTGTGTTATGTCCAATCACGATTTCTAAGATGATATCAAAGTAATCTTCAAGATTCATTCGGCTATCTGTTATCAGGTTTCTGTTATCGAGCCACCCTCCATTTATATCAACACTCTAGATGTTCGGTTCTAAAAGTGAGGGGGTGTGCTAAAGAGTTCCACATCAAATAAGAGATGACATGACAATGTGTTTATAAGTGAGAGCAATCATCACCTCACAAGTCAGTTTTGTTAAGTTGTGTTAGACTCAACCACAATTTCTAAGAATTTTTACACACATATTAAGAAAT
This sequence comes from Medicago ruthenica, assembly GCA_018208015.1. Classification (NCBI taxonomy): domain Eukaryota; kingdom Viridiplantae; phylum Streptophyta; class Magnoliopsida; order Fabales; family Fabaceae; genus Medicago; species Medicago ruthenica. The sequence continues at coordinate 83,243,462 of CM031373.1, read as the reverse complement.
GCAATAATATTGTCCAAAGACATAACACTTTTACTAAAATAGTTTTGCTATCTATTGATGTATTCCCTATCATTATAAATTAAAGTAGAATATGATGCTCTAGAACTTCTTAAATATACTAATATTACATTAAAAAGTGAGAATGACATTCATTTTAAAATAATTTTTTCCTCTAAACTAACATCCATTTTAAAACGGAGAAAGTATGAATTTGTAGGATGCTTGAAAAATATATAGGTAACATTGTAGATGCCAGCAATTGTTCATTTGTTTGCAAGTTTAGAGACATATATCAAGCGAAATGCCCTTTTCGTCATTTAATTTTTATGATAATCTGTTTTATGATAACAATTAATGAATGATGATATTAAATATGGTGAAGTTATTTGAATGATATATAGAGACATTTTAATTGTTACTTACACGTATTGAGTACCAACAGAAATCTTAAATGACTATCAACTCATCATGATACATACGAGTACTCAAACCATTACCGTGGACAACATATTGCCATCGCTCTATCGTATTTATGACACACTTGCTTGGTTGCTGCATCCTTGCAGTAACTATTGCGCCTGAGTCAACGGGTGGTGTAAAAGACGGGGACATTTTTAAAAGCATGATACTGCAACGAAAGCGACGAATAATACTAACCATGTGTTAACAAGTGTCTTTAGGAATTTTTTTTTATCAAAACAAATTTAATCCATATCATTAATCAAATGTTGTTCAATAAAGAGAGGAATAAACTCAATAATATGGTGACTAGTCCAAAAAATAGCTACCCTTACAAGTAAACGAACAATTGTATTCGTTTGTCGTTTAACAAACTCGACCTTAAAGTTAGAATGTAAAGTTAAAATAGTAGTTACGCTAGAAACAATGACACTAAACTTAAGAGACACCCTAGACCGAGAATTGACGAAATCAACTAAAACTTGAGAATCACTTTCATATACCATATGATCCCATCCCATGCATGTTGTTAGTTATTCGAACCACTTCAAGTAACGCATTGGTGTCGCTTTCAAATTTCAATAGTATACATTTTAGCGAAATTCCACTTTGTTTAAGGCTTTAAGCCATCACAAACTCACCATTGTTATTTCTTACACAACAACCAGATGATATAATGCTTACACCTTCAAAGAAACCCACGTCAACATTACATTTAAGCCGTTCTACACTAGGCTTTTCCCATTTTACACTATCTTTAGGACATTTTTTAAACAGATAAAAATGATAATTTTTGCTTAAAAAGTTGTCTAATTATTACTTTTATATATGTTTGAGTTATATTTTTAAGATAATTTTTTTTATTACAATCAACAATGCGCTTCCAACATTTGTTAGAATAACTCTTTTGCCAAAAGCCATAATTATATTAATTTAATATTAGAAAAATATACATCTACCCACCAGTTTGTGTGAATCGTGTGTTTCATTGTTTGAATCACCCGTACTAAATAGCACCACTCTTTTTAAAAAATCATGGAAAGAAGCTTTATTTTTTTTATTTCGACTCGAATTGTTTCGTAGCATCCGAATTTGAATCATGATTAAAACATTTTTTTATCAGAATTAATTTATCTTCCCGCCGAATTTCGAATTACTAAATCTCATTTTCTGAGAAATAGAGACTTAAGATCAAAGGAGAGATAAAACTGTTTTTTTTTTTAAATAAAAATAAAACAATCTACAATTTTGCAAGGATGCCAAAACCTACCTGATTCCACTCTGACTTTGAAGGAAAACTCCACTATAATTCGGGTGTGGATGTGGGGTTTCTACTATGTTCAAACGAGGGTGGGGGTGAGGATGTTGATATTTTCCCCGCTCCAGCCACAAATTTGTCGTAAAAATTACTTTAACTTTTATTTTTTATGTACATATACTTATTTATTTATTTAACCAATCAATCGAGTTCAAGTGGTTAATGAGCTTCACTCAAGGATGAATTGTTCAGGAGAATGTGAATTCGATTCTTGAAGTGAAACAATTTTTAGTCTGACTTTACTTACATCCCAAACGAACTTAGGGTTACTAAGGGCCCTTTCCCTTGGAAACCGACGTGTTAACACAAAAAAATAAAATAATTTTAAGACATAATTACACTGCGGCCCTTCAACTTAATTTCATGTAACATTTTAGTTTTTTATTTTGTGAAGGAGGTAACGTTTTAGTTATTTATCTTTTTTATTTATTTAATTCTGTATGTTCTAAAATGCTAACATTGTTATCTTCTTTTACGTAAAAAAACAAAAAAACACATAAAATTCTTCAAAACTCAGAATACTCATAAAACCCATGAATAAACCATGATCTTCATCAACAATACATGAAAACCTACATTCATTCAAGTTAATTTATCAAAGAACCGAAACAAAGAAATATCAAAGAAGAAGATGAAAGGGAAATTGATTTATTTCTCTCTATTCAACAATAGTCCATAATGAAAGAAGAGTTTCAATCTTTATATCTAATTTTGGACAAATGAAGGTTTATGCTTTTAGATTTGATTCTTGGGTTTTATGAGTTTCCGATTAATTACATTGTATTAGAACCAATTTTCCTTAGAAAAGAAGGAAAATTACATATTTTATTCCTTTAAAGTATTTAATCGTACTAGAGTAACATTTAAGTTTTTTTTTTTTAAAGTTAAATATGTTTTTGGTCCCTATAAATATATCAATTTTTCGTTTTAACCCCTCTAAAATTCTCCTTCAACTTTTATTCCATATAAAATTTTCAATCATCACTTTTAGTCTCTAATTTTAAGTCAACTCATGTTTAGCCTTTGTATTTTTTAATAAAATTGTGCAGAATATTATAAAAATGTCTAAAAAAATTTAGAATTTTTTAACAAAACAAGAATTAAATATGAATTTTTAACGGTCAAAACTATAAAAATTCATATTTAATTCATGTTTTGTTAAATAGATTACTTTTTTTGGGAGAGATTCTTGTAATATTATAAAAAAATTTGAAAAAATTTATTCAAAAATATGAAGTCTACATATGAGTTTATTTAAAATATAGACAAAAAACGGTGATTGAAAATTTTATAAAAAATAAAAGTTAAAGAAAAATTTTAAGAGACTACAACGAAAATTCTTGCTAGGTCAACGTCATTCTTGCTAGGTTCAACAATATAACCAAATTTGCGTATTTTTGAAATAGAATATGTAAAAAAATAAAAAATTAAAGAGTAGTAGTGTTATCTTAAAGAACTTTATTTTAATATTCGTATATCTTAGAGCTTATTTGAGATAAAAATAATAATTTAAACAACTAATTTGATACAACTAAATACAACATAAAAGAATAAATTACAAATTTTAGCTAAAAAAATCGTTGTATACATCTGGTTTCAGTACTTTTCTTTTTCCATATTCAATTAAAGGTGTGTTTGTTTTCACATATCCACCAAACATACGTTTTTTTTCCAACCCTACAAATTAAAGCTTCTCAATATCAAGTTGGTTTGTACGCTGGGACGCGAGATTTATAACTTTAATCAAATACCCCGGGTCCTTATTAAAAGAATTTTTTTAAAAAAAAAAAATGTTGGTTTTATTAAAAGAAAATGTCACAATTTAAGATGTACTTATTGTTTAAAAGACTTTTATATTTCTCATTTAATGTTTCTTTTTTTAATATTAATGGGTGTATTTAATGTTTCACAATTTTTTATGAAAATATATTTGTAAAAATATTTAAAAAAATTTACTCCCTCCGGTCCTTATTATAAGAAACTTTTCAAAAAAATCTTTGGACCTATTTATAAGAAAATGTCACAATTTTTAAGGTGTATTTATTGCGTAAAAGACTTTTTTAACCCTCATTTAATGCTTGTCTTTTTAATGTTAGTGGGTATATTTAATACTTCACAAATTTTTATGAGGGTATATTTGTAAAAACATTTAAAAAGTTTCAACAATTAATGATTGTCTTGGTTTTGATGTTTTTTGGTTTTTCTTCTTATATTAAGGACCGAAGGGAGTATTAATTAATGATCGTACTAGTGTTTATGTTTTTTAGTTTTGTTTCTTATAATAAGGACGGAGGGAGCGACGGCTAAGATAAGTTCCAAAATATTTTATCTCACTGTGTAGCCGAAGTTCTATAATCCTTAATGGGAGGGGAAAGACTTATAACAAGATCCAAAGGAATGTTTCCTTTCTTGTTTTTGTTCATCAATTAAACAAGTGGTGTAGTACAATCCAATAATGATGTTTCCCAAGTTTTGACACACTTGATCATATGAAAATAAAGTTAACAAGCCCCTTAAATCACAAAATTCCAAAACACTTGATTTAAGTATATAACCAGCTAAATAAAATGAAAAATAATATTTGAACATCTATTTTGTGACAACTTTTATGACAACTTTCTCTCTCATACTTATACTATTTTTTAGTTTATTTCTCTATTGCTTTGTTTTTCGTGTAAATACCTTTTTTTTGTAAATTATGGTTATCTCATAAATTGTCAATTAAATAGTTGTTCAAATAACAATCGTCAAATAAAATTTAACAATGCATTTGCTCAACAATCTCTCAATTTTCGAGTAGTAATTTACCTCTTTTTTATTTTTTGGGTCTATTGACTAACAAAATTTCTTTCCATTTACATTTACACTTACATCATTTTTTTTTTCAAATTAAAAATAAAAATAGTAAACTAGTATATAGTAACTCCAATCTCCATAAATCAAAACGGCATAATATGTGAAGTTTTGGTATCATAAGAAGAAAGACACGATTTAGAATTGACCCGAAAAATCTTAAGCAAATCCGTACACATTTGTCGAACTTGTGGAGAACAATTACTCTGTATTAGCAACAATATCTTCGTTAATCCATTCGCTTGCGTAACCGCTTCTTGTGCTTTCTGATCGCGAAACAGATAACAAACACTCCACAGCGTCGTTACGGCGTGCTCCGTCGCAACGTTTGATACATTCCGAATCTTATTCAGTATCGCCGCCACAAACGCCGCGTCTTCACACATCTCTCTTCTCCCTTCACTCGTTGAAGACGCTGTTTCCACCAGCTTCAACGCCTTCTCCACCACCGTCACCTTCACCGTCACGCTCGTATTAGACTCTTTAAGTAACTTTGACAAAATCTTCATTACTCCAATTTTCACCAGTTTCTGTTTGTTTCGTTTCGGTTTTGAGATTGCTATTAAGCACGATAAGCAATTTTCAATCAGCTTCGAATCTTTCTCCGGCAAAGATAAATTCAGCAATTCGGTTAACAAAGCTTCGTTCTCAGCTATTAGAAGCTCTGATTCAGCGTCTATAGCAATGAATTTCAAAACCCTAGCGGTTACGATTCTTGAATTGTTGCTTCCTTTTTGTAAAACGAGAACCATTGAATCCAAGCATTTTTTGTTCTTTCCTTTCAACACAAGGTTCTTCAATCCTTCACGATCTTCAATTTTTTCCAGAATCAAACCTAACACCGTTAAAGTCTGTTCAAGAAATTCAATGCTTTTGTCAACATTCTCAACATTATCAAGAAAACTAACCATTAATGGAATAAAACCGTCTAATTTCACGAGAAACGTTCGGTTCTGATCGGAATCTTGAGCGAAACGAATGACTTTCGTGATTACACCGAACCGGTTTAGAGTTCGGTTTAAACCGGAAGAGGCTAAGTCGGTGATGGTTTGAAGGAGTTGTTCATTGGAAAGAACTGAAGGTGAAACGACCGGTTCGACCCGGTGATGAACCGAGTCGGTCCAGATCTGGATGAGACTATGTAGAGTACGGTTAGGTACAAAATCTTTGGTGTGAAGTATTTGCATGGTGGCGGGACACGTGTTGTTACCGTCGTCTAACCACCGTTGGATGCTGGAACGGTCATAGGTGACACCGGTGCAGAGACTAACAGGGGATTTCATAACGTCGAGTGAGATTGGGCATTTGAAGAAGGTGGGAACAGTGATGCATAGATCAACAACTCTTTCTCTAACCATGGTGGTGGATGAAAGTGGAGAGAGTGGATAAAGGGAAAGGAATAAAACAAAAAGTGATATTGAGTTGAGAGGACTAAGAGAAGAGTTGAGGTGAGATATGTGGAAATGGAAGGGGATATAGAGAGATTGATAGGGAGAGTCAAAGGTGGGTGACGTAAGATGCTTTCTCTTTTTGCTTTTCCATTATACTATTTTTGTAAAATTACGATTCAACAACATTTGCAGAAACTAATCATTCGAATCAACATGATTTATAAGGAGGGACAAAACTTTTACTCTAAGCTAAAAGATTTAACGTTATTGCATTGTCAAAACTGAATTCTAATTAACATCTGATTAAATTGGAAGAGACTCGGACAATCAATCGAATGGAGAGCTGTTGGGTATATGTTGTTGTTTTATTACGTTTTTGGTCTTTGGTCAACGAGGGAATTGTGGTGGGGAGGGGACATGGTGGGGTGCGTTTTTACTGGGCAATTGTCTGGAGATAATAGCCGTTAGATATTGGGTTTAGCATGATGAATGGTTTAGATTGTAATGGGTTGCACGTGTAGAGGGGGGAGTAAATGCTTATGATGAGGAGTGGGGAAGCTATGGAAGGAGGAGAACGTGGGGTGACACGGATCCAATTCAGAAATTATGTATTTGGTACAGTAATTTGATACTTTGAACTATACTTCGTGTAGAAGATAATCATGTATTTGAAGAAATGATATAATTTGGATTGTGATTAACATTACATGGTCACGTTTGTAAAAAAATAAATAAATTAAAAAATATGGCTGCGTTCTAAAAATATAGGGTTATAACATTTGGATGTTCAATGCCGTTTCCGACAATTCGGAGACCCGGTTACAAACTTGACAATTTCATTTAAAAAGAATTAAAAAAAAATTCAACACTATTTATAGTGATAGACAATTAAATTATAGTTAAATATATGAGTAATGGTTCAAACATGACTTTTACCTACATATAAATAGACTTTTACTTATGGACAATTTATAATTGACAGCAAAATTACTGTCATCCAGACTTTTACCTACGGAAAAATGACATTTAGTGACGGATTTGTCCGTAGGTACAAGTATTTTTTCCGCTTTTTTAAAATTTTGAGGCCCCTCTAAGTGTGAGGTCCTGTGCCAAGGGTCTTGTTGCACTTGGCCAGAGCCGGCCCTAGTCATGTTACATAAAGCTAGAATGATTCAACATTAAGCTCATAAACCACTTGTTTATGCAAAAGTTTAACATGCACTATCAATTTTTTTAGAAGGTTATAAATTCGTAAACTTTTCTCAAATAAGCACACTTATGTTTGTTTCTACACGTAAATAATATGTCTATATAAACATAACTCAGTTTGTATGAATTTACAATATGTAAAAATCGGTTTTGAACTAGATTTTTCATTTATTTATCTTGAATGGTGAAATTCTAACCACTTGACTACGTCGACCTTCACATGCAAGTGACTTTTTCTTCTTATTTTATACATATTAAAAAAAATACTATCAACAAAAGTAAGAAATTACTCATTTCATCAAATTAACCTTACCACTCGTAAAAAAAGAAAAAAAAAACCAATTAGTTGACATTACATTGAAAATTAAAACTAACCTCACCAATTACTCTCTTTCAATTGTACCCTACAACATATTAACCTTATTTTTTTCTTGCTAATTTTACTAAGCACTAAAAGTTTAAACTCATACGCTAGCTTATATATAATACGACATTTGTTATCCCCTATTTTTTTTTTACCAAACATAGTCTAAGTAGCAAGCACATTGTTTTATATCACCCGTCCACGTCTATATATGTATTTAAAATCAGCTGTCCCCCTTTGACCGAGAATCGGATAGAATTAAGATATCGTGCCATTCACTTCTTATGTTAACCTTTCCAATAATTCAGTCGTTAAGCACCTTGATATACAAGCTATTACCATCACCTATTATCATCATATACTAATATGTTTTCCATTGCTTATATTTGATCTATTCTTTTGCTAAGTTGCGTCTTTTGTATTATAAAAAATTGAACATCACACGACTTGTCTTGCATTTCAATTCCCATTACCAATTACAATTTTGTAAAATATGATGGTTACTAATGAGCAAGATCCTTGTACTCATGACTAATTATGCCTTTCTTTTATTTACTCGTGGGAAGGGCTGTTTCAAATTTCAAATGTACTAGTAACTTTTTTACTCGGGCGTGGAGGTAGAGAGGGGGTGGGGATGTTGTTTTTATTGTACTCATTATGTTATATAGAGTCATAATGGCACCGAAAGCAACCCTAAAGAACTTTTTTTTTTTTTTCCTTTCAATCACACAATCCAATATAAAAGAACCTATGTCATTATCATTTATTACTCCCATCATTCATATTTGCATTATTTTAAAATTTATTTATCGTGATTTAAATAAGAGCATAGTCCAAGTAAATTACATCCCTACATTCACGCAAGAAACCGGGAAAGTACTATGCCATTTATATATATATATATATATATATATATATATATATATATATATATATATATATATATATATATATATATATTTTAAGCAAATCCATATTTAATTTGCTATGTATGTTTATTTACATTTTTGTTGTTTCACCAATAGTTAACTCTGTTGAGTCTTTGTTGCTTATAAACCGTAACAATTGACTCCATTAGTATATAAAAATACCTAAAAATAAAGCACATATCTTTTGGATTAAATAAGCATTTTTCAATATTTTTGTTAGTGATCGAGAACTTAAGAGAATAAGGTTGAAAGATCGTAGAATTTTTTTGAAGGAGCAGAAATAGAATTTAAAGGGCATTTACTTAATGTAAACATTTTCTATTTTTGAATATTAAGAAAAATAGCATGTACTTTTATAAATTATTAAAAATTAATTAATTTTAATTGATTTTTTTGAAATTAATTAATTAATTTTAATTAATGTTTATTTAAACTTTGAAAATATATGAAACCTAACCAAAGATATAAACAAGAAAAATGAAAATAAATAAAATGTAGCAATATTTAAAAAAAAATTAAAGTGACAATTTGTGAATTGATTTTTTTTATTACAATATTTTTATAGAAGGGATCAATTGTTAATTCAAGAGTAGGCAATGTGTCTTAGTGTACATATTAGGGAATCAAATATAGAAATATTATTTTAAAGTCATTTGCATTCAATTATATAAATTTTAGTTATTTTTTGGATAAAAATTACTTAAAAATTAACTATTGTTTTTTTCAACACAAATTTTATTTATAGATTATTTTACACGTATCTTTAGAACCATGTTGGCATTTAACAAGAATCTTAAGAGTAATAATTCTAAAAAGAGTTACTCTTCTTGACAACTCGTTATATAGATCCAATCGATAATAATATATGTATAATGAATTATCATGCAGAGTATATTTTTTCATAGATTTTTTTTACGGGAACTTTTCTCATATATCTATCTTCATATTACTTAATATCAGTTATAAAATTGGTTCTTTGATTTTTCGTATTTGAAGTTTGAACGCATCAATTACGTAACGCATATAAAGTGAGAAACTTGGTGAATGGTGGCGTAGGAGCAGTTGATTCATGCCGCAAAAAACCCTGAGGACGTAGATTTACTCATTTGCATGACAATGACACGAGGACTCTTGTCCTGCCTGGGTGAGTGCATAAAATTCAACTAGCTTGTTGGACATTGAACTTGTGAAATTTGACCAAATTATTTGCAGCTTATGCATAATCCAACCAAAATCAAGTTGGGTGTCATTGTGTCTGCATTAAGCCCAAAAAAGAAGTAACATAAGTCCAATTAAGTGGCGTATCTGCACCATACGGCACTGTCTACTAGCGTCTGCGAATTTTCCTAGTCAATTTGGGCAAAGTTTCAACGTTCATATTTCCATATGTTGGATAATAAATGTCACATGTGTAATTCGTCAAAAAAAAAAAATATCGCATGTGTAAAAGGAAAACTAGAAATTAAGATTTGTGTTTTTTTATAAATGTAAATGCTAACATGTGTTTCAAAGACACATATTAAAAAGGCTTAATTGCAGTTTTGGGCCCCCTATTTTAACCATTTTGCGAAATTGGTCCCCCTATTTTAAAATTCGACAGTTTTAGTCCCTCTATCTAATAATATGTCTAAAATATGATGATATAACATGTTTTAAATGAAATTTTTAAGGGAATTTTTTTACGATTTCATCGATGTTGATATTTTTGTCAACTTCAGATCATATACCATGACATTTAAAACTTATCACATCACTTTTTTAGTTAAAAAATATGATGGAGGGACCAAAACTGTCGAACTTTAAAATAGGGGGGACCAATTTCACAAAAAGATAAAAATATGGAGACCAAAAGTGCAATTAAGCCTATTAAAAATAAGGACCGATCATTCATGTCGGTGTTGTGGTACTTGTTCAAATATATAACATGTAGTATGTAATTTAACACTTTATTTAGTAACTGTTATGCATTTTAATGTGTTGTTTTTCAAAAATGTAAAGTAATAATAATTGTCAACTAGAACCAACCAATGTGATGAGTGAACTGTTTGCAATTTTTAAATGTGTGAGGTGTTGTTTTAAATTTGTAAAATCTTTACATACATTAAATTACAAAAATAAACTTAAATGTCTTTTATGAGTCATTTTGATCTTTAAACGTGTATCTAGTAGTTAATTTGACTCCAAATATATTGTTGCTTGATAAAATTGATCGATAAAATTACTAACGAGGATGTATATGAAAATGTGATAGTGACTTTGTTAAATTCAGATATTATAGTGACAATATTTCACGCATTTAGAGACCAAAATTATTATTTACTATACTTTTAGAACTCTACATGTAGTAATAATTGAAATAGATATATAATGCATCCACTATTCAAATTTTCTGCATTCGTCCCTGATCAAAAAGACCAACATAAAAATATCTATCTTAAAACTCAAAATATTATATTTTCAATGCAACAATTATATTTTTAAAATTCTTAACATGTAACTTGAAAGCACAAGTTAGCAAGACTTTTACGTCATTTCTAAAATTTATATATTTTTTAAATTATAAAAAAACTGAGATATTAACCAAACATTTAAAAAAAAAACAAATTTACATTTGAAAATAACCGAACATCACTTTTTAATATTGTGCAAAATCGCGTTTGAAGTAGTGGACTTGATTTTAGTGATATTATTATTGTTGGGAGTCCATTAATATTTTTTACTATTGTTGAGTGCAAATCTAAACATACACAACCGAAGCAAGTTAGTGATCAACCACCCAATTACAAATAAGTAGTCTTAAGCCAAGTATGCCCGAGATAGCAAGTCTTTGACCAAAAGTTTGAGAAGGTGCTTTGAAAAAGATAGCTAATTGTTTGTTAGGTCGATTGTTATTTATAACCAATCATTTGATATTTTTGAACAAGAGGAGTGCTAACAACAGAGATTAATTCTGGTCATTTATTTTGCTAAATGTAACAGTTTTGTCCGATGTTTAAAGGGTATGTTCCGACCTCGTATGCGGCTTTCATGCTTAGCTTAGATCATCGATTCTAATGAATGACATCAATGTTCCGACCTCAAGTTTACTACACTCATTACCCAAACTATGTCCGATTTAGACCTTGTTGTTAGTTTGTCAATTCAAGTTTGTTAGTGATGTAATCATGTTTAGTTGGTAAATCACATTAGATTTCAGTTTGTTATTGATTAGTTACAAGTTTCCTAGAATTTAGCTTATAGTTGTTAGAGTTTGTTACTTAGCTTGTGCTTCAAGCAACCTAGCACAGCTTTTGTATATAAGCCAATTCACTTGTACATTCTCATCAATCAATAACACAATTTCCTTTTCTCAATTTCTATCATTTTTTCTCTCTTCTCATTCTCTCTAAATTCACTAAAACATAAAAACCCTAAGATCAAAAATAGTTGCTTAAGAAACAAGCTTCATAGGTGCGCTAACAAATTGGCATCTAGAGCCTTTGGTTTCGTTCTAAGGGGTAATCAAGATTTTCAATCACGTAAATACAAAGAAGAAACACTGAAGGAAGTACCATGAATTGTAGCAGCAGCTTCAACACTCATCTTCCAATCCTTGAAGCACGCAATTGGGAAAGATGGAGTGCAGTGATGAAGAATCTGTTTGGAGCACAAGATTTGCTTGAAATTGTGCAGAATGGAGTTGGTGATTTAGTTGTGAATGCAACAGAAGTGCAAAGGAACGCACACAAAGAATTGAAGAAGAAAGATTGCAAGGCTTTGTTCTTGATTCAACAGAGTCTTGATGAAGCAAATTTTGAAAGAATCTAAAAAACAGTTAGTTCAAAGGAAGCATGAGATATTCTTTCAACGTATCATGAAGGGGATGATAAGGTGAAGTTGGTTAAGCTTCAATCACTGAGAAGGAAATTTGAATTGATGCAGATAGAGGATGAGCAAAAGATTGCAGAGTACATCTCCAAACTCATCAGTGTTGTGAATCAGATGAAGGCTTGTGGAGAGACTATGACTGATCAAAAAATTGTTGAGAAGATCATGAGAACTCTATCATCAAGGTTTGATTTCATCGTTGTGGCACAGGAATCAAAAGATGTAAAAACTTTGAAGATTGAGGAGCTTCAGAGTTCATTAGAAGCTCATGAATTGATGGTTTCAGAAAGAAGCAATGAAAGATCAATTCAACAAGCCTTACAAGTTTAAACTATCAAGAAAGATGACTATGATAGGAAGAACTACAAGAAAAGGAAGAATAACACTAAGGGAGGAAACTGGTCTAAAGACAAGAACAAAGTAACTGACAAAAGTGAATCTTCAAAAGAATGAAATTCTAATCAAAAGAAGAGAAATTTTGATAAGAAGAAGATTCAGTGTTTCAAATGTGAGAAATTTGGACACTTTGCTTCTGAATGTTGGTCTGGTAAGGGAAAACAAGGTCAGAATGATGAGGAACAAGCTAAGATTACACAAGATGATTTAGATGATTCATTATTATTGATGGTTACAACAACTAGTACTGAGAGCTGCAATTCAGAAAGTTGGTTCTTAGATACTGGTTGTTCTAATCACATGACTGGAAACAAAGCATAGTTGAGGGAAGTTGATCATGGAAGGAACACAAAGGTGAAACTTGCAGATCATAGTACATTAATTGTAGAAGGTGTGGGGAAGATTGCTATTGAAGGAAAGAATGGAAAAGTAGCAATAATTGAAGAAGTTCTCTATGTCCCTGGAATGCAGTGCAATTTACTTAGTGTTGGTCAACTCATTCAGAAAGGATACCCAGTTACTATGAAGGATAATGTTCTAAAGTTGTTTGATAAACATCAAAGGTTAGTTTTGAAAACTCCCCTTGCAAAAAATAGAACATTTCAGACCAATATGAAAGCTGTAGAGTTGAACTGCTTATCTGCAATGGTAAAAGATGAAGATAGCTCGTTATGGCACTATAGGTTTGGTCATCTTAATTTTAGAGGTCTTAATCAACTGGTTGATAAGGAAATGATTCTTGGTGTACCTAAAATTGAGATACCTAACACAACTTGTGATACTTGTTTGTTGGGTAAGCAACCTAGAAATGCATTCAGTTCAAGTACTGCTAGTAGATCAAAGGAGCTACTCAATGTTGTGTAATCAGATGTATGTGGTCCTTTAGAGGTTCCTTCATTAGGGGGCAACAAATACTTCATAAGTTTTGTTGATGAGTTTAGCAGAAAACTCTGGTTATATTTGATTAAGACCAAAAGTGAAGCATTTGATATGTTTCAGAAGTTTAAAAGCTTAGTAGAAAAGCAAAGTGGAAAATCTATTAAGGTTTTAAGAACTGATGGTGGTGGTGAGTATACCTCAAAAGTGTTTGAGAAATTTTGTGAAGACAATGGTATTATACATGAAGTAACTGCTCCTTATACTCCACAACACAATGGTTTGGCTGAAAGAAGAAACAGAAGTCTGTTTGACATGACCAGAAGTATGTTGAAATTGAAGAAGATGCCTAATACTTTTTGGGGAGAAGTTGTAAGAACTGCAGCCTACATCTTGAATAGATGCCCCACTAAGAAATTGAATCAAATCCCTGAAGAAATTTGGCTAGGATCCAAGCAGTCAGCTAAACACTTAAGAGTTTTTGGCTCCTTATGTTACAAACATATCCCTGATGCAAAGAGAAGAAAGTTAGGGGATAAGAGTGTGCCTATGATAATGGTTGGTTATCATGAAACAGGTGCATACATGTTATATAATCCTCTAACTTATTCAATAGTGATTAGTAGGGATGTTAAAATTTGTGAGAATGAAGCTTGGGATTGGAACAAGAAAGAGAAGAGTTCCAATCACACAGTTCCCACAATAATTGAAGAAGGTGATCAAGTTAAACAAGTTCAACTTGATACTGAAGTTCAAGCTGAAGTACATGTTGAAGAATCAAGTTACTAGAACTTCAGGGAGACAGAGATTTGTTTCCATAAGGTTAGCTGGACATGAAGTTACTCCAGATAATCTAGTTAATGAAGAAGGGGAATTTGTTCACTTTGCCTTATTAGCAGATGCAGAACCAATCAACCATGAAATAACATTGAATGAAGAAGTGTGGAAGAATGCTATGATGGAAGAGTTTAATTCAATCATCAGAAACAACACATGGGAACTGACTGAACTACCTGTTAGCAAGAAACCTATAGATATGAAATGGATTTTCAAGTTGAAACTGAAGCCAAATGGTGAAGTAGCCAAACACAAAGCTAGATTAGTTGCTAGTGGATTCATGCAGAAGGCTGGTATGGATTACTTTGAAGTATATGCCCCAGTAGCAAGATTAGAGACTGTGAGACTGATAGTTGCTATAGCTTGTGGAAGAAACTGACCAATGTATCATTTGGATGTAAAATATGCTTTCTTAAATGGTCCCTTAGATGAAGAAGTGTATGTAACATAGCCACCAGGTTTCAAAATCAAAGGGAAAGAAGATGTGGTGTATAGATTACACAAAGCACTCTATGGATTGAAGCAGACACCAAGAACTTGGAACAAAAGAATTGACAGTTTTCTTGTGCAACAAGAATTTGTTAAATGCAAGTCTGAATATGGTGTATATGTGAAGAAAGGAATTGAAGGTAATTAATTACTCATCTGTCTCTATGTAGATGACTTGATAATGACTGTTAGTGATGTGAATGAGATAGAAGCATTCAAATCTCAGATGATGAGTGAGTTTGAAATGTCAGATTTAGGAAAATTAACATATTTTCTAGGCCTGGAGTTTACTGAAAATGCAGAGGGACTGGTAATGCATCAAATGAAGTATGCATCTGACATATTGAAGAGGTTCAATATGATGAACTGCAATCCATCATCATCACCTGCTGAGACAAATGTAAAACTAGTAATGAATGAAGAATAAGAACTTGTGGATCCTACATTGTTTAAGCGAATTGTTGGATCACTGAGGTACCTATGCAATAGTAGGCCTGATATTGCATATGCAGTTGGTATAATCAGTAGATTCATGAGTGAACCTAGAGTATCTCATCTGCTAGCAGCCAAAAGAGTGATGAGATACATCAAAGGAACATTGCAGTTTGGCATTCTATTTCCTAAGTGTCTGAATGAAAACTCTGTAGAATTGATAGCTTACTCTGATGCAGATTGGTGTGGAGATAAGCATGATAGAAAGAGTACCTCAGGTTATCTATTCAAGTTTCTGAATGCCCCAATTTCATGGTGTGCTAAGAAGCAACGAGCTGTGACATTGTCAACCTGTGAATCTGAGTATATTGCAGGGTGTATGGAAGCATGTCAGACAGTTTGGCTTGAAAATATACTCAAGGAGATAGAGATAGAGGTTAGCAGACCTATAACATTGTTCATAGACAACAAATCTGCTATAAACTTAGCCAGAAATCCAGTTTTACATGGAAGAAGCAAACATATAGAAGCTAAGTTTCATTTTCTGAGGGAGCAAGTGAACAAAGGAGCAGTGCAGGTTGTTCATTGTTCCACTAAGCTGCAGCTTGCAGAAATATTCACTAAGCCATTGAAGGTTGACAAGTTCATCAAGCTAAGGAGTTTGATTGGTATGAAGGAAGTGGAAACTTGAATTAAGGGAGGATGTTAGTTTGTTAATTCAAGTTTGTTAGTGATGTAATCATGTTTAGTTGGTTAATCACATTAGATTTCAGTTTGTTATTGATTAGTTACAAGTTCCCTAGAATTTAGCTTATAGTTGTTAGAGTTTGTTACTTAGTTTGTGCTTCAAGCAACCTAGCATAGCTTTTGTATATAAGCCAATTCACTTGTACATTCTCATCAATCAATAACACAATTTCCTTTTCTCAATTTCTATCATTTTTCTCTCTTCTCATTCTCTCTAAATTCACTAAAACAGAAAAACCCTAAGATAAAAATTAGTTGCTTAAGAAACAAGCTTCATAGCTGCGCTAACACTTGTGTGAGTTCTAAATGTTTTGTCTTTAGGTAAAAGGTGCATTGGTGGGTAGAAGAATGTAGGTTTATAAATTATCATTAACATTGATTCTAAATCCGGAATGAAACCTTTTGGTGTAGGAACTAAACATGAAATTAAAAATGGCTGGAAACATCGGTAGAAATCATGCAATAATGTTTTTTTTATAAGTAATCAAACCATAGTTGGAATGATGTTAACCCTCTTAATGTTAAAGAGTGATGTTAACTAATGTTCTTGAGACACTTGTAATGGAAATAGAAATAAATAAATTTCGTATTGAAAAAAATGTTTTTTATACTTCTAAGATTTTTTTTAGATGATATTTTTAAGACATTGACTACACAAGTTTTAAAATAGTTTTCCTAAATTTAATTTCTTAACACGTTTCTCGTAGCACTTATTTTGAGCTAAACATTTTTAAGAAAATGAACTTTTATTACTATAAAGTTAAAAAAAACATTTTAAAGTCGTCACGAAATCTTTGAGTCGTAACATTTTACAGATGGTATGAGTTCCAATTCCAACTACTCAATTGCAGTGTTAGACTATGGGTGCACAAATTGTTGTTATATTCCATTTCTAACTTGTGTTCTCTTTCTTACTCTTAGTCAATAGTCAACGTTTAAAATTCAAAAACGAATTCGTCTACTTAACTTATGATATATAATCCAAGAACGTAACTTCAATTCCACGGTCTTCTAGCTATTCTGTTTTGAAACGATTGCCATGATCTGGACAAAAATAAATCATTGTATATTTGCTTGCAAGTCACCAATAGTCATCCATAATTGCTAATTGTTTCATCTAACCAAATTACCCCTTGCTTAGGGAATTGCTTTCAACGTTTTTTTTTAGTTCATTGTTATTGCCAAGCAAATCATTTGAGACAAAGTACTGTTAACAAGAAGAAGACATGAATGGGAAAAGGGAAAAAAGACGAAGGAAAAATAATCACATTTGGATTAGAATAATTCAATAATATTCAATTCAAAATAATTGTTAAAAAAATTATGTTAACCCCGGTCATAGAGGAAGAAACTCTCTAGTAATCTAGGTTCTTCCAAATCATTTTAAATGTAACTTTTATTTTAAACAATATTAAGCGTTTTAACGAAAACTAAAAATAAACTAAGATACATCTCACTACTTTTTTTGTGGTTCTTGAAATCGCGTTTTAATATATATACTAGTAAAAGATCCGTGCTTTCGCACGAGTCACATAACATTGCGATAATTATATAAAAAAATAATTAGATTTTTAATATTGTAGAATGTTTATAGATATTAAATGAAAATTATGAATATTAATGTAATGTTTCTGTTAAATATTTTTCTTGTATATATACAAAAATTTGTTTTTTTTTAAAGATTATACAAAAATTTGTTAAATAGTTGCGTAACAACAATTATGGATTTTATTTGCTTATATATGCGAAAACAAATATTTAAATAGATATATGAGAACATTGATATGATAAAATTTTAAAAACTCGTGACTATTTTCAATATCAAAATTAATGTAGTGTTTCTATTAAATAACTTTTTATTTTATATGCAAACGATTATTCAATATTTGCACCACACCCGTTGCAGATTTTATGTACTTATATCTGCATAAACAAATTTTTATAGACATATATGAGAAAGACAATATGATAAATTTTTGAAAACTCACGACTATTTTCAAAATCAAAATTAATGTAGTGTTTCTATTAAATAACTTTTTATTTTATATGCAAAAGACTGTTCAATGTTTGCACCACACTCGTTGTAGATTTTATGTACTTATATCTGCATAAACAAATTTTTATATACATATATGAGAAAGTCGATATGATAAAAATTTGGAAACTCATGACTGTATTCAAAATATACATTAATGTAGTGTGTCTATTAAAAAAATTATTTTATATTTAAAACATAGTTAAATATTTAAACCGTACTCGTTGAAGATTTTATATGTTTGTCTATGCAGAAGAATTTTTATGTACCGATATGTGATAGTCGATATGATAAAATTTTGAAAAGTCGTGACTATTTTCAAAATATCAACATTAATACAATGTTTCTATTAATTAAATTTTAATTTTATATGCAAAATACCGTTCAATGTTTGTACTGCTCCCGTTGCATATTTTAAATGTTTATATCTGCAGAAACAAATTTTATATACGTATATGAGAAAGTCGATATGTTAAAATTTTGGAAACTCGTGATTATTTTTAAAATATCAACATTAATGTAGTGTATATTTAAACCGCACTCGTTGAGGATTTTATATGCTTGTCTACGCAGAAGAATTTTTATGTACCGATATGTGATAATCGATATAATAAAATTTAGAAAAGTCGTGACTATTTTCAAAATATCAACATTAATGCAATGTTTTTATTAATTAAATTTTTATTTTATATGTAAAATACCGTTCAATGTTTGCACTGCTCTCGTTGCAGATTTTAAATATTTATATCTGCATAAACAAATTTTATATACGTATACTCTGTTGTTTTTTTTTCGGTTTCAAACGAATACTCTGTTGTAATTATGTTCTGCTCCCATAGGCACACCTTGTGCTAGGGAGTAGAATCTCTCTATGTGGTATTATATCTCATTTTGACTTGTTCAAAAAAAAATTATATACGTATATGAGAAAGTCGATATGTTAAAATTTTGGAAACTCGTGACTATTTTTAAAATATCAACATTAATGTAGTGTTTCTATTAAATAAATTTTTATTTTATATTTAAAATACCTTTAAATATTTAAAACGTACTTGTTGTGGATTTTATATGCTTATATACGCAGAAGAAGTTTTTTATGTACCAGTATGTGATAGTCGATATGATAAAATTTTGAAAACTCGTGACTATTTTCAAAATATCAACATTAATGCAATGTTTCTATTAATTAAAATTTTATTTTATATGCAAAACACCATTCAATGTTTGCACCGTTCTCGTTGGAGATTTTAAATGTTTATATCTGCAGAAACAAATTTTATATACATATATAAGAAAGTCGATATGATAAAATATTGAAAACTCATGATTATTTTCAATATTAAACATCAATGTATTGTTTCTATTAATAAATTTTTAGTTTATATGCAAAACATTATTCAATGTTTGTTGGACGAACATAAAATTAAGGAGATCATGAGCTTTAATAAGGACGATTATGAAATTTTGCTGGACTTTGATTTTTATATATTGTTAGTAGATAGTTATCCGTAGAAATTGGTTACACCTGTGATTATCTGTAATTAATTTTTTTAAAAACAAATAAATTAGTTTCATAGTTATGTGTGGAAATTAGTTACACTTGTGATCATTCGTAGTTAATTTTTTAAAAAAAATAAATTAAATTTTGCAAAATGACCGTATGCACATAAAATTTAGGAGATCATAAGTTTTAATAAGGACGATCATGAAATTTTGTTGGACTTCAATTTTTATATATTGTTATGTTAGTGTATATATATATATATATATATATATATATATATATATATATATATATTTGGATTTTAAGGTGAATCTATTCAGAATTGGATTTTATTTTTTTATAGGCTTAAATATGTATATAGTCCATGCAAATAGGGCTCATTTGAATTTTAGTCCCTGTACTTGTTAATCCTTTTAATTTTTCCCTGTAATTACTAATCACTTGAACTTTGGTCATAATTACTATTTTTTGCCCATGTGTCAAGTATTTAGTGACGTGGCGCCTACATGGCATCAGCTGACTGGGTAGTCACCAAGCTGACTCAGCTTCTGAGACATGAAGTTACGTTTTTGCCCTTTGTGAATACTGACTCTGTAAAAAGACGAAATTGTCCCTGGCTTTCTTCAACTCTTATTTCCTTTCCTGCCCAGAACCTCTTCTTTCTTTCTCATTTCTTCTTCCTTCTTTGTTACAAGAACCCTAATTTCACTAACCCAAATCGAGTCTCGAATTTCTCAGTAACTTCTTCTTTCCACTCTTCTTTCCTGCCCATAACTTCTTCTTTCTTTCTCATTTCTTCTTCCTTCTTTCGTCTTCCTTGTTACAAGAACCCTAATTTCACTAACCCAATCGAGTTCGAATTTCTCAGTATCACCATTAACAATCATCGATTCGTGGTTGTATAAGTTGTTTTGTGCTTCAAATTCGTAATCATCAACCCAGTTTACGGTTTGAAGCACACGTCTGGTCATGTCGACTGGAACTTCATCCACCCAGTACTCGCCTTCTGCTAAGCACTACCAACTTGGGGAATTGGAGATTTCGCGTGGAATTCTTCCTATGTGCTACTATCAACAACCTATGGTCATATACATTGCTAACACTATAGAGAACCAGGGGCGTAGATTTTGGAGGTGTCGCAATTGGCAGGTGAGTATGTGATTTGTTTATGTGGGATGACCAACTTGGTCCTTGTACAAGGCCTATGGTTGCAGTGCCATCAAATGTATCAATTGAGAAGTCAAAGGACGATTCGTCGAAAGAAGGGGATGTTATGCAAGGAATGTCAAATGTGGAGCCTAAACCAAACAACTGTAATTGTGTTGATGTTATGCGAGGAATTTGGGAGAAGAAGAAAGACAAGTGGAAGTTAAAATTGGTGCAAGAGAAGAAGAAGGTGGAATGGTTGAAGTTGTTTGTTATAGTTAGCTGGGTGATCTTTGTTGTATCCTATGCCAAAAAGTAGTAAATTAAGTGGAAAAGTATTAGTACTGTAATGTCTTCTGTAATGTGATTGTGGTTATGTATCAAGTTTGTGATATTTATATAATGTGAACTTGAGTCAAATGAAGGTGTATTTCAATTTGTAATGTGACAATATGTAATGTATTGGTTGAAATGTGATTGTGAAGTTAAATTTGTAAGAATGAAATGTGATTGTGGTGTTTATGGAGAAACATTCATATTTTTTATTAACATAAGTGGTATTCTCCTCTTTTTCTTTATGTGCTAATAGTCTGAAGGCAGAGTCTGAGGTTCTGCTTCTGAAGGCAGAGTCTGAGATTCTGCTTCTGAGACTGAAGTCTTATTCTAACAATATATACATCAAAATGAAATAGGCAAGCATTCATAAACATATATGAAATAGGCAAGCATTCATAATTTACATTAACATAGATGCTGTCAACATAACTTGTTCATAGCCAAGAATTACAACCACTCAGAACATACTCCAAAATACTAGACCAATATTAAATCAAAACACTAAACCAAAAAATTAAACATACTTGACAGATTAAACATATTTGATTGTGTCAACTTTTCTCAAGAGGACTAGACATGATCCATGTTTTGCCTCTGGGACAACTTTGACAGGGGGATCATCAACAACCTTCTCAGAATCATCACAGGCATCAACAACCTTCTCAGATTCATCACAATCATCATCTATCTTAATTGGGTCATCCATATTTTTTCCTGGCCCTTTCTTGTTAGCATTGACTTTCCAAACATTCCTACCACTTCTCCTCATTTTAGATAAGTCAAGATTTTTAGAATCTGTCTTTCCTTGTTTTGGTGGAACAGATTTAAGGACAGGTTGGCAAATGGTTTTCACAATGGTATATGGTTTAACAAAGGTTTTTGAGTGTGCTGTTGTGTTGATTGTTGTGCTCACATCTATTGTTGGTTTCACAGTTATTTCAGAGTTGGTGCGACTCTTAACATTGGTTAGGACTTTTGCATTTGGTTTAATAACATTCATTGTTTTTGGATGAGTATGTACAACTGTGTGTACTCTTGCAGATGGTGCAACAATTGTGTGTGAATTTCTACCAGTTTGGACTGTGGTGTGTATTGATGCAGATGGTTCAATGATAGTTTTTGGTTTTTTTGGTTTGGGTGGCTGTTTTGGTGGATTGACATGTTTTGGAGGATTGAATCTAGGAGGGCCAACCTAAGAACTCTTAACAACCTTTCTCTTCTTGCTTACCTGTTCTTCTACTTCATCTGCCATCATAGACATTGCTGAACCTTGTGAACTTTGTACTCCATGACCTTCACTTTGAACCTGACTTGGATTCTGAATATGAGTCTGAACTTGAGTCTGAACTGGAGTCTGAACTTGAGTCTGAACTGGAGTCTGAACTTGAGTCTGAACTGGCTCACCTTAAATCCATCTACCTTTGGACCATTTTCAGAGTCTGACTCATCAGGGTCATCTGAATCTAGCTCTTCACTTTCATACTCTCTTTCCCACTCAGGATCAACAACATCTTCTTCTTTATCACTCTTTGATTTTGTCTTGGATTTTCCAGCTTTGTCTTTTGTAGGTTTAAATGAACTACCATTATCCACATATTCAACCATCTGCATACTTTCATTCATATCCAAAGGAGCTATATCATATGTTTCAAACCCATCATCAAGTCTCAATGCTCTATCATCCTCACTGTCATCAAAGTATACACCATCTGCCTCATCTTCACTGCTACCTGAAACCTCATTTTCAGTTTTTTCTATAACATCATCCTCTTCAGAACACATTAATACTCCTTTTCCTTTGTGAACTCCTTTTTCCTTCTCAAGACCTTTTCCCTTGTCATTGACCTCAACTTCAGAACTTTGTCCCACTTCACTAACAGTAACACAGTTTGGAATGTCCACCAGCCCACTAATTTCATCTACATCATGCTCAATAAAAATGTTAACTACCTTATTTCCCTTCACAGCATAATCCTTAATCTCATGACAATCCTCATCTACCCTAATAATCCTAAAATTTACATCATAATCAGGCATCCACCATAACCTATACCCCTTTTTAACTTTTAGATCCTCTTCTACAATACCACATATTTCAAAAAAACACCATTTATCAAGGTCTAAACCTTCAAACTTTTTTACCTCCCCTCCTGTACAACTTATCAACCAGTCCCTAGTAAATCTACCTCCATAATGAAATGCAACAGAAACAGTATCCATAACTGGACAAAAAACCTGCGAAAACAACACCAACAGTCACGAACGAACCTGCGAAAACAACACCAACAGTCACGAACGAACGAACGAACTAACAAATCGATGATTGTTAATGGTGTTACTGAGAAATTCGAACTCGATTTGGGTTAGTGAAATTAGGGTTCTTGTAACAAAGAAGGAAGAAGAAATGAGAAAGAAAGAAGAGGTCCTGGGCAGGAAAGGAAAGAAGAGTTGAAGAAAGCCAGGGGCAATTTCGTCTTTTTACAGAGTCAGTATTCACAAAGGGCAAAAACGTAACTTCATGTCTCAGAAGCTGAGTCAGCTTGGTGATTACCCAGTCAGCTGATGGCATGTAAGCGCCACGTCACTAAATACTTGACACATGGGCAAAAAATAGTAATTAGGACCAAAGTTCAAGTGATTAGTAATTACAGGGAAAAATTGGAAGGATTAACAAGTACAGGGACTAAAATTCAAATGAGCCATATTTGCAGGGACTATATACATATTTAAGCCTTTTTTATATATTTCAGAAATATATACAAACGTGCCACAAAGAGACATTAATTTTTTTTATTAGATGTTCCTTTAAGACAAATTAAAAAAATAATAATATTTGAAGTATTTTCTTTGAACAAAAATTGAACAGAACTGAATCACAGGTGACTGAATCGTAGCCACTCCCTATTATCATATCCTTTCCTCATAAAACTTGTTCCAAATAAGACATGTTAGTTAGTTGCAAGAATTTTTTTCTTTGACATAAATATATAAAAGTTGTAGTTTTTTTTTTTTTTTGGTTACAAGAGTTTTTTTGTTGTTGAGGAATTTGGTTACAGGAGTAGTTTTTTTTTTTAAGGGTGGTTACAGGAGGAGTAGTTAGTTAATTATAAGATTTAATGTTTACAAGAAGAAGATATAAGAATTAGAGACTCAGAGAAGTATACAAAGATTTTTTTTTCCTTCTAAAAAGCAAATAAATGAGTAAACCTGATGGATCCTCATTGTCCTGGACCTAGAATCACTATGTCGGCCCACAACTATTTCAAATATATTTTATGACTCCTTCTTTTCCCACCCTATTGATTTCTCCTGCACTCTATGCAATTCGGATTATGTAATCCGAACTGCATAAACTCCCCATAAAAACCTCCAAAACACGTTAAAACGTTTCTGATTTTAGAATCCTAATAAGGCGTGCGAGAAACTCATATGGTGAGAAAAGTAATGACCTATTTTCATGGGTCAGTCCAATATTTTCCTTGTACCAAAATAAAGCCCATTATTTTCAATATTATGACTTATGACCTATGAAGCATGAATACTGACACAAACACCGGACACAGACACTGACACGCCGACACCGCTAATAATTTGAGAAAATCACATAATTCAGTGTAATTATATGTGTGTCGTGTCGGATACGACACGTGTCCGACATCAAGACACGTCTAATTAGAAGAGTATCCGTGCTTCATAGCTTATGACTAACTTTCGACACAGTGAAGACATAATTTGATCCTGATAAAATATTTGAAACATGTTATAAGGGTAAAAAAATAAAATTGACACCCAAATTGGTCTTCACAAAAAATAAAATTATAAATTTTTTAGTCCTTACAAAAATAATTCGAACGATTACAAACAAAATATATAATGTGCGATTAAAATGATTGATGAGTTGCCTGTTCAAAATGTAGTCCGACTTTGTAAGTAAAAAATTTGATGTATAAATGTAGTCCAACTTTGTATATAAAAAATTGGATGTATTTTTTTATTATTTCTTTCTAAATTTGTAACTTTTCTTCTGTAAATTAGATGTATTGTTGCCAACTTAAAGATTAGTTTCATTGCGATCTAAAGAGTGCAAATTGTGGGAATACTTTGAAGGGCATACTAAGGTCAAAGATCCTATGGTGGATTTGAACAATGTATATGGTTGGTGAGTATGTGTGTTGTGTGGAACTTGGTTGTTGATTCAATTTTTGTAATAGTTGAACTTTGGACGTGAGGGTGCAGTGCATATTTACTTTTTTTAACCACTCTATATTGTAAGTAAATAATAATCGCTACCCACAAAAGTAGAAATCTTAATCACGAAGAAAGCGAAGAAGAAAAGTCCCTCTCGTAGCCAAGAAGGAAGGCTGCCTACAAACAAAGAAAGTGAATTTTTTTGGTATAATTGGATAGTGGGTAATGACTAGTGATAGATTGTGAATACTTTGTGTAAATTTTAATTTTCAATAGAAACAAAGGCAGAATTGACAGAACTTCGTTACAAAGACCAACTTCTGATTTTCACCAATCTAAATAGACGCTTAGCTATAAGGATGTCTAATTAATATAAGTAGGATTATATCAGAAAAATTAAGGAGCTAATAAAGAAACTAATGTAGCTTAATGTTTTGGTTGCGGCTTAAATATCTTACTCTTTTTTCAAAGAAAATGTTATGTCAGGATGGAAAAAGATCCTTGAACAACTGTATCAACTTTGGGGACCTTTAGATTTAGAGAGAAAAAAATTCTCATTAAAAGATTTCTATACTAGACGAACTAAAAGTGTGTTTGGATATGAGAATGTTTTAAGGTAATGTAATATTTTGAGAGAATTCAAATACTTGAATTCCATTGTTTGGATAATAATATGGAGAATTTTTAAAATGATAGAAATTTATGAAGTATTTTGTTTAAGTTAAATTTAGAGAATTTCAAATGACACTTAAAAGTTAAGAATTTCAAATTTATTCATTCTTATAATTTTTCAAACTTTACATTTTAGTCCTCAAATTTTCCAAAGTTTACAAATTGACCTCAATAAATTTACAAAAATTGCAATTTGGCCCTAATATTTTTTTGGAAATTACAAATTTACCGTTCAGCTTATTCAAAATTATAAATTGACCCTAAAAAATTTTGAAATTTACAAATTGACCCATAATTTCAATTTTCGAATTTGGCAAAAAAAATTAAAAGTTATAAAAGTTGCCAAAAAATGACGACAATGAAATTTTTTATTACTCCATCCAAACAAGAATATTTAGAAATGAAGTCAATTTAATTGATTCATTTGAATTGTCTAGAATTCTAAATTATTCAAAATTTCTCAATTACCTCATCCAAACACACTCTAGTGTATGTTTCAATTGTCGATACAATAAATTGCCGTGATTTTTACAAAAATTAAACTTTGGAGTTTCAACAAAATAATGTTGCCGCCGTAATTTTGTTATATTCACTGTGATATTAAACATGCACTATTCCTTTTGTGGATTCATGCAAGGTTCTTCCTACACAAAATGCTGAACCAATGGAGGGATCAATGATTCATCATCTCATGTTTTGTATTGACCATTAAAGTATAATTTTCTCAATACTCGCGACAATTCTAAATTTTCTAGGCTCATGGCTGCTTCTAATTGCCACCAACAAGATCTATTTCGGTCTTTTGTACCTTCAATATTTACTTGGATGATGTTAGAAGAACGTGCACGTGCACTTCAACGTAATGTACAAAAAGCCTGAATGAACGGCTTGAAAAATGAATTTTGAATGAAAAAGTGGAAAAGGAAAAACATCCAAATATTACAAGCACGTGTTTCAACGTTGGTGATGGTTAATTTTTGCAAACCATCAAATTAGTTTCTCTTCTTCTCGATCGAGCAAACATATAAGACCCATTTCTGAGACCCAATCTAAAAGTGACCAAAATTCTTGCATTTGGGTCATTACTCGCAACACACCCTCTCCTCGCGAGGGAGGTGCTCGTAGCACTCCGGGAGACCAATTCCAACGAATGTAACGTCTATTTAAATGTGCCCTTAAAATTCGCCTCGACGGTTACGATTTCCACAATTCCGTAACCGCCGAGCACCCACATGTGCCCTACAACGACGCCTGCACCTCCTCATTATAAAAGGGGACTCTCAGCAGTCCCCAAAAGTACGATATTTTTCTACCCTAAACCCCCCTTTCCGACTCAAATACTGACTTGAGTGTCGTAGTGTCTGCAGGTGCACACCTCCCCGCCGTTTCAATCAACGCAACTACTCAAAACCACCGTGAAAGCACCGCACTGGCCGTCATCTTCTTATCAGGTATGATCAGTGTCTATCTTAGTAGCTCACTCTCAACTTAGTCTATGTATTTGTCAAATGCTTTTCAATTTGGTCCTTCTATTATTTTTGTTATCTAACACTTTTAAGTGTACCGACATGGTGAGTTAAAAATTCAGTTCAACTCTTTTAACATAACAACAATTAACATAATAATATTTGTCATTTTAAAATTTGATGATGTGACACGTTAACTCTAATTGAGTATATTTTGCGAAATAGTCCTCGACCATATCCACTCAGTGTCAAATTAGTCTCTCTGTTAAATTTCTATCAAAATGGTCCATCCACAGATGAATACCAAATCAAAATATGGGCAACATTCATTCATCTAAAACCTCAAAACACTTTCTAATTAGATTAGAAATAATAATTTCATATTATTCTTGATCAAATTTCAGCCACCATCATTTGATTTTTTATAAAGAAATAAATTTAGTTTTGGAAAAGTTAGGGATTTAGGGTTTTTCTTTAGGAAAATTTAGAAATTTAAGGATTTAAGAAACAAACATAAAGGATAAGAAAATAAGATTAAGATTAGTGAGGGAAAGAAAGAATTTTGGTGTAGAAGAATGAAGAAAAATATTGAACAACAATGAGAGAAGAAAGATAGTTCAGAAGAAGAGAGAAAAAGTTGAAGGTTAACCAAGATCAATCAGAAACAACTTCTTTATCCATGTGGAGTTACAAAAATAGAGACAAATTTGATGTTTTACTTATTTTTAAAAGAAATATAATTCATTTTTGAAAGGGACGGAAAGAAAATTATTTGTGTACTAGATATTGGTTGTTTTATTTGGAGTAAAAATACACTATTAATTAAATATTTTAGTCAGGTGAATCAATGGTTTTTATCTGAATAATGCTATAAAGTTTCATTCCCATAAACCTTTTCACCGCAAAGTCCTATTGAAATTCCTTATCACACGCCATGTGTTTGTTTGTTTGGTCAATATGAGAAATGAAAGGTGAATTGATAAAAGAGAAAAGAAGGGTCCAAAATACCAAGATTAACTTTATTTTTTGTTTTTCTCTGTGAAAATGTACCATTTTATCATGAATGATGAAAGCCAAAGGAAAGGGAAAATTTGATGCAACAGCAGGTTATAATTTACTTAGGTAGCATTGCTGTAGTGGGGTCGAATCCTAAAATGCCATCACATCAATGTGGGACGATCTTAGTAGTAATAGTAGTACCCTAGGAGGAGACTTTTTGTTTATGCATCAATTGCTTGTTAAATACAAGTTCAAGAACTTTTAAGTAGGACCCTCGAATTAAGTTCTGTTTTTTACTTTGGTGTTATGATTGTTGAATTTAATCCAATGGTTACTTCAGTAATACCCAAAAAATCTATCTATAATGTATGCATGTCTTGACCCTGTCTATGAGCTAATGTTATGTTATGGGACCTCAACTATATATAGGCTCACCGTCAATTTTATCATCTTCTATGCTAATTAATTTGACGTCATAGGAAGAACTTAAAAAGATGATGTGGGCTTCACATTAACTTTAACTATTGGAAAATGATATGTATTACTGATCAAATGTAACTTATCATCATCATGCTTCATGCATTGACAAGGAGTGGAACAGGCACACAATAATGAAGCGGGGGTGAGCTTATATGGGTCCACTTGAATGATCTGACATTGTATTTCATTATTATTATATATATGCTTGGATGTATGAATACGATTATGCACTTTTCTTTACCTTTTACATTTGATAAATAAATCACTTATGTCTTGAACCTTCACATGCAAATCATGTATGTGTGCAAAATAGTCCTTTCCTCCGATACGTAACATCAAGTATTTTTTTATTTTGTATTTGTTATTTTGTATTTGTTATTTTGGATAAAGAAACACCAAATATTCTTATAAAAAAAAATAATACAACATTAAATACAATTCAGCAAAGGGTAATTATTTGGGGTGACCAAGAGGACAATGAATCTTGTATTGGAAATCAAATAAGGAACAGTGGCTAGCTAGTACATTGAGGTGTACGTAACAAGTAGTAGTTTACTTACTGTAAGAGAAGAGTACATATTGACAAGGCAATACAGTAGTAGTCCCTTATATTAGAGGAATGGCTTTGAGAGATAGCTCTTCAATCAGAGCCTACAAAAAGATTTTCTCTGTTCAACATGTACAACTTTCCACTGTATACAACAAGTTAAACCGAAACCACTTGTTGTGTGACATTGTAGTGAGAATTTTATATAACATTGTCTAACCACAATGTGACATGTGGCTTTCTCATCTTAAAATAAAACAAAAAAATCTTGTGAAAGAGAGAGAAGAAACCAAATAAACTATGTGTCACATTGTGGTTGGGCAATGTTATATAACATTGATATTTCAATGGTACATAAGTGAGATCCCAAGTTCAACTGCTCTTGCTCTTAAACAAGCAAACACTTCCTACTTCTTTAATACGGTATGGGTCCAAACCATTCACCTTAACTACAAAAGAAGAAAGAAATAATGACATAATACAAACCCCTTATTTTTTTCATTTAGAATTAGAATAGAACCTTTTTTTATTTATCATAAAATATAACCTTTTTCTTTTCATTATATAAGGTGGACCCATATTATTCACTTTGTTTGTTCTGTTCCATATAGACCCATTCCAAAAAGCTTAATATTTCATTAGCCTTTCCAACATTACTACTACTTGTAGAAAGAAAGAACCATCTCAATTCTTTTGACTCTGTCACTTTATTCCTTCTTTCTCTCACTTTCACTCAAATTACAAACCTACATGAACACAAATAAACAAAAAAACAACACTCTCAAATCTCACAGAGAACTACAGTTTTGCATTTAATATCCCCATGTTTCAGACTATTTACACCTCATTTTCCTCACCTTCGTCTTCAGTCTTTGATTTTCACAAGCT
The DNA here is from genome assembly GCA_018208015.1 of Medicago ruthenica. Taxonomy (NCBI): domain Eukaryota; kingdom Viridiplantae; phylum Streptophyta; class Magnoliopsida; order Fabales; family Fabaceae; genus Medicago; species Medicago ruthenica. The sequence continues at coordinate 83,213,034 of CM031373.1, read as the reverse complement.
TTTACAACACAATGGCTCTACATAGTAGAAAACTTCAAACTTCATTGCTCTTATTGCTCTTGTTTCTCTGCATATTAGGTCACTGTGATGGCTCAAGAGCCACTAATGTGTTCAAAGTGAAGCCAAAGTATGAGCACAAGGGTCACTTTTTTGGTTTCTTGCCAAGAAGAATACCTATACCCTACTCTTCGCCTTCAAGGAAACACAATGACATTGGCTTGCAAAGTACGAAATCACCATGAAGATTCTGAACCAAATATCAGTTTTGTGCAAAGGTGGTACTAATTAACTGATGTATATTGGGGTATGAAGCTGCTTTTAATGGTTCATTCATTGTTTTTTGAGTTTGATGACAATGTTATTTTGTTATAGATGATGTATTAGACATAACATTATGATACAATGATCTATTTGATGTATTTCTCTTTTTGAGTTTATGGAGGAATTAATTTATGTTTAATCAATCTCTTAACTTTGATGTTGTTTTTCTTTTGGAGTGTTACTAGCTAATTAATGAGTTAATATAGACAATATAGTGAATGATCAGCTAGAGTTTTCATACCAAGTCAAAAGCTTTGTTCTGATGTAATGTGTATATTGAGATTAAGGTTTTAAGTACGTATTATTATTACACATGCATTTTCATTTTGCAGTATTTCTTCAACTACCAATGATCAAATTAAGTTTTGTATAATTTGCCTTTCTTCATCAAATCAAAACTTCTCATTCATTATGTTAAGGACAGTTTTTTTTATAAGTTTAATAATAAAATGAGTTATTGACCAATAAACCATTGTTGTACAAATTGGTAGGAAGAGTAGACTAGCATTTACCTGCTCCCTTGAATATTTACCTTAGTGCAAGCAAGAATCTGAATACCGCTGAATTCGGGGGTAAGGTTAGGTGATTTCAGTATCATGTGCCCTGGTTGGTTGCGTGTTTTACATTCCCCCTACCCCCCTCACTCAGTATACTATACTCATTGTATGTCATATAAAATAAATTTATTTTTATATTACAGCTCAATAATTAAGATGATCCTAACCCTTATACTGAGCATTGGCATCTCCTATATATGGTAATGGTATAACCACCCTAGACTTATATAGTAGTTAAGTTTCAATTTTTGAAAAATAAAAAATTAAGACACAAATTTATTGTTCAATACATAAATGTTAGATGATGGTGTTTTAATGTTTTGCTCAATACATATCGACAAATGATAAAAGGTGAGGAATAGTGAGGATGTAGCCCGGATAGTGTGAGCAACTACGTTTGTTTGGGTTCCAACTTAATATGAGTGTTTTTTATATTTAGAGATTAACCTACACTTATAAAGCAAAACACCAAATTATGAGAGATCTCCCTTTGAAAAATTTATGCTGTCAACAATGATCTTTGTGTCAACTTTAAAAATCACATTTTATATTTTGTTCTCAAACATCCACAAAATGGCTTGTTGAAAACCAAAGACCACCTCTCGCCAACGCCAAGAACATACAACTTTGAGGGACATACAATGTTTTCGCCATCAAAACAACATCAGATTTTCAAAGATGTACGGACTAATATCAACCACGCTTAAATTTTGCGGAATGGATGCATCCACATTACGCTTTGCAAATAACAGTGATGGTTTACTCCACTTAGTAGCCGATGAGATTGTGATCACAGAAATGCCAAACTGTTTTGCCTGTTGACATTTATTCAAGGTGATTTTTTAATGTCTATTCACCTAAATCCACCAAAGAATTGCTATGGTAAAGATGAAGTCCTTGAAACATGTATGCGCATATAAAAATTCCATTGAAGATCGCAGAAATAAGGTTCCAACATTCCATACTTAATTTTTGGTCAATTTATGAAAATGTGCCTAGTGTTCTTCAACTTTGCAACACAATATGGACAGACTATATATCAAACTCATACTCATCAACAAGTCTTGGTATTAACGGTTGGAAGTTGCAAGGCATAGTAAGACAAATTAGCAACAAAAATATATCAAACTAAATAACTAAATTCAACCTCGTCGTATATATGTTTGGCAAAGAAAAATTCATGCCATAATAACTAAAAAGCGAACCTTTTCATCCACAAAAAAACTATTTACAGTTGAAACTTCCAAGGTTATGAACAAGGGATAAAAACAAATGGTAATTAAAAAAGACTAATCAAGTTATTCTATGATTGTATTTTTTTGTGACAGCCTCTTTCTGGTCTCCACCATGGCCTCGTATCTTCTTTTACATAAATCTTTCATCGCCTCTTGATATTGTCGTTCAATCTTCTCTAACTCTATTTTTAACTCATCCTCAGCTTCATGAAATGAGGAAGTACTAAGGGGATAATTGTTGTTTTCCATGCATGGAAACTTGCTCTTTTTATCGGAGGATGCCCCGACTTCAGATGCAAGCGAGGATTGGCTCCACCCATTTACTGTAGGAAAGTTGAAGTCTGTGAATCCTGACCTAGCAGACATGAATGAAACTGCAGAAAAATTCTTATCATTGTAGTCAGATGTTGCTGAAGTATATGATGTCATAGAATACAAATCATCTGTCTTTGTTGTTCTTTGAAGACCAATGCTTGCATGGGAGAAAACATCTTCAAAAATCATATTATCACTGTTTTCTTTTTCAGCTAATCTCTCATGTGAGGTTGAGGGACCTACATATTCCCTCACAGTTTGGCTAGAATCTACCGAGTGTTGTTTGTATTTTGCCAACTGTGAGAGTTGTTTCTGTTGGCTCATATGAGTTCGTCTACCATTTGGAGAAATTAAGTGGTCAATCGCTACACAAGGTTTCCAATCAGGAATCAATGTTGTCAATAACAAATCAATCAACTCGGCGATGAATTTAACATTGTGCTCGGCAAGTTCAAGTTGCTCAACCATTTCACTTGACACTGACATGGCCGTATCACTGTCGAGGTAGAATATGAAATGGATATTTCTTGCTCGCCCTGCATTTTGATGTCGGAGTATGTAAGTTTCTGCTATCAAATTCAAAACATAGTTAATGAGAGTAAAAATCAACTAATACTAACCACCCTGATCAATTATCCGGAGCACTAATGATACAGAATTCGTGTCATTTGCTTCACCTTTGAGAAAAAACCTATCAACTCCCATCAACCTTCGTATCTCAACACATGGAGAAGGTGGTGCATCATCAACAGAATTATAAGATACAGTGATCAATGGTTGCTCATTGGTATCACCAAGTTCCATTGAAATGGATCCAATACGTGCATTAGCAGGACCTTCTGACATTAGACAACGATTTTCAAAGCCTCCGAATTTAGGTAGAACAATATCTGGTAATGGAAGAGGACGATTCTTTATTGAAAAATTCACTTCAAGAAAAGGGTCCATCAGAAGCTCCTTTGCTGATAATCTTTGAGATGCTGGGACAAGACATTTCTCAATAAACGATTTTATTTCTGGATCTTTGATTGTAGAAAGAGAAACTGGCTTTATGCCCTGCAACATCAAATATTATATGACTGAAGTATCCTTGTAGTTGTAATAGCCTAAAGAAAAATAATATTCATAATGAGAGTACTTACAGATGAAACTTTCTTGTATATCTGAGCTGAGTTTCTACATTCTCTATAAGGATACTGAGAAGTAGCCAACTCCAGCATGCACATCCCAAAAGAATATATGTCGGCTAATTCATTATAATTTTCGTCGTACAGTTCAGGCGCCATAAACTCCGGGGTTCCTATTAGGATTACATGTGTAAATACAACTAGTGAAGTAATCAAACAGCAAGGAAGCAGAGAAGCCAAAAAAATCTATATATTTTGTTCGTATTCTTACTTTACATTACATATATGAGATGACAAATTTGATTTTGTATACAGTTTTGATGACAAATTTGATTTTGTATACAGTTTTAATGACAAAGTTAACAGTTTTAAAGGATTAAAATAAGTTAACAGGAAAAATGTTGCAAAGTAGAAGAACATACCAATTACACTCTTGGCATTATTCTGCTTCAAGAGAGTTGCCAACCCTAGATCTCCAATCTTAACTTCTCCTTGATGACCATTTATAAATATGTTATCACACTTGACATCCCTATGTATAATAGGTGGGTTGTGATTGTGGAGGTAGACTAAACCCATTAAAATCTGTCTTGCCCATCCTTTAACAGCTTTCACGTCAACCTTCTTGTGTTTCTTACGGTACCTAAATCATCCATCAAACCCACTAACAAAAGGGCTAATCTCACAATAAAAGAGAAAAAACAAATTAAACACATTTATAAAGGATAGTGAACACACTGTCTGAGGCTCCCTGAGGTGAACAACTCAGTAATCATGTTAACATTCCCATGCTTGTCGTCAATCCAGGAATTGTAGAACCTTATAATGTTACTGTGCTTCAATGACCGCAAGAGATGCACTTCTGAATAGAGCCTTTCTAGGTCACCTGGTGATTGTAATACCTCGTCAATCCGAACTTGGCTCCACGCAACTTCAAGCCCAGTGACTTCATCAAATGCCTTATAACTAATTAACCATAAGTTAAGGAAAACATATATACCATGAAAATAAACACACTCAATAGTAAAATTCTTATATATAAGCACATTGCAGTATAATTTATAAGTTCTGACTTATAAACTGCGTCAAGCATTAAATTTTATTTGAACATACAATCAATAATGAGGTAAAAAAGTTAATAAGTAGTGAAGTACTATTGTAAAAGCCAAAATAATAGAGATCAATGCATTCCTAAAACAAAATAAAAAAGGATACACAGTCTTGAAAGCTCCTTTGCCAATGACATCCTTATACTGTCATGAATGAATGCAAAATCAACATCAGTATCAAATTAAGAAATGAAAAGAAATGAAAAATATAAAAAACATAGACAACTACATTACCCTAAGGTAACGACAAGTAGGATCAATTTCAACAACATCTGGATCAGGAGGCTCAAGAAGACCTGAACCTTCCTCTGAGCATTCTGGGTCCGCCAAACTCATGCTATAATTCCTTCCCTACAAATCAATCACAACAAAATGTACAATTGTATATGTTTGGGATAAAAAATTAAAATTAAGCAATTGTTTGAAGTCTTTGTAGCATCGACACTTCTGAATTCAGATCTAAGATGTGTCACTGTCCAACATGTGTCTGATTACATTGAATTATGTTATTTTCTCAAATAATATAGACGTTGAAATGTTAGTGTCCTTGTCGAGTCTGGTATCTGTCTATGTGATTCATAGTTTAAAGAATACTATTTGGGAAATAACATTTAAGGAATTGTTTGTAGCATGAATGAAAATGGAAAATTGGAAAATTGGGAAATAGAAAAAAGACAAAATAATAATAATAATAATAATGCAGTAATGGGAAATAAAAGAAAAAAAGAGACAAAATTAGAAATTGTAATGTACCTTAGAATAGGAACAGGACCTTCTGAGGTGAGTTTCTCAGGAGGAATCCCGTAGAGCTTAGAGAGAGAAAAGGGCATCAGAGAAAAAAATGAAACCTAATCTAGAGAGAGAGAGAGAGAGTGTTGTATGGATTAATGAATGAAAATGTTATTATCACTCACCACCTCGTCTTCTTCCAACACAACATAACACCTTCTCATTTCTTTCTCTAAAAACAGTTAAAACGTGCAAGACACTCATTTCTTATATCATCCAAAATCTATTTATACTTTATCTTTCTCTCTCATTATAAATATCTCCCACTTCTCAATCATTAACACTATTAACACAGATAGGCCTTAAAATATAAGGATCAATGTAAATATTTGAAATTTATTTATTAAAATAATACAATGAAATACTTTTTTATTAGGGGAATACAATGAAATACTTATTAAATGTTTTAAAGTAAAATCTCAAAGTTAGCTTATAAAAGCAGCTTATACTAACTTATGCAAAGTTTATCCACAATTCTTTGACCATAGAATCACTTAATAATGCATAAACTTTAATATGGCAAACAAATAAACAAATTGTTAAACAAGCAATTGATCGATAATTGTGGGAAAAATAAGAAGCAATTAATCACATATTTACTCGAACGCCCCCTATATTTAAGGTCGTGATGCTAAAGTTTGGTGTTTAAATTCGCACATAACCCACACCCACACCCACACCCATATGTGTGTGTGTCTATATATATACATATAATAGACTAATGTTAATGTGTCTTTCCTGAACAATTTTATCACTTCAAGTTGTCCATTATGTTGACTTTAATGGATTTTCAAAGCAATTATACATACGTGTAAAATTTCAATTGTTCATTTTTTGGGTCAACAATTATACGTGTCTAAGTAGTAGTCTTTCGTTAAAGTTTATTCACTTGCCTTCATAATTCATATTATCTGGATCCATCCTTGTTGGTAGAATCCTTCAAAAGATGCCTTGAAAATATTTCGCCCTCAAAAAAAAAAAGACAATATTTTACTTTTACTGTTTGATGAAGCACATTGCCCCCTGGCCCCCGCAACATTCTATAAACTACCAACAAAAAAAACAATATTTATACACATGCAATGCTCAAAAACTCCCTAAAATAATCATCTTTAAAGTCACAAATTTATAAAGCAGAAAAAGTTACTTTCTACACCATGCTGTTTAATTTCATTTTCCAACATGTTTGTTTCAGCGTCCAGAAGCCTTCCACCAGAAGTTAAGTAGATTCTCCGGGGTAACTTACCTCCAAGGCTTTACACATCTACAAACACATTTACCATTTATCATTTTCCTGTCATACACAGTAAATATCTTGCAACTTGCAAGTAGTTTGAGGTCTAAAAAAGATTTTGTTTTGTAGCTTTCCTTGTGCAGACATATTTATGCAGCTGTCACCAAGTCTGTTTCTGAAAATTTTGAATTGAGATATAAACTTCACCCTAAATGCAAATATGTCTGGCTGTATCTAAGTTACACATAAAAGAAAGACAAATCAAACACACTGCTTAAACTCAAGTTAAAGAAAAATTGCCACTTTATAATTTTTTTTAGTAAAACAAATCTCTCTCGGCTCCAAGCGGCTAAGGAGTGAAGCACAGTTTACACTACTCAAACAGTCAGCTTAGATTTTGCAATAACCGTAAGGAGTAGAATCATAAGAGAGAAATTAGAACAGAGAAGAAAAGATACAATATTTATGCAAGTTAGATAGCAACCAACGAAATGTGCACAAGTTAATAATGCCATATTAATCCCAGTGACCTCATACATCTGTATTTGTTTTATCAAAAGCTACCTACATAAGTTGAGAAAAACTCATGTTGAAAATGATGTGAAAGTAGCACTCCTAATTCTTCCTGTCCTCATTGATAAAGGCAAGTTCAAAGGAATGATGTATGTACCAACAGAAAGGCAATGTTTTGCAGTGGATTGTTGTAGAGGGGATATATCAATAAGAGAGTAACAGATGTATTAAATAATTCTTGTAGTGTACACATTTAAAACTACCACAATGTAAGCGCACATTACAAGTCACATGTATAACCAGGGCACTACAAACAAGCCTTTATAAAATAACCAGCATAAATCGACATGAAATTGTCAAAACCCCCGTTGCACTACAAACAAGCAAGCCGAAATATAAAACAGTGCTGGTTTTATAGGGCATTGATATTCTGCCAATAAGAAAACAGGTATTCACAATTTCACATACTCTGGCTTCACTTCTTGAGGATAATGATAGTAGAGCAGTAAGAAGCCTTCCCCAAGAATGTTATAGTACTTTATCCAAACTACTGTTTTGAGACTTTATCCAAAGCGTCAAAAACATATTGCTGAGTCACTTCTTCCACGATGACCGTTTTATCTCTTGACTTAGAACCAGTACCTAAAGATACTTGTCTTCGTTTTACACCTAAAACCTAGCATCACCACAAGAATGTTATAGTACTTATGAGTTATGATAGATCAATCACTAGAAAAGAATCTCACAAGACAAACTCAACTAATATTTTGATTCCTCAATGTTGGTGGTTGAACCAACAAAAGACTAATTCATTATCAATACGAAAAAGAGTGTGTGCATTTGGGCAAGTGTTCGATAAAAGTGGTTTTAGATTAACCTAAGTTTATAAAATTGATTTTTTTTAGGCATTCTCCACATGCAATTGAAAGACTAATCCCTCGAGATACTATCAAGCACAATGTAGGCTTCTCCCAACAGAATTTTCTCGATTCACAAGCACTAAACATAGAATCCTGGACCTCTTGCACAAGGATCCAAGCCCCTTCCTGTCGGACCAACTCATGTTGGCCATAAAATTGATTTGATTAAAACCGAGTTTGAACTTTGAAGTGAAATAATCTACGTTTGAATTTTTTTTTTTTGCTCGAAGCGTAACCGTTAATGTTTATCGTTTGAGTCTCATAAGTACAACTCGTATGATAAAAAAGTTATAAAAACATTTGATATGTTGGGATGCAAGTTCAAACTCGCAATTCTCCACTTATTTCACTTAGTGTGAAGTGGAACTTACAGAGCTGATGTAATCGAGAAGAGCAGCATTTGCTTCGCCATCCCTCGCCGGTGCATCAATTTGAACACCAACAGCTTCATCGCTCACATCTACTTATCACAAAACTAAAAATCAAATCATCATACTTTCAATTTCATCAAATAATATCGAAGAAAGGCAACATTCAGAGAGAAAAAGAGAGACCTGTTATGGATGCGGACTTTGAACCGGGTTTCGCGTGGATGGTTATAGCGACGGATGAAGGAGGCATAGAGCGAATACAAGACGGAATATTGTTAGGTTTTTCCAAAGGAATCGTTTCCTTTGGTTCTGCCTTTGATTTTCCCTTCTTCGCCGGCGCCATTTTTTCAATTTTCCGACAATCGATGCCGAAGACTTGCGTACTTCAAACGCTGTCGTTTTCGATTTAGTTTTTGGCTATTTGCATTGTGTTATTTAAGATCAAACGGTTAAATTGACAACTGTTAAATTGATCATGGCTATACAATTGTGTTATTTAAGATCAAGCAGTTAAAATTAAAAAGGGTTAAATTCATCATGGCTGTACAATTCTGATTGGAATTTGCTTCCAATTACATGATGCGGTTGCAACACAGAATTTAGATTCCCTACCGAATCGTGGTCGTTAATTGATCCAACGGTTCTATCTTGATTATTTGGAGATTGTTTTTGTTGACTCATGGTCGTTAATTAATCCAACGGTTCTAACTTTACTATTTGGAGATTGTTGCTTAAATTTTTTTGGAGATTTAGATTTTAGATTTTGTTAGTTAGTCGTACTTGTCTATAACGTTGGATGTAACCCATATTTTCGTTTGTCTTGAATGATTTATCAAGGTTGTTGCATGTTTGTAAATTGTGTGCCAATTATTCAAACAAATTTGAAGTCCACACAAGCAAGGATTCAATTGAAAGTAAAATAAAACATAACATAAAGATGAAAAACTTAAAAAAAAAAATCTATTTAATCTTTTGTTATAAAAAGATTGAGTCTGTCAAGACCACCGTGTGACCACCCAACCAGATATCACTGGTTGAGAACGATCCTCTCACACAATCAAGTTATCATTCAAAATTATGTTTTTGTCTCCTTAAAAATCAAAGATCCAAATCCTATATTAGAGGTTTTGTTCAAGTAAGGCTGCTTTTTGTCTTTTTATTTAAGACAAACCATATTCCCCACCCACAAGTTTTTGCTCTTTCCCAAGAATCGATACCATTCATCTCTTTTTGATATTGTTGTTCCAGTTTTTGTGATCATTGTTCACCAACTTCATAGTTGATTTGATCAATGATTTGTGTGCTCTATTGCAAGGTAATGCACATTTTTGTGTTCTCTTTTTTTTTTCCGTTAAGTTTTACAAAATCACAAAAATGGTAGTGTTTTCATTTTTCCACAGGTAGAGGTTCTAGCAGGCCACCATTTACATTATGTATTGTATTTACATTATTAAAAATACATTAGAAAATATAAAAAGGAGAGAGCGGAGGAGTCGAAAACAGGACCTTTTGTCCACATGAAAACCACATTTCCACTGCAACACTAACAATTATAATTAATAATATGCCTAATTCTATATATATATATAGAAAACTTGGGGGTGTCATGGTTCTCATGGATCTCCAAGTAGATCCACCACTGATTTCATTATTGGAGAACATTGTCTATAAATACTCCGAGTATTTTTACTCCCCCAACAACTCTTCCTCAAGATTTTTAAATACCTCCTTTCACTACAACATAATGTACACAATTTCTATACTTCTCATCCGTTGATTTTTTTTCCTAACATGTTTACTAGGAGTCGAATGTCATTTGCTAGCTTGCACGTCAAAGTACTTACAAATATTACCATCCATTTTCAATACCAACGGAACCCTACAATTCGGTCAACTTTCTCGATCTATCCAGGAAAATGATACCACTATTACATTATTTATTCGAGGTCCACTTAATATTTTTATTTTTTTAAGAAACGAGGTCCACTTAATAAATTTTTTTTGAAAGAGGTCCACTTAATAATTATTATGTTTATTTATTTTTGCGCATTATTGTGTTAGGAATGTCATGTGCACACGTTGCTGTAGTCGTGGCATATAAGAATCAAGGTGGCATTTACCATGGGAAAGGGGAAAGCTTTCCCAGCATGGGAAAGTTGAGTTTTAACCTACAGCTAGCAGTGGAACAAGTTGAAAGAAACTTTTGTTTGGTTTGTTGGAATGGACAAACAAGATATAATTGAATTGAATATTACTCACATTCTCTCACTTAATTAAAATATGACAGAAACTTTGTTGTTCTATAAGCACTTTGTTGTTCAGTTATTATTCACTATACTCAGCTGGATAGAAACTGCGATGCACACCTGCATTTTCTACCCCTTTCAGAACCATGGCCAGTTGTAGACACGGAACTCGAAGCCATACCTTGCGAGATTTCGCCGGAAAAAGGCCGATTGCGATTGTTTTAGATCTGTCATCTGTTTAAACCACAAAATATACGAAGAGAACAGAACAGCGGCGGCGACGAGCAAGACAGATTGACGTTCAACAACGAGTTTCACGACGGCGGCGGCGGCGAGGAGACAGATCGACGTTCAAGCACAAGTTTCACAACGACGGCGGCGAGGAGACAGATGGACGGTGAAGAGAACGATGTAGATAGAAGCATTTGGAGAAGACGATGGGAGTTATGTGAAGCGTGTGATGAAAAATATTTTTCCAAAGTTTAGTGAAGCGTGATTTACATTAATATTTTTCCAAAGTTATAGTGGTGATATTAACGTACATACTTTAAATCACATTAATATTTTTCCAAAGCGTGATTTACATTAAATCACGTTAATATTTTTATGATTCACATTAATATTTTTCCAAAGTTTAGTCCAAGTCAATTTAAATACTCAAAAAAAATTACATTTTCTCGTTAAAATTCTCTATCCAAACACACTCTAAAAGTCCTCGTAAGAGAAACAAATAATTATAAGAGTTAAGAAAACTCAAGAGAAACCGATCAATGAAAGATTTAAGGAACCCTAAGAGAAATCTTAAGAGAAACGAGTGATTATAAGAGTTAAGAAATGTTAAGGAACCCGAAGAGAATTATGCAGGATGCCAATACTGAAAACATAAGCATCAGGAATGTTAAAAAGAAATACTCGCCAGTGGTCGTCGGTGGTGATGAACGGAAATTTCATGGAAGTTTCAGAATGAGATTTTTTTTATCTCAAAATCAAGTTATACAAGAGTGGGAATCAAAAATAATATGAAATATAATATTCTAAAAACTAATTAATATTAATATCTAATTATAAAAATTGATGAGGTTAACCTTAACCCTAATTACATATTCATTGTGTTTAGAACCCTAATTGAACTATTCCAATCAATCTTTAGTTGGATAATAAACAGTGAACTAATATAAAATCAATTAACAGCTAAGACACAACATTCGAGCAACAAAACTTCACTTTGACAAACGAATTATTATAATAGTTAAGGAAACTCAAGAGACACGGATCAATGAAAGATTTAAGGAACCCTAAGAGAAATCATAAGAGAAACGAATGATTATAAGAGTTAAGGAACCTCAAGAGAAACCGATCAATGAAAGATTTAAGGGTTAAATAAGTAAATGACCCCCCTAAATATACCAACATTTGATTTTAGTCCCTCCAAAATTTTAAATCCATAAAATTGTTCCATACTTTTTTGTCAACTCATGTCTAACCTTCATATTTTTTAATTAAATTTTTTCATAAATTGCTAGAATATTACGATAATCTCTCCAAAAAAATATTGGAATTTTTTACCAAAACATTATTAAATTCATGTTTTGTTAAAAAAAATTATTTTATTTTTGGAAAATATTGTCCTAATTTTCTACCCATTTCTAAAAAATTTAATTAAAAAATATGAAGGTTATACTTGAGTTGACTAAAAAGTAAGGACTAATTTTATGGATGAAAATTTTTGAAGGGACAAAAATCCTAAGAAATATTTTAACTGGACTAAAATCAATTGTTGGTATATTTAGGAAGACTATTTACTTATTTAACCCTAAAATCTAAGGAACCTAAACAAAACCAATCAATTAAAGATTCAAGGAATCCCAAGATAAACCAATCAATATAAGAGTTAAGGAACCTTAATGTTTCACTTTGGTTTAACATCTATGATTTCTAAATTTTCTCTTAATGAAACTTTTTCATTGTACTATTTTCTAATAAACTAGAGCAGTTTATTTGATTTCTACAAATTTTTATTCAATTAAGATGTTTCTACGACCACATTCTATAATTTTTCAACATAAATAACTCCTATTAAATATGCTTCAAGATTTGCAGGGGGTGTTAATATAACGTTTTCATTCGGGCGTCATAAATTTTGGTTCATATCCCACAGACCCATAACTGATGGCCCATTAAATAAATTTACATTAAACTCAACTTTCCCATGGTGGGAAAGCTTTCCCCTTTCCCATGGGTGGGGTCCGAATTTTTGAAAATTTTGTAAAACCAAAAAGTTACTAAAAGGTTACAACTAATAGATCTGAACCATTGAATATTTATATTAATATATCTATGGCTAAAACTCAACTTTCTCATGGTGGAAAAGCTTTCCCCTTTCTCATGACAAATGTCCCCAAGAATCAAAAGGATAATGATAATTGTAAACTGTTGTCGACTCTATCAACAAAACAAAAAAACATGTCGACTCTTTGGCTTTTTGCATCGTTTTGCGCGAGAGCACCGAATTTAGGATGAGGTTGCCGCACATAAGCTAGATTTCTAAAGCAATCTCCACCGTTTAATTTAATCAAACAGTTTTAACTTGAATTTGGAGATCGAGATTTCAGATTTTCTCAATAAACTACTAGTAGCTAATAGAAGATTTGATCGAAAATTCGATCTTCTGCGACGACGCGACGCCGGCAATGGGAGCATCAACTTCGTCGGAGACAGTTTCTGCCGAGCAGCAGGAAGCGGAAAACGTCGCAGCCTCCACCGGAGCTCTTCCGATACTTCAAAAAGCTTTCTCCAAGTTCGCCGATTCCGAAACACACGCAATTCCCATAGAAAATCTACAAAAATGTTTCAGTTTCGCTCACGAAGGTCGAAATTACCATACCGAGAACGCAACTGATTCGTTACCACTGTTATTGGATCACTTAGGTTCATCTTTAGTTGATCAATTTTTCATCTCTGATGAAAATGGAATAAATTGGGTTGAATTTGTGAAAGGCTATAACAAGTGTTGTTCTAGGGTTTCTGCATCGATTTTTCTGAACAAGTTTATCAGAGTATTCGTTGATGATACAAAAAAAGCGAATTTGGACGTTCATTTGGAATTTGAATCTGATGATGTTGATTGTAAGGTTAGCGGGTACCTTGTTCCAAAGCATGTGTTTCTCTTGCTTTCAATTTGTTGGGCTATGTCGTGGGATTGTAGGAATTTGAAAGGGAAAGGGAATTTGAGTGTGCCTGATTTGAGTCATTTGGTTTTGTCGGCGGTTACGTCGTGTGTTGATGATAAAGATGAAGGTGGGTTTGATGTTTGGGATTGTGATATTTTGAGCTTGGAAGTTCAGATTCCTGTGTGGAAGTTTGTTACTTGGGTTATGAGTACAGTGCCATGTCTTCCAGATTGCTTAAAGCGGTATTTTCATGCAAGACTGCAAATAGCAGTAACTGAAGGGGTAATCTATGTAATTATATTTTAAATGAGACATTGTTTTACTGTCTTACCATACCATTGAAATGCTTATGATCAAATAATTTCTTGACTGGGTGGCAGGATGAATTGGCATCCTCTGATTCCTCCCCTGTTGGAGAAATTTCATCTACAACTGTATGTGATATTTTAACCCCAGGAAGGGCGTGGGCAATTTCTATCACACAGAGAAATACAGTAAATGAAGAGATTTCCAGAGCCTTCATTGGCAGTGGAGCTGGATTGAATGATAACCTTATTTATCGGTTTGTATCTCTGATCCTCAATCATAGCTTCGTCATGCTATTTTGGTTTACTAGTCTCGGACACTTGTTAGATTTTCTCTTTTTAAATGTTGAAAAGGCTACACTTAATATCATGTTTTTCTGATTTACCCTATACTTGAATAGAATTAATAGGTTGTTTGATCTGTAACAAACAAAATGCATATTGACATAATTTCCTATTGTGTTATAGTTCATCCACCCATGGAAGAGGCCTCAACAGATTTTGGTCTCATGTTGAAGGTTACCACGGTCCGTTGCTAATTTTGGTTGCTGCAAGTTCTGGAAATGATCACGAGGGAAATTCTGCAATCAGGAAATTTGTTATAGGTGCCCTAACAAATGAAGGTCTTGAAAATAAAGATATCTTCTATGGAACCACTGGTTGTTTATATTCGTTAAGCCCAGTGTTTCATCTATTTCCACCTACCGGTAGGTAGTAGATGTCACAATATTCCTTTTGTTGTTTCTGTTTTGCTCTTTTTTTCAGGACTGTGATATGATTGTCTGAAACCCTGAAACTAGGTGTTTACTATTGACAGGTAAGGAAAAGAATTTTGTTTACAGCCACTTGCATCCTACTGGTAGAGGATATCAATCCCACCCAACACCAGTTGGAGTTGCATTTGGTGGAACTCCGGGAAATGAGAGAATATTTATAGATGAAGATTTTTCAAAAGTGACCATTCGCCACCATGCTGTTGACAAAACTTATCAGAGTGGTTCTCTTCTTCCAGATCAGGTACAATTCTGTTGTGGAAAGTACTTACGGTGTGAATACACAACTTGTAACCATATACTGATTAATGCATGTATCTAAAGTTGGTTGCTGATTCTATATGTTGTCTGATGGAAGTCTTTTTTCAGAATTATTATAAAAAATGGATAGCAATCTAGTGAACTCTCGTGCTGTAAAATTTCCCTTCATTATATCACGATAGTGTTTTTATTATCAGCTGATATCAATTTTGTAAGAGACATGAGTATACATTATGAAGAAAGCATACAATAATAACTGGTTAAAATTATTGTGGCCATGGACGAATTACGACCAATGAACTGCACCTGTCTTCATGACTCCATATTTCTGATTTCTTGTTGGTTTATCTTGTGTTTCAGGGTTTCCTTCCTACTGAAGCTCACATTTCAGAAGTTGAAGTTTGGGGACTCGGTGGGAAAGCAGCAAAGGAAGTACAA
Source organism: Medicago ruthenica (assembly GCA_018208015.1). Lineage (NCBI taxonomy): Eukaryota > Viridiplantae > Streptophyta > Magnoliopsida > Fabales > Fabaceae > Medicago > Medicago ruthenica. Next base: position 83,197,350 of record CM031373.1, on the reverse strand, counting down.
AACTCATATAAGAAGAGAGAAGAACTTTTCACTGATCAAAGACGAAAGGTATCCTACCCTATCCAATTAGTTGTTGCAAATATTAGTTAAATTTTGGTAAATCTAAGAACAGTAGTAACATACATAACATTGTCTTATCATGCTATCTTGTAGATTGACCTGAAGACATTTGCAAATTGGGAGGATTCACCTGAGAAAATGATGATGGATATGGTGTCTGATCCAAATGCTGCTCGAAGGGAAGACCGTTGAGCGGACATATATTGTTACTTTGCTTGGTGCAATACTTTCAAAGGCATAAACACGGTTTATCTTGTGATTGTTCTTTATATTTCAGGCTTGAGATCCTCAAGTAGCTGTACATGATATAGAAATTTTGTATGTAAGAAAAATATGTTGTGTGGCAATAATCTTCTTCAGAAGGATGATTTGTGAGCTATGTATGTATATATATAACAGTAATATTGTTATACATATGAAACACGGGATCGAGACTTTGCACCTTGGAGAGATTGGCATCCCTTTTTTTAATCGTTTCATCACAACAATATTTGCATCTCAGTCGGACCATGGTTGTGAAGTGTGTCGATCAGAAAGTTTTACAATTATACCAGATTAGTTTAAGTTTTTTTAGTTTCATATTGGTCTTTTATCTCTCCAAATGTTTGCACCGTTACCCTTTTGACGAGACTCGGTTATAATACGCTGCCGTGTCCGTTAAATATATGATGTTGCTGGTCCAAATCAGTCAAAAATATAAATTTTTTAATACTTTTCATTTAAAAAAATTAAAAAAAAAAAATCATCTTCTTTCTCCATCTTCAAACAAAACCCAGAAAATTTTCATATCTTGCACTTATTCTCTTTCCCTTTCTACCCTTCCTTCTATGTCCAAAATCCATAAATGTCACAAACTTACTATTGAAATCCATCATCTGCCTTTTTCATCAATAATCCAATAAAATCTCAATCAAAATTAAAACCGTCTACTACATGCAGCAGCGGAAATTGAAACACGCAGAAATTGAAAACGGAAAAGAAAGAAACAAGTCAGAAATTGCTTTCAAGAAACTCAACCCATAACACTCAAACTATTCTCATCATATTCCAAAAAATAATATCCAAGTTTGAAGGAAACCCATAACTAAAGTTTTTTTTGTTGTTGTTGTTGTCACTGTTTTCGATAGTGAGGCAGTTTGAGAGGGTTTTCAATTGTGGATTTTGCTCGAAACCCAAACTAAAACCTTTTCGTTGGTGGGTATTCGACGGTGAGGCAGCTTGAAAACCCCCAAACTAAAACTTTTTTTTCTTGGGTTCCTTCAAATACTGCATTGATTCACGATTTTGGTTGGTGTTGGGATAGTGATGATTTTTTACTTTTGTTTGTGATTTATGGGTCCAAAGGTGAAAGATGCATTTATTTTGGATTTTGATGGTTTGAAGAAGATGATGAAGATTGAAGATGTGTTTGTTTGATGTTTTTCTCATTGATTTGTTTTAAACGTATTGTTGTTGAGGTTGAGTTATTGCATTGAGTGATGGCTTATTTTGATGTTCTTGTCATAATTTTGGTTTGGCTTTTGGGTTTCGAGTTAAAGATGAGAAAATTGTTTTTCTCATGTACAAAATTGTTTACTTCCATACAAACTTGATGAAAATATTCTTTGTGACTTAAGTCACGTTTGGCATATACCAGCGTGACTTAGTCACGCTGAATACAATGTCAACGTGACTTAAGTCACGCTTGTTCTAGGTAACTTACGTTTTCACCAATTTTGCACAAAGATAATATTTTTTTAAGATCCCAAACATACAATATGTTATGTTCATTTTTTAAAAGTATGTCATGTCTTAGAAACATCAATAACAACAATTCATTCATGATTCAAAATAAATAATAACTAAAAATACACAAGTATGCGTAATAAATTCCAAAATTATTAGAATACGACAAATTTATTTTGTTATAATTTTATCTCCGTTCAAATAAACGAAGTGTTACATTACATTACATTATCCCTAAGGATGTTGTATCATCATGATGTTGGATTAAAATTAAATTCATGAAAGTTTGCCGAAAATGTTGGCATTGAAACGTCTTATACTTAGTGTAAAAATTTGCAAGTCTCTTTCAAAACTCAAAAGAATGAAGAGAACACAACACATGTATTCTACCTAATCAATTATATAAGTTATCACATCGAATCCCTTCTTATAGAATGAGTCATGACAAAAAGGAATGCATTTTAATATATTCTTTTGAACTTAATCATATTGCCCTGCCAACTGACAAGTTTCAATTGACAGAGGAGCATGATCAAACTCAAAACAACATCTTAAAAATGCATTCCCTTTTGTCACACTCATCTTATACGAAGGAATTCGATGTGAGAACTTATATATCCGATTCAGCAGAATACATGTTGTGTTATCTTCATTTTTGTGAGTTTTCAAAGAGACTACCAAACCTTTACGCTAAGTAAAAGACACTTCAATGCCAACATCTTCAGTAAACTAACAAAAATTAAACTAAAATCGAACAAAATAATGACACAACATAATAATACTACATAAACATCTTCATCCGGCCGAATCAAACTCTTGAGAATATCTTCAGGCGACCTCAGCGACGTAGCATCCATCTCGATCCTCGGGAAGATGCTGTGCTGAGCAAATATCGGGAACATGTTCCTCACGTCGTCGTCGTTCGTTAACTTCGGCCGACTGAACGTCAATCTCCCCTCTGAGTCGAACGATGGACGTTTATACCAAACATATTCCACCCTCTTTATGTCTCCGTGGTTGAGTCGTTGGTTCATTTCATCAAGTTGATCCTTCAGTTCTTTTAACGTGGCATCGTCTCAAACCTTGAAAAAATTAAGGTTTCCTCCGTTGAAGCATACTTGAGCGTTGAACAAATTGTCCATTGTTTCAGATCTACACCGTAAGAAATTAAAAACAATCAATGATAAACTCATTCAAACATTTCATCAAACACTTGGAGTGCAAATTATACATAAAACCTAAACTAAAAACTACAACATAAACATGCAAACATCTAAATAGTTAAGCAACATAAGTCATTTATATGTAAATATTGTATCATTTCTTGCAAAAAAAAAAAAATAAACAAACAAACCCTAAAACTAAAAAATTTCTAATTTAAGATGAAAGATGTAACATATAAACATAAAATGACAATGATACTTGATTACGAAAACTTACTTGTTATTGGAGTGGTGGGTGATTTGAAGTTGAAAAAATTTGAGGTTGGATGATTTGAGAGAGTTTTTAGAGATTTAAGAAGTGAAATGGAAAAATGAGGCACTACCTTGGTTATAAAAGAATGCAACGTGACTTAAGTCACACTGACATCTACAGAGCGTGATTTAAGTTACGCAGGTTATACACATGCGTGACTTAAGTCACGCTCTGTTTGTGTCAGCAACCAGAACATGCAGAATGCACCATTCTCCCCATTTTCATTCATCCATTCATTATTTCATTTTCATCCATAAAATCAATAATTCAATCATTCATTCATTCAAAGTTAAAATACGCAAATTCAATCAAAGTTATAATACGCAAAAATAAAATAAAAAATGTACCAAAATGTCATAAAAATGCGCAAAGGCGTGAGTGTAAATATAATACATCTTTGTCATAAAAAAATAACTAAAAATATACAAAGTACAAACGTCACAAGACCCTACTCCGCTGGACTATGGCTCCCAGTCCTCCTCCGGGGAACCGCCTCGTCCTACAAAATGAGACACTCCGACTGGATGCCCTGCATAATACTGGCAACGAATGGAGTCCTAAACACGTCAGAACAACCCATTGCACTGTCCACTCTGGCTCTGATGTTCACAATAATCTGCAGTGGATCGGGAACTTGTCTGGCCCACTGCTGCTGAACAATAACCTCATCATAAGGAGGGACAAGAGTTGTGTACTCAGCAACGACATCAGGGTCGCTCATGATGGGATGAGATACACCGTAGTACCATCTAATGTACCCCTCCTGACACTTCCACGACCTAGTCATTGCTGTCGGCCGACCCCGAAGCGCTTGTGGAAGGACATGGAGCAGAAAATCCTGAAATGCCACAACTACCGCCTCAGCCTCAAGAGCCTGAATATCAGTAGGAGATCTGGGGACGGTCTGCACATGTCCGTACTGTCTGAGAACCCGCTCCGGCAAGTGAAGGCACATAGTCGTCTTGTTGGTCATGATCCAACCGGAGTACCAGCAAATGTCGTGGAAAGGCATGATGTCCCGCCGGTCCTTGTACGACCTCCATATCACATCAGCATTTACCATCAGATCAATGAAGCCACGATAGTGTGCAGTATCAGCATGGCCCATGAGCGGTCTCCATCTAGCAGCAAGTGGAGAAGCAAGATGGCACGATAGTGTGACAGTTGAAGCGGCGGGGAAAATGCGCGGGCGAAAAACGCTCGCTAGACAGTAAAGTCGCCACCGAAGTTTTATTTTTGAAAAGGGGAACGTCGATAAACCCCTTTGAGAACGAGAACAAGGTCATCGCAACCAAATTCGAGTTCGGGAATCGGTTATGCGAGGGGAAGATATTAGCACCCCTCACATCCGTTGTACTCAACAGGAACCATTAATTAATTAGCTTTCAAAATGTGTTAGTTTCATGAAAAATGTTTGCAAAGAATGGAAGAGAAATAAAAATGATTTAAAGACTAAAAATGAATTTTTTATTAGGGTGCTTGACAAGAGTTTGATCTTGCTCCTACGTATCTCCTGGTGCGATGGAGAATTCAAAGCTACGTAGTTCTTTGGTAGAAAATGTTTGTGTGTTGATTGATTTTATTTATGAAAATGGTTTAGTCGCACTTGGGCGAAAAAGTTTGCTTTAGAAAAAAGACGGATTCGCGCTTGGGCGATGGTATCTGTTTGAAAACGCACATGGGCGTGAAAAAAGTTTGAATAAAAGAGCGGACTCGCGCTTGGGCGATGACGTCCGTTTGAAAACGCGCGTGGGCGTGAAAAAAAAGTAAAGTTAAGTGGGTTGAGATTGATTTTAAGCGGAGGACGAATATCCGAAAAGTGAAGTGTCTACCTCGTTTCCGGATATTCGGGGAAGCATCGGGTGTCTACCCAAGTTTTCCTTTTTCACTCACAAAAGGAAAATTGTTTTTGTTTATTTTTGTTTTATTAAAAGTTTAATCGAACGACGAATGCTTTGAACGTGACCGAGACGGGGATCTCGCGTTCCGCATTCGGGGAAGCGTCGGGTGTCTACCCAAGTTTTCCTTTTTTCCGGTCGATTGAACTCTTAATATTTATTTTCATTTACGAAAAGAAAATTGTTTTTTTTTGTTTTTTGTTATATTGGAAATAGGATAATAATCTAATAAAAATAAAATAAAAAAAAACGTGAAAAGATTAGAGCATTAATACTCAAAAATGAAATTAAGCGCGATAAACTAAACACGAGGGGTTAGATTACGGTGTTGGCCCAAAGTGAAATGCAAAGTAAAACCCTAAATGCATTCTAATGACATATATAAATAAATAAAATGATAAATGCAAAGTAAAATGACAAATGAAATAAAATGCATGATATGATGTGATAAGTAAATAAATAAGATGTGAAAAATAAAAGAAACAATAAAAAGAAAATAATAATAGTAGGAAATAAAATTGCAAAGACAAAAAAAAATGAAAGAAATAAACAGGGAGGTGTACAGATAAAATAGGAGGTGCAGAAAGTGAGAAAAAATCAGATTTAAAACAAATAGGCCCAAAATGCATTGGGCCAGCGTGATTTAATCTGGGCCGTCTGATTAATCAGAGGGCCCTGATCTGATCACAAGGGGGGATAACCAAGGCCGTCTGATTTAATTCAGAGGGCCTGAGGGGCGAGGGTGCATGCTAACGCATGCACCCACGCGCACAGGATTAGAGAGGGGGTATAAATACCCCTTCTCTTCACAAAATATTTCATTTTCTCTTTTCTTTCTCTCTCTAATTCTTCTCTCTTTCATTTCTCCTCCTTCTCTCTACAAGAAATCAGCTCCTTCTTCTCTCCTCCCCCCTCTAAGCCGCGCCGCCCCCTTTGCTCTCCTCCGGTGGCCGGAAAAAATTCCGGCGCGGTGGCCGCCGGCGGCGCCACCGCGCCGGAGTTTTAAAACTCCGTTTTTTTTGAAAAAATTTAGCTTTTCTTACTCCTCTCCTCACCCTCTTCTCAAATCCGTGCTTAGATTTTTCAAAATCCTTTTGAAAACGAGTAGATCTAGCTTTGAAAAACGAAAAAAAACACTACCTTTTTTGCTTTTAAAACTCGGTTTTGGCTGGCTTTTTGCTTTGTTCTCGCGTGTTTATGTTGCTGTACGGTCTAGGCCGTGTGTGTGTGGTGTTCTCTTGTGGCTGGCCGCGTGTTTTTGTGGTGTAGTGCGTGTGTTTGGCCGCGTGCTTTCGTTGTGGTTGTTTTGGGTTGTGTAGTGTTATGTTTGTGCTTTTGTTGTGGTTGTTTTGGGTTGTGTAGTGTTGTGTTTATGCTGTTTTGGGGTCGTGTTTGTGTGTGCTGGGCGCGGTTTGGTTGTTGTGGTGAAGGAAGGTTGGTGTGTGGGTGAGTGTTGGCCGAACTTGGGGTTGTGGGGTGGTTTGTTGGCCGCGTTTTGGGTGGTTGTGGGGTGGTTTGTTGTGGCGCGCGGCTGGTTGAGGAGGGGTGGTGTGTGACCGAGTTTGGTTGTTGTGTGGTTAGGGAGGAAGGTTGGTTTGTTGGAGTGGTGGAGTGTGTTAGAGTGGTGGAGTGTGTTAGCTTGCTGGGGGCGTGTATTAGCTTGCTGGGGGCGTGTATGATTTGGGTGGTGGGGGAGGAGAGATGCTGTTTTTTTGTGTTGAGTATGTGTGTGTTGTTTGTGGTTTGGTTGTTGTTTTGTTTTGCTGGAAGTGTGTTTTGTGCAGTGTTTTTTTCTGTTCTTTTTTTGTCCTCCTCAAATCCTCTCTTTTCCACTGTTTTTATTGAAATTGGATGGACAAAAGAGGCTGTGTCCAGAGCTGTTGAGAGGAATCTGTGGCTTAATCAGAAAAAATGGCAAGAAACCAAGCAAAAGGGACAAAAAACTGATGAAGAAAGTGATGGATCTGATGAGAAAATGATGGATTTGTTTTTTAATTAATTAAGTAATTAAAATAAATGATAAAACAAAAGCATAAAAAATAAAAAAACAGAAAATAATTAATCAGCAAATAAAAAAACGAAATTAATAAAGTAATAATAAAAAAAACTAAAGTAAAAATGAAATAACAATAAAACTAAAATTATCACCTTTGAAACCCTAAATGAGGTATTTTAAAATACCTCCCTGCCGAAATTTCGTCTGAAACGACGAAAATTCTCAGCTTTAAAAAGATGATTTAAACGAGTAAAATTGGGTCAAAAATTGGGGTACGACAACAGTCATCTCCCCAACGGGCAGATGGAAGCTGCTGGTCTCCTCATGTCATCTATCTGAGAAGGCGGTGATGAGGGCAGAGTTGATGGTCTCGTACCCAATATGAAGGAGGGGTGCAAGATCGGATGCCTCCACCCACTGCCAGAACCAGACTTGTTCCTGTGTCAGGAGTGTCAGGTTCCCAATCTTCTTCTTGTGCGAGACAACGTTAAACTTATGCGTCCTCTGAAACTGAAATACAAAAAATTAAACGAACAACAAACCGTTAAAAATATAAACATTTGAATAACTAAAAAAGACATAACAATTTAATCGTAAAAAACAATGATTAAATAAACATTAAACATTTTAACATAACAATTAAATAGTAAAATTAAAATAAAATTGTACTGGCTGTGAGTACAATCTTTCTAGAAACTAGGGTTTCTGTGCTGTGTTTTGGTCATGCCTCGGGAATGATCCCAAGGTTACTATTTGTAACCTTTCTTGGGCCTACCCGGTCATGGTTTTGGGCCTAAATCGTAAAAGGGCCAAAACCATGACTTGGGCGCCCTCGTAAGCTGCTGAGGGCGCCCCCAAAGGGCTATTTGTGATTGTAAAGTGGGCCCTCTGCCCTCTTGGAGGACGTCCAACCTTATTCCAAGGGTTCACACCCTTGGCTTTAGGGCCTCAAGTCCTAGATAGTGAGATCTACGGTCCACAGCCCAACAAGCACGAGTCTTGGTACAAGGTGAAGTGATTAAACTGTTTACGGGGGATTTGTCTATGACCTTTTGCCCAGCAAATGGGGCTTACTAGTCACGAAGCCATATGAAAAAATTTTATGAGTACTAGCCAACATGGATGTTTAAACCCTGCGTGGGTACTAGCCCAACATGGGTACTAGCTCCATGTTTCGTTCTGAGTACCTTAATGGGCGGCAATAGCCCTTCGAGAGTGTGGGCGCTAGCCCAACAGGAATATTTATGGTAGCCCAACAAGCACAAGTCTTGGTACAAGGCGAAGTGGTTAATCTGCGTGTAGCTCGCCGCGTCCTTTGGACTACATGTTGAGGACGCCTCTTACTGGGATCCGACGGCTGGCGTGAGGCGACCGTTCGCTCTCGCTGACGTGTCCGAATCGTAGCGGTTCTCGGAAATCGTGCCAACTTAAGTGACGTCATCTGCGCGTTTCCCCAGGCTTTTTCACTTTAAACTGAAACAGATCTACTTTATCCTTGTACTTTCAGATTTCCCCTATCTTTTTCTCCTCCTTTATCTCCGTCTTTTCCTTCCGACTCGTTTTCTTTTTCTCGTTCAAGCGATTGCGGTGTTCGTGGAGTTCTGTGCTTACTGTTTTACGGATCGTCCGGAGTACTCGTTCGCTTCTCAAGCCCTCCATTTGTCTAGATCCAGGTACCCTTACTTGATCTCGTTCTTTTTACTTTAACATCAGTAGTATGGTGAGGATTAGAGAGTGCGATGCGGCGGGTAGGGAGTTATCCCCGGCTAATTCGGAGGAGAGGTGTAGGTTGTGGGGGGAGGGCGTTAGGCATGCGAAACGCTCAGATGGAACCATGGATTGGGTGGTGTTTGATAAGGCCTACTATGGCCACTCCCTTGTGACGGAGTCTCCGAGTGGTTTGGACAGGGGTGAAGTGGGAAGTATTAGTGGGGATTCATCTGACTCTATTGTTCGTTCTGTTCGCCCAGGTCCGTTCTGTAGGAAGGGAATTTGTTACATGGCGTCTTCTAGTGATTCAGAACAAGAGAGTTTTGCCGACGAGGTGTTTCGTTCTGAGTCTGTGTACTTGGACTCCCAACGGGTGGCGTTTTTCCGGAGTAAGCTGCACGTGTCTTCTACGGGATTTGAGGAGGACGTGGTTTTGGAACCTTGTCGCCCGGGCGAGAAAGTGTGCGCACAGAGGCCGAAGAGTTTGAAGAGTGAGATGTTCCATATGTACACCGCCGTTTTTGAAGATCTGGGTGTGAAGTATCCCTTCACGCCCTTTGAAGTTGACATACTCAACTGTCTCAATGTCGCGCCTTCTCAGCTGCAGCCGAATAGCTGGGCTTTTATCCGCGCTTTTGAGATTCTTTGTGAGGGATTGGGCTTCCAGCCCTCGGTTGGATCCTTCTTTACTTTCTATGGCACGAAGGGGGTGGATAAGCAGTCTTGGGTGTCTGTCAGCGCGCACCCTGGTAAGATGCTGTTCCCGCCCTACGCCTCTCATTACAAAAATTGGAGACAAACATTCCTTCGGGTTCGGGGGCGAAAGGGTTGTGAGGCAGCCGCGGTATGGGTGGACGGTAAGCTGAGGTTTCCCACATGTTGGATGAGTGCTCCGGCGTCCATCATGGGTTTTGAATATGAGAAGCTGGACGCGTACGACCAGGGCGTCGTCTATTTTTTGGACAAGATGTTGCCTATGAACATCCGGGAGTTATTGAACAGGGAAGGGGACGTAGATAGCCTAGACGAGTATTTACGTGAGTCAAATTCACTTACTCAAGCCTATGTTTTGCATTTATATTGTCTTGTCCCTTGACTTTTCGCTTTATTTTCTGTAGAGGATATGGCGCCCATGACTGCGGCGGAGAGGAAAAGATATCTCGAAGAGATGAAGGCAAAAAAGGCTGCTGAGGGAACGGCGACTACTGATCCCGCGGGACTTATTACTCGTAAACCAAAGAGGAAAGCTGATCACCCGCTCGAAGTTCCAGCTGAGAGCCTTCCGGCGGCTCCGCGCGATAGGAGGTCGCCCGGGAAAGATAATAAAGGGAAGGCGGTATCGGAGAAAAAAGGGAAGAAGACGCCCTCTCCTTCCCTGATTGGCGCCGTCAAAACCAGCAGCTCGGTGCCGTCTTTCTGGGACAAAGGTTTTGACTACGGTGCCTACGTGAAGGAGAGGCTGGTATTTAATCCTGAAGACGCAGAGTCGGGAAGCCAGGGCGCTGTGCCTTTTATGATGAAGGATGTGGGGATCCATTGTCTGCGGACTATGTTGCTTATAGACTCGGTGGATCGTAAGTATGAAGAAGTGGTGCAGAATGAGGAGGCTCTTCAAGCTACGGTGAGGGCGTTGGAGAAAGAGTTGGAGGAGGCCGGGAATGCTAGGGAGAAAGAGGTGCGGGAGGCCAGGGAGGCGGTGACGCTTGAATTTGAGAAACGCATCTCCGATCTGAAGATTGGTTATGCGGCAGATCTTGCTGGAAAGGACGGTGTCATCGCCAAGCTACAAAACGATGTCGCGGCTGGAGCAGAAAGGGAGGCTCTGCTTATGGCTGAGGTTTCTGAAGCGAAGGGCGAGCTGGCTCTGAACTTTGATGCTGGCTTTGAAAGAGCCAAGGCAGAATTCGCCCTCCACCATCCTGGCGCCGATACTTCCGCTCTTGATCCTTTTAAAATTATTGTAGATGGCGTCCTAGTGGACGAACCCTAATTTTGTTTGTTGTAATTTTAACTTCCTTGACTACTTTTAAATTCATTACTCTGCTTGAATTTGTGTTCGTGATGTATCATTTCCGCTTTTAAGCTTTTTATTTTCCTGCAAATTTATGCATTTCGGAAGGTCTCTCCTGGGTGGTGATTACATTCGTTTCGTAATGACGTCGACCGTTGTAGGCGCGTTTCTTTTAGCGCTTGATGCTACAGGGTTCCTTTATAAGGTTTCCCGACGATCTTGTTTTCTGCTCACGACGTCTTAGAGCCCTCTTTGGGGTTAAGGAATTTGGCGGCGATCTTATTTTCGTCTCGCGACGTCTTAGAGCCCTCTTTGGGGTTAAGGAATTAGGCGGCGATCTCTTTTTAAGCTCACGACGTCTTAGAGCCCTGTCTTTTAGGGTTAAGGAATTAGGTGGCAATTTCTTTTTAAGCTCACGACGTCTTAGAGCCCTGTCTTTTAGGGTTAAGGAATTAGGTGGCAATTTCTTTTTAAGCTCACGACGTCTTAGAGCCCTGTATTTTAGGGTTAAGGAATTAGGTGGCCATTTCTTTTTAAGCTCACGACGTCTTAGAGCCCTGTCTTTTAGGGTTAAGGAATTAGGTGGCCATTTCTTTTTAAGCTCACGACGTCTTAGAGCCCTGTATTTTAGGGTTAAGGAATTAGGTGGCCATTTCTTTGTGGTTAACGTATCATACGGCGAGCTCATTTGAGATTCGGCAATGGCGATCTGCTAAATGCAATGAGAGTAAGATAAACAAGCAATATATATATAACATCAATAATAAATCGGGGCCTCGTTAAAAACCCCCATTACTGCGGGGGGAAAAGAGTGCCCCTTACTGTCTTACTACTTAACTGTACAAAAGCAAATTTATAAGATAAAAAGCGGTAGGAACTAAAATGGCTTTGTCTTCCCTCTAGCTCGCCTTCGAGTTGTCATGGCGAGTTCCTTCCTGCACTGTGCTCAACTTTTTCATCGTACTGCGGTTAGCTGGTTCTGCCTGTAGTATCAACCCCTTCTTGATTTCCTCGGATTCTACTTCTTCCTTCCTGGTCCTGAGAATTGGATTGGCCGGCTTTGGGCGGAGCGTCAGGAAAGGAGTACTCGTTTCCTCAACCTTCCTGGCCTCACCGTGTTCTGCATCTTCTTCCTCAGCATTGGCTCTCGAATTGACTGGCTTCAAGTGGGGTACCAAGAAGGGAGTACTTTCTTCCTCGACCCTCTCGATCTCCTCAGGTTCCGTATCTTCTTCCTCAACATTAGTACTTGAATTGGCTGACTTCAACTGGAGTATCAAGAAGGGAGTACTTTCTTCCTCGACCTTCTTGATTTCCTGGACATGAATCTCCCCTTCTAGGCTGGAGACAATGAGGTTCACTCGGTGCGCTTTTAGGTTACTGCTTCCTTTCTTCTCCTTCTAAATCTTCAAGCTGTTGTGGTAACACTCTCGGGCTGCTCGCTGGTCTGCTCTAATGGTACCAACCCGCCCATCATCTAGCGGGTATTTCATAACGAGGAATTTGGTGGAAAGGTAGGCGTCGAGGGCGTTAAAGGCTGGGCGGCCTACGATGACATTGTAGGAACAGGGCGAGTTGACTACCAAGTATCTAATCCTGATGGTCTTAGCATTATTACCTGTACCGAATGTTGTTTTCAGCGTGACGTATCCCGGACGTGCACCTGTTCCCCTGTAAAGCCGGCCAGTATCCCTTTAAAAGGCTGCAACTGCTCCTCGTCTAGACCCATTTTCTCAAACACAGAATAATAGAGGATGTCCGCAGAACTGCCGGGATCAATCAATACCCTCTTGACATCCCAGTTGAAGATTTGGACGGTGATGAACATGGGATCGTCATCGTGGGGAATTACCCATCCGCGGTCTTCACTTGAGAAAGTGATATCCACCTGGCGTTCTGGTCCCTTTCTGGTGTGGTCATCAAGCAACATTATTTGTCTGACATACTTCTTCCGGGAGGTGCTGGACTCCCCGCCTCCTGCAAAACCGCCAGATATGGTGTTCAAGGTGTGGCGCTCTCCTTCTTTCGCCACATCTTTTTCTCTCTAGGGGTCTTCGGGGGGACGCCTGTCTCCTCCTCTACCTTCCTTCACATATCCCCTTAATCTTCCGTTCTGAATCAACTTCTCTATTTCCCTTTTCAGATGTATACAATCGTCTGTAGTGTGTCCCTTGATGCGGTGATATTTGCACCAGGCATCCTTATCGTTCCCCATGATTGCTCCTCTCGGCGGCTGAGGCTCAGGGATGATTCTGGAATGGCAAACCTCCCTCCAGATTTGTTCACGGCGGGTGTTGAGGGCCGTGAAGGATTCTGGGGGGGGTGCGCGCCTATCCTGACCCTGGCGTTTGTATGGCGCTCGGTCTCTGCTACTGGATGGGTAATAATTGCGTCGATGATCATATCCGTAGGGAGCACGCTCCCTGGAATCTCTTGCCTTCTTCTCGGCGTTGCTTTCTTCCCCCTTTATATAACATTCTGCTCTAGACATGATTTCTTCCATGGAGTCTGCTGGTTTTTGTGCCAACGACTCGTTGAACTGGCCAGCGCGGAGACCGTTCTGGAAGGCTCCCACAAACAATTCTTGGTTTGGGTTAATGACCTTGATGGTGGCGTCATTGTAGCGCGCGAGATACTCGCGGAGAGTCTCGTTGGGTCCTTGACGGACGTTGAAAAGGCTGGTGGACGAGACTTTGCGGTGGCGGCTTGCTGAGAACTGGTGCGTTAACTTGCGCGTCATATCCTGGTAGCTGACGACGGAAAATCGAGGCAGGTCCATATACCATCTCAGGGCGGCGTCTTTAAGGGTCCCTGCTAACAACTTGCACTTGAGAGAATCGGCAGCACCGATGACGGCCATTTGAGTGTTGAAGGCGGTCACATGCTCCACTGGGTCGCTTTTTCCATCGAAGGAGGAAAGAGATGGTGGGTTGAAATTTTCTGGCACTGGCGCGTTCCAAACTTCGGCGGAAAGTGGCTGAGGATCGGGGTCGACCGATTCATCTTGTTGAGACCCATTTCCTTCGGCGTGCTGCTGTTGTTGGATGGTTTCCATGGTTGCTTGCAAGGCTTCGTTGTGGTTGCGAAGCTGCTGTATCTGTTGTTGTAAAGCCTCTAAGGCCGCTGGGTCTGCCATCGCGCTGGCGACGACGGTAGTTTGAGTTTGTATGTTAAGTTTATGACTGGTGGTCCGAGATTCACACCCTAAACCTCGAATCCTAGGCTTTAGATCAGGGTTTTCCGAACAGATGTGGGTCAATCGTTTGATGGGAGTTAGGGGTAGGTCTAGGGTTGAATCACGGCGGATTCGAAGGTTTTGAGGTTGCTTCTGGGAAATATGATGGATACACGGCGCTCTGATGACTTTCAGGGGCCGTGGATCGATCGTTTTTCTCTTGGAGACGGTGGCTAGGTTAGTTTTACCGTAGCCCCACGGTGGGCGCCAACTGTACTGGCTGTGAGTACAATCTTTCTAGAAACTAGGGTTTCTGTGCTGTGTTTTGGTCATGCCTCGGGAATGATCCCAAGGTTACTATTTGTAACCTTTCTTGGGCCTACCCGGTTATGGTTTTGGGCCTAAATCGTAAAAGGGCCAAAACCATGACTTGGGCGCCCTCGTAAGCTGCTGAGGGCGCCCCCAAAGGGCTATTTGTGATTGTAAAGTGGGCCCTCTGCCCTCTTGGAGGACGTCCAGCCTTATTCCAAGGGTTCACACCCTTGGCTTTAGGGCCTCAAGTCCTAGATAATGAGATCTACGGTCCAAAAATAAACAATTAAATTGACGCGTAATTAAATTAACGCGTAATTAAAATATTTTAACATAAAAATTAAATCATAAAATTAAATTAAAATATACATATCAATTAGGCATGGCAATGGGGCGAGGTGGGGACGGGTTTTACCTTCCCCGTCCCCATACCCTACTCTCATATACTTACCCGTTACCCTACCCAAACCCAGCGGGGATGAGAAATCGAATCCCATCCCCGTCTCCGACTGGTTCGGGTATCCTCGCCCCATCTCCATCCCCGCAAAGGATAAACTTATTTAATAAAAATAAAAGTATTTTTCAGCCTCGATGACAATGTTGTAATGCATTATCTAGCAAATAGATGATGACGATCGATGGCTATGATGATGGAGAAGAGAAAGACCAAGATTGTGAGATATGAAAGGATAAAATAGATAACTATGATAAATAAGTGTCAACTGAAAGACTGAGACTCTGCCTGTGTGAGTGAAATAATTCAGGGTTTAAGTTTCTATTTATATAAAAGGGGTAATAAATTGATTTTCAACATTCGGGACGGGTTTGGGTATGGGTTCGGGGTGGGTACATATATCCCCATTACCCGTCCCATACCCGTGTTTTGAAATCGGGGAAAACCCAAACCCAGTCAAAGCGGGGAAAACCCGTCAAATTGGGTTTGGTTCAGGCTGGTACCTGCGGGTATGGGTTTTGTTGCCATGCCTAATATCAATTGACGCGTAATTAAATAAAATTAAACAATTATACTTACTTCGGCATCGCTCCAAAGCTGGCATGCCACATGTTTACAGAAATTCGGTAGAAGCGTCAAGTTAGTAGGACCCTCGGGAAAACTCTATGGCACGGCCTCCTCCTGAGCCTGCTGCTGGGCCTCACCCTCTTGCTGTTGTGCCGCCTGTTCGTACTGAGGCTGCTGCTGATGTTGCGTGGGGTCCACTATCTGCGACGCACCCTTCTAGGACGACGTCCCCACATCTTGCTGTCTCCTAACGCCCTGTCTTCTTCGAGTAGCAGGGCGCGCAACCGCCTTTTCGGCCAGTGCATTGCTGGTCATGGTCTCCCTGTCTCCTCTTAGCCTGTCCGATCTCTCAGACATATCTACACAGCATAAAACAATGCAAAAAATCAATGATTTTTTTCATAGGGACATTGTGTCATTTCTAAATAATCAACGTCAACAATGCAATCTCTAAACTACCACATTGCATTCAAACTCACTATAATCAACATTAATCATCCAATTTCTAACTAATTTCATCATTAACAATGCAAAAATCAAACAAATATTCATTTAGACATTTTATCAAACACCTAGAGTGCAACATTCAATCAACATAAAATCTAACAATTTCTAAACCCTAAACTACCACATTGGAGTCAAACTTACTCTAAACAACATCTAAACTACAATTCCTAACTTAATTCATCATAAACAATCCTAAAAACTAACATGCAAACCAAATTTATAAAAACCTAGAAATGTTAAATTTCTCAACAAAAAAAAAAACCAAAATTTAAACCATAAAAAGCCAATGCAATAGGATAATAAACACTTGATTTTGGGGTAGAAATTGGCGTTGATTGACTCAAGAATGGTTGAAATCGCACTTGGAGGGAGAAAATTCGATTTTTTTTTCACAAGAACACACTGGTTCTGTGTTCTCGTTTGTGTTGTTTCTATAACAGCATGCAGCGTGACTTAAGTCACGCTGGTATGTACTGAGCGTGACTTAACTCACGCTGGCTCAGTGTGACTTAAGTCACGCTAATGTACCGAGCGTGACTTAAGTCACGCATGAGTATTTTGAGTACTTCGTATGGGAGGGAGCATTTCCCTTTGGAAGAAGAGCAATTTTCTAAAGATGATGATGAAGATTGCTAGAGAAGATGAAGAATGTTATTTTTTTTATTTATTTTGTATTTTTTAATTTTAATAAAAATTAATTAAAAATACATTTAACCGACTTGGATCCACCACATCAGCTTCATAATTGCCACGTCACGCTATTAACGGCCACATCACCGTTTTTCTAACGGAGTCTAGTTAAATGGGTAATGGTGTAAACGTTTACGGAGATAAAGAACAAATATGAAACTAAAAAAACTTAAAAGACTCACTCGGTATAATCATAAAACTTAAAAGAGCTTATCTACCATGCAGTGTGTGTGTTCTGTACGGTAACCGTCACTGGTATCCACCAATCTTGCCGGAGTTTATAGCATTTACTTACTTCAATCAATGTGGTGTACTGTCTAGATGAGTATTTGTGTAGTTGAGTTAAATGATCTTTAAACTCTAATTTCAATTTTAGACCAAATATAATATAATCTTGAAATCTATCTTAAATTAAATACAAACTAATCCTAATTCAAATTTAAATTAAAAATATAGTGATTAAAATAAAAATAACAATACTAAATTATAAAATCCAGTCAACAAAATGATAGAGGTCGACAGTGATTTTCATTCGAGAAAAACTCTTGGTGGCCATCTGCACTCTTGTATATATAAAGTGAATACTAATTTTTTGTGTATAACTTTTTTCTTTCAATTTTACACTTCATTTGAAAAAAAATATTTATGACTTTATTATTATTTACTAAACTAAATAATTGAATTTAATCTTACTATCAAATTTAAATCAAAACAAGTTTGATCTAATCCTATTTTAAATTATCAAATCTAATCTAAAGGGGTGGGTGTATTGAATTAGGATTTTAAAGGACAATTTTTGTTAAAAAAAGTTTTGAGGAGTTTAAAAGACTTTGTAGGATTTTAATGACTTTCATGATTTTAAAAGACGATCAGGATTTACAATTTGGATTCCAATGGATTTACATCATGATTTTAAAGGATTTAAAATGATATTATGGATTTATAAGATTTCAAAAGATTTTACGAATTTTAAGGACTCATTTAAAAGAAATGATTACAACACTCAACAGTATTTTATTTATTTATTTTTATGAGAGAGAGGGGAGATATTGTAAATTTTTTAAAGAAAAACAATCCTTAAAAATCTTATATTTTCATGAAAGATTTTTTCATGCTAAAATTTCACTAGAAAATCTCACAAAATCCATCACAATCCAATTTATTAAACAATCCTTCGAAATTTGAATGATTTTGAATACCACGAGACTTTTTTTAAGTGATGAAAAGTATAGATTGAACACCACAAGACTTTTTTAAAATGACAAAGAATTTTGATTGAATACCACTAGACTTTTTTTAAGTTGCAAAAAGTCTTAATTAAATAACACAAGGCTTTTTCATAATAAAAAAGTCTTTTAAATCCATTAAAATCCTAATCCAATACACCCACGATCAATCTTAATAAATCATGTTTAAACTATTTCTAATTCAATTGAAAGTATTGTAATGACTTACAAATATCAAATGATATTCCTTCAAAACTTTAAATTTAATTTTTGAGTATTATAAACCCCTATAATTTTTTTTGAAGGGTATTTATACCATCGCACCATACTCTCGCAAACCCTTATTCATCGTCTTCCTCTTCCTCACGAGTCTAAAAAAAAAATGTCAAAGTTGGAGGATTCAACGGCTGTTGACAGAATCAACGAGTTACCAGATGAAATATTATGTCACATACTCTCTTTTCTTCCGACCAAACTCGCTTTCACCACCATTGTTCTTTCAAAGCGGTGGACCCCACTTTGCTATTCACCCACAGTTCTTCGCTTCAACTTCAACGATGAAACCGTGAAAAACCATAACTCCTTCAATCACTTGTGTCGTTTTATCGATATTCTCATGCTCTCCTCGAGTGTCAAACCAACCCATTAAAACGTTTAGCCTCAAGTGTCGTTCTCTATACCCAGTGGCGGAGCCAAAAAAATTATGGAGGTGCCATAATTTCAAGATATAAATATATATTGTGACAAAAATAATTACATTTAAAGTTGTAATCAAGTGATTCGTTTGTTTTTATGTTGCTCCCCTAATCGTTGGAAGATGAGACACTTAACCGCTTTGTTAGAGTGTAAAGACATGATTTGTAATGTAAACATTAATATATATATATAACATAATTTAATTAAAAATGTGTATATATACTTATTAAAAATGTATTTTTTTAAAACTTTGGGGTGCGATGGCAACCCCCTGCACCCCCAGTGCTATACCGCAATTTTAATAGTCCCTCCAACGTATCTGCATGGGTAGAAGCCGCCGCGAAACTGCGACATGTTGAGAAGTTTGATTTCATTCTGAATTATTCCATCACCCTCAAGTTGAATCCCATTATTTTGACCTCCCGAACCCTAGTTATTCTGAAACTTGAGCAGTTACAAATTCAATCTGATAATTTGTGTGTTGATCTTCCATCGCTCAAAACCCTACATTTCAAATATGTTAGTTTTAAAAATAAGAATGATTTCATGAAACTTCTTAATGCTTGTCCTGTTCTACAAGATTTGCATACTTCTTGTAATTATTATGATGAAAACAAAGAAGCAAAAGAGTTTAAATCCTTGTCCTTGTCTAAGTTGGTTAGAGCCATTAATTATCAGTTCAATCGATGTTCCATTTACTGCGATTTATAATGTTGAGTTTCTAAGCATATACATTGGACAAACATTCAAAAGCATTCCAGTGTTTCAAAACTTAATTCACATTAAACTATGGTTTTATAACTTCTTTCGCGGCTGGGATGGTATAGTAGAATTGCTGCTGAATTGTCCCAAGCTTCAAATTCTTTTCATTAAAAAGGTTTGTGGATTAGTATGTTTTTCTTTTGCTTGTTCTTTTTTTAATATTTATTTTAATGAATGTTATTTTTTATCCCTTTGACAGGGGATCGAACTCAGCTTATCCAAAGATTTGGAATTCCCAATTTTTCAGCTATTGAATGTGTTTCTTCTCACCTCAGGTCATGTACTATTGTTAACTTCAAAAGCTCACAGCAAGATTTTCAATTTGCAACTTATATTTTGCAGAATGCGAGACTTTTAGAAGTGATGAAAATCGATGTTAGTGCTAGCTCCTCAGAGGGAATGCAAAAGCATGAAATTATAGAAAAATTATCCACCTGCCCAAGGATGTCTTCGGGATGTAAACTTTCGTTTTAATTTATTTAGTAACTAGATATCATTGGTTTTCATTAATTACTATTCTAATAATATGCCACCATTGAATTCGATGGTCTTTAGTAGTATGTTCAAATTCTAGGGTGGACTGCCATTGTGGCTAGATAATTATTTTGTTTGGATGGTTTTCATTTTAGTTTGCTTTATTGCATTGAAAGTGAGAATTGTTCCAAGTACTATTTGTTGTTAGAATCCCTTGATCATCAATGATGGATTAGCGAAGAGTTTGTTTGTGAATTTAAATCCTGAAACGATTCATAAGATGGTATTTCATATATAATATCGTCCGAACTTCAAAGATTGTTGCTATCTGAATAGAAAAGTCAAATAAATGGTGGCTGTGTAAATTAATATGGTAGACGGCTTCCTTATTTTGTATTTCTAAACCGAGATTTATGTGGCCTGTTTCTGCTAGAAATTATGCTCCTATCGTCTAGTTGTTTGGTTGTGCTTGACTGCTTGTTCTTGGAATATTATGTTGGCATAAAGGAGGCCTCTGATATTCCAATTGTCATAACACATGCTGCTGCTGCAACCATTATCATTCTTTGTTACTAAAATATGTTTGTATTATGTTGCTTGTGATATTCCATTTGTTATCATATACATGGTGCCTCCGTTATTATTATTTTACTTTGTTAACAATAGAAAGATCTAAAGAAAATTCAATGGCCAGAGATAGCTACTACTTTCATTGGTTATTTCATTACAATTTTGTGTGGTTTTCTTGTTGTGCTTTCTCTCAGTCTCCAATTGTTATTATATATGGCTTGTGCTCCTCAAGTAGCTGTACATGATATAGAAATTTTGTATGTAAGAAAAATACGGCGTATGGCAATAATCTTCTTCAGAAGGACGATTTGTGAGCTATGTATGTATATATAGTAATAGTAATATTATTATACCGTTATAAGTATGAAATACAGGATCAAAACTTTGCATTTTCGAGAGAATGACATCCCTTTTTTCTAAACATCAATGTGCATCTCAAGTCGACCAATGACTATGGTTGTGAAGTGTGTCAATCAAGAAAGCTTGGAGTGATTAGCTAGTCTTGTGTCTAGCGTGTATTAGTGGATTTGAAAGCTTATCTACACTGTGTTCTGTATGGTAACCGTTGTTGGTATTAACCAATTTTGCTGGAGTTTACAGCATTACTTAAAAACAATATGGTGTACTGTCTAGGTGAGTGTTTGTACAGTTGTGTTTAAATGATCTTCAAATTTGATTTAAAAAAACTGAAATAAAATTGTGTGTTATGTTTTTTGATATAAAGCAAAAAAAAAATGTTTTATTACTTCTGATCAAACTTATTATCATCGAATGTAGTTTCATTTAAATATTTATGGGTTTTTTAATAGACAAACTAATATAATCACCCATAGTCTTGTTGTTAAGGTGAACATGTACCGCATTAGTTCTCGGTTTTAATTGATGCTCCAACATGCATTTAGTATTTGGTTATTTAATGAAGTACATAGGATCAACTTCATAGGAGCAGTGAAATATACAAAAAGTACATAGGATCAATTGCAACTGTTGGTGCATCATGTGTACAAGAAGGGTATACATACATAAAAATAGGGTGAATGTCAATTACATTGCACCATTAAACAAGTTATGAAGAATCAAAACAACACAACCATCTTTCATGACATCTTATATATATACATACAGACTTCTCAAAAGTGGAATTAAAAATCCTACTGCTACTACTACTCACAACCAACCAGTCATCAGCAAGTAAAGTCCTCTAGAAAGCTATGGAAATAATAAAACCAGGGGATTGCTGTCAAGGTCCCGATGATTTTCCTCGTAGAAAGCTATGGAAATAAAATTCATCGAAAGATAGGCGCTCCACTGCAACAAGGTAGAAATACTACACACTTCAGATATAATTACATTTCCACAAGTAGTTGATCGAATAGAAATGTGAGTGTGCGCGCTCGTGTATAAATGCCTAACCTGGATTTAAGCACAGTAGTCTTGAACAAATATCAAGACAGGCAGAATCCAATCCATAAAGAATCGATTGAGAAAATGGAAGACAGGTACATGATCTGATGTTTTTCAACACCTGAAATCAGCATTTTTAATATCAGCAGTAATCCTAGGTTGAAATTTTTGACTATTTGTTATTCAAAGTCATGTATTACCTGAACATTATTTCTGCCATTAAAAGGTGGATAACCATTTAGAAGCTCAAAAAGCATGGCCCCAACACTCCACATGTCTGCCTGTAAAGGTAATTAATGTTGAAAGTGTCAATGAATTTTTGGCAGCAACCTAATACGACTACAAAAATCTGAAATAGAAACAAACGGTGACAAGTTTAAGACTGACGAGAACATGAGCCAAATGATTATGATGTTTTATTGTTGTGCACACGAAGCGGAAAATCAGAAGATTTGCAATGAAATCAAGCATGTTTACCCAATCTTTTGAGCGCAAGAGATGTCCTTTTACTCGCTTGTTTGTGAGTCCATATCACAATTTAGTATATAAAGACTTTAAAGAGCACAAAGCCATCTTATGTGCCACTTGAACTTGTTGAATATTACAAAATACAACAGAAAGCAAGAAGGAGAATTGATACCTTGTGATCATATCTCTGGAACTGAAGAACTTCAGGAGCCATGTACGATGGAGTTCCACAAACTGTCTCAACATAATCACCTGGGCGGACAGTTCTCACATTGTATGCAAGGCAAAAAAGATGTCAAGTTAGTACGAGTAGTAGCATCAAAATAAATAAATTATCTTACACTTCATATTCATCGCCCTTAATGTTATCAATCTTGATTTGTTGGGAAGAGGCTGCTGCACTTGAATTCTGAAATGATTAATGGTTATGCACGAAAACTCAAAGCGTATGGGGTTGCCACACTAACCTTTAGGTTCGATTCGCCCCCACCAATAACTTTATATTGGATGCAATAGGAATGTCCAGCGAATCCCCTTCAGGATACTATGAGTTCCTTGATGTGTATTGCACAATCACACCAAGCGTATCTCCTAACAATATTTGACAGAAATATGTTTCCAACAATTCACTCATGCATTAGAGAATTGATGGATGATTTAGAGTATGAGAATGAGGGAGAATTTGACTGTAATTGATGTCAAAAACGTGCTTCTTCTGATACACAAATGCCATGCATTTATAGTGCATCATATGCCCCTTCATATGAGAGAATGCAACTTTTAATCAAAAGTTACAACCATATACATTCAACTTTTGGCTTGAATCAATGCAATGATTCATGATTTATCAGTAAATGATAACTTCCCAATGTATACAAGTCATTCCCATGAAGAGTTACAACTTTTGGAACCCAAAACTATGAGAAAAAGTGCAGAAAAACACATCCAGTCCCGTGGTAATCGATTACCATATGCAGGTAATCGATTACCCAAAGTCTCTGTTTACCGTTTGCAAATTTTGCTTGATGTAATCGATTACATCAATATGGTAATCGATTACCATGTGTAATTTTCTGTTGTTCAGTTTTTCTCACCTATTTTGGAAATCTCCAACAATCCCCCACCATTTTCAAAATACTAAATCCCATAAAACTGGAAATTCCATGGTTTCAGATAATGGTATCTCACGATTTGAACCATTACTTAGTAAATTAAGTTTTCGCTCATTCCCAAATAGTATGGTAGGCAAGCTTTGAACCAACTATTCATTAGAACAAGTGTACATAATTTACACATAGAATCTCAATATCATTAATAAAGAGAACTGTAAGATGACACATTAATAAGGCCTTGTGTCATATATCCCTTTTCATGAAAACTTAAGAGTCAAGCCCTTGAACTCCGTGAAGCGGCCAAACTTCATTCTCACATAGGTAGACTATATCGGAAATGCCCCATAAGTATGCATTTCAGCAAATGTATGCTATATGTCCATTAAGAGAAAAATCTCAACCTACCATTTTTTAATCTTATGGTCCAAGTACTTTTAACCTTGGGATGTATCTATTAACAAGTACTTCAATTACTCTAATAATGTACTTTCACCATTGAACCCAAGACTTGATGTTACTCAAGTGTGGGTTGAGTTTCCATTATTGGTAATCAATTAGATATGGGCTTGAGTCCCATCCCCAATGATGTCTTCAACACCATGTCTCTTGTCAAACCTTTCGTCAAAGGATCTGCAAGATTCTTTTCTGTTCTTACGAACATGATGGATATTACTCCATTAGAAATCAAGTCTCTTACATAGCTATGTCTTAAACCAATATGCCTTGATTTCCCATTGTATACTTGACTATAGGCCTTTGATAGTGTGGATTGACTATCACAATGTATGGATACTGGTGCCATTGGCTTTTGCCAGACTGGTATCTCATACAACAAATTCCTTAGCCATTCTGCCTCTTTACTTCCTGCAGCCAATGCAATAAATTCTGCAGCCATGGTGGAGTCGGCAATGCATGTCTGTTTCTTTGAACCCCAAGAAACTGCACCTCCACCAAGGTTGAAGATCCATCCACTTGTGGAAGCATGATCCTCAACATAAGTTACCCAACTAGCATCTGTGTATCCTTCCAAAACTGAAGGGTCTCCACTATACGTTAAACAATAATTCATTGTTCCTTTCAAGTATTTTAATACTCGTTTCACAGCATGCCAATGTTCTTTACTTGGATTGCTAGTATACCGACTTAACCTTCCAATAGCATATGCTATATCAGGTCTTGTACAGGTCATGACATACATCAAGCATCCGATTACTTTTGCATATTCAAGTTGTGCCACCGGACAACCTTTGTTTGGTTGCAAACTAACAGTTTGGTCAAATGGGGTAGAGACCGGATTACAATCTAAATGATTGAATTTCTGAAGCACCTTTTCTATATAATGAGATTGGGATAAACCAATGTGGTTACCATCTCTTATGATTTTAATTCCTAAAATCACATCTGCTTTGCCTAAATCTTTCATATCAAAATTTTTGGATAAGAAAGCTTTAGTCTTTTCTACCTCATCTAAACTTGTGCCAAAAATTAACATATCATCTACATATAAACAAATCATGACACCTTTTCCATTGTGGAATTTACTGTAAATACACTTGTCAGATTCATTTATAATGTATCCATTGGCTAACACAACTTGATCAAATTTTTGGTGCCATTGTTTGGGTGCTTGTTTCAACCCATATAAAGACTTAGTTAATTTACACACTTTATCTTCTTGACCTTTGATCACAAACCCTTCTGGTTGTTTCATATATACCTCTTCATCCAACTCTCCATTTAGGAAAGCAGTTTTAACATCCATTTGATGAATAACAAACTTATGGATGGATGCTAGTGCAATTAGCACTCTAATTGATGCAATTCTTGCAACAGGTGCATATGTATCAAAATAATCAATTCCTTCTTTTTGTGTAAACCCTTTGGCAACTAGTCTAGCTTTGAATTTATCAATGGTACCATCAACTTTCATTTTCCTTTTAAAGATCCATTTACAACCTATTGGTTTGGATCCGGGTGGGAGATCTACTACTTTCCAAGTTTTATTACCCATAATTGAATCCATTTCTTCCTGGATAGCTTCTTTCCAAAAGGCTGAATCTTGAGACTTTATAGCCTCTTCATATGTCACTGGATCACTCTCAAGGTTAAAGCAAATTGGTCCATAACTATTTATGGATGTACCAGTTCCTTCTATAATAAACATGAAGAAGTCAGGTCCAAAATCTTTTTCTTTTCGGATCCTCTTACTCCTTATAAGTTCTGAACCATCCAATATATCTACATTTGATTCATTGTTTTCTAAATTTGGTACATTAGAATGAACAATGTCCTTGGGATAAGAGAATGATTTAAATCTATCTTCTTGAAAAATTGCATCTCTTGACTCAATTACTGTATTGACAGAATATGAGTCATTCGATTCAATAACCAAGAATCTGTATGCTTTGCTATTTTCTGCATAGCCTAAGAATACACATTCAATTCCTCTTTCACCCAACTTCTTTCTTTTTGGTTCAGGCACTTTCACAATTGCTCTACAACCCCAAACTTTTAAATAATTAAGATTTGGCTTCCTTTGTTTCCAAAGTTCATATGGGGTTATTTTGTTCCTTTTGTTTGGAACCCTATTGAGGATATAACATGCTGTAAGCATTGCTTCACCCCAATATCCTTTAGATAATCCAGAATAGGACAACATGGCATTAACCATTTCTACCAAAGTCCTATTCTTCCTTTCTGCTATTCCATTTTGTTGTGGGGTGTATGGTGCAGTAACTTGATGCACAATACCGGTGGATTCAAAATAACTCGGATGATAGAATTCTCCTCCCCTATCGCTTCTAAAGCATTTAATGAAAGTTTCATGTTGAAGTTCTACTTGTGCTTTAAACATTTTGAATTTATCTAAGACTTCATCTTTTGAATGCATTAAATAAACATAACAAAATCGAGTGCAATCATCAATGAAAGTAACAAAGTACTTTTTACCACCAATGGTGGGCCAACCATGTAAATCACATACATCTGAATGAATTAAATCTAGCACCCTAGAACTTCTTTTAACACTTTTAAAAGGTTGTCTTGTAATTTTAGTCAACATGCAAGTAGTACATGAATCAAAGTTTTTATCAAGATTAGGAATTAGATTTGATTTCATCATATCCTCCAATTTTCTAAAATTAACATGTCCCAATCGCATATGCCATAAATCACAAGACTCAACAATATAAGCAGAAATCATATCATTATTATTAATATTTGCAATATTACATTTGAACATATTCTCACACAAATATCCCTTTCCTACAAACATACCCCCTTTTGAGAGGATAAATTTATCTCCCTCAAATACAGATTTGAACCCATTCTTATTAAGTAATGGTACAGAAATCAAGTTCTTCCTAACTTCAGGAACATAAAATACATCTTTAAGAGTAAGTGTCTTTCCAGAAGTGAATTCAATCTCTATGGTCCCTTTTCCTTGGACTTGCACAGTTGAAGCATTTTCCATGTACAAAACACTCCCATCTTCATTGATGGTCTTAAACAATTCCTTGTTTTTGCACACATGACGAGTAGCACCAGAGTCTATCCACCAAGAATCAACATCTTCAATCATGTTGATTTCAGAAATGACCGCAACAAGATCATCATTTGTTGCACTTGAATTCTTTTCTTTGTTCTTCTTTTTCAAGAACCTGCACTCATTCTTAAAGTGTCCTTCTTTCCCACAAAAATAACATTTACCTTTCTTTTTCTTTTTAATGTTATTACCATTGTGGTTTTGAGACTCATCATTTTCATGATTTCTCTTTTTGGAAGTCTTACTTGATTTTCCCTCTTCCACAACATGCACCTTCTCTTGAGTAATTTGATTTTTAATACCTTCTTGTTTTCGGTATTCTTCTTCTAAACGAAGGTGATTTCCAAATTGCTCAAGAGAGATATCTTCCTTCTTATGTTTCATGGATCGTTTAAAATCTTTCCATGAAGGAGGGAGTTTGTCAATTATGGATGACACAATGATAGTTTCATCCATATGCATGTTATGTTGTTTGTAGTTGTTAAGAATACGTTCAATATCATATAATTGTTCCATAACAGGCTTACCATCTACCATTTTGTAATTATTAAATTGTGAGACAAGGAATTTCTTACTTGTAGCGTCTTCACGCATGTATCTGGTTTCCAATTTGTCCCACAAATCCTTTGCCGATGGGCTGCTCTGGTAGATATCGAACAGAGAATCAGACATACCATTCAAGATATGTCCCAAGCAGATGTAGTCATCGTTGTCCCACTTCTGTCTTTCTCTGGTCTCAGCAATGGTTTCATCATCTTTCTCCACGGGCCTTGCCATGTTCAGAACGTAAGCCACCTTCAATGTTGTGAGAAGAAACTTCATTTTCTTCTGCCAACGGATGAAGTTTCCTCCATCAAACTTTTCCAACTTAACAAAGTCAGAGGTCATTTCTTTCAATGAAGCAGCCATAAAATCGAACCTAAAGATTGTTAACAATCTTGATTTGTTGGGAAGAGGCTGCTGCACTTGAATTCTGAAATGATTAATGGTTATGCACGAAAACTCAAAGCGTATGGGGTTGCCACACTAACCTTTAGGTTCGATTCGCCCCCACCAATAACTTTATATTGGATGCAATAGGAATGTCCAGCGAATCCCCTTCAGGATACTATGAGTTCCTTGATGTGTATTGCACAATCACACCAAGCGTATCTCCTAACAATATTTGACAGAAATATGTTTCCAACAATTCACTCATGCATTAGAGAATTGATGGATGATTTAGAGTATGAGAATGAGGGAGAATTTGACTGTAATTGATGTCAAAAACGTGCTTCTTCTGATACACAAATGCCATGCATTTATAGTGCATCATATGCCCCTTCATATGAGAGAATGCAACTTTTAATCAAAAGTTACAACCATATACATTCAACTTTTGGCTTGAATCAATGCAATGATTCATGATTTATCAGTAAATGATAACTTCCCAATGTATACAAGTCATTCCCATGAAGAGTTACAACTTTTGGAACCCAAAACTATGAGAAAAAGTGCAGAAAAACACATCCAGTCCCGTGGTAATCGATTACCATATGCAGGTAATCGATTACCCAAAGTCTCTGTTTACCGTTTGCAAATTTTGCTTGATGTAATCGATTACATCAATATGGTAATCGATTACCATGTGTAATTTTCTGTTGTTCAGTTTTTCTCACCTATTTTAGAAATCTCCAACACTAACTGATACACTACCTTGAGAGACCAAATCAGCTATCTTCAGCACTGCATCGGCACCATGGCTTGAAAGTAAAATGTTCTGATTCCACAACAAAAGCAGCCAATTCAGACAAAAGTTTCAGGTCTCAATATGATAGGCAAAAACAAAATAATTAATTATCAGTAAGATAAAGAGCTCGAGTTTTTTCATTATTAAAAGTAAAGTGTTGTCACAAGCCTGTGACTGCACGCGGTCAGCTACATCAGGATCATCCATTCAAGATCGGATGGTACAGATTGCAAACTTGGTATTCTATTATATTAAAAAAAAAAAGTAAAATCTGCACTGACATCTAGATTGTTCGATGTCCAAATCAATCCGGAAAACACAGATTTGAGTTTTTACCTCGGGTTTCAAGTCTCTATGAATGATGCCATGAGAGTGCAGTACTTTTAAACCAGAGCCTACATAACATAATTCATCTAATCAGTATTAAATGCCAAACTAGCTAGTATGCAAAACCACAAAACAGTAAATACCATAACACTAATATTTTACTAACATTCTAACAATGAATGAAGATAAAAACTACTACTACCAAGTTGCTGCATGAATCTTCTGGCGGTTTGTTGATGAACTCTTCCATGGCATCGAATATAAGAAGCTAAATTCCCTCCAGCACAAAACTCAAGGACCAAGTAAACACATCCACCACCCTAAATAACTAACAAAAAAAGTTATTAAACATTTATAAACAAAAAAAAAATAGAGCAGAGTAGGAAAAAGAGAGAATATTGTCTATGACCTGGAAGAAGTGAAGAAGGTGAACAATATTAGGATGATTAACAGAAGACAAAAAGTTGATCTCACAGTCCAAGGAAGCTCTGAGGCGAGGGTTGAGTTTGGAGAGAAAAACTTGCTTCACCGCAACATCTTCACCACTTGGTCTTTGTTCAGCTTTCCACACTGTGGAGAAAGAACCCTCACCGATTTTGGACTTTAAAACATAGTAGTAGTTTTTGTTGTTTCCTTCTTCTCCTACCAATTTTTCTTCAAAATCACAATCATATTCCATTTTGTGTCCGATGTTTTTTTTAACTAATGCTATACTGCTTCTTTCTGGAACATACTACACATGGCATCCCAACATCAGCCAGCACCGTTAAAATGGAAAGGTACCCAAAAGTTGTCATAATTATCCTTAGTCCCTCTCTATGATATTTTTTAACCAAAAACTTTTTATGTGGTGTGTTTTATATGACGTTATATATGATCTTATGGCTAGAAAAGATCAGCACCGGCTATATTGTAAGACAATTAATTTAAAAACTCTATTCAACACATGTTATATCACTGTAATTTAGATCAGATATTTGGTGAATGGACTAAAACTGTCAAATTTTCAAAAAGGGACCTAATTTTACAAAATTGTTAAAATAGCGGGGCTAAAACTGCAATTAAGCTAAGATTTTTTTGTGAAACTTTTGTATTTGTTTTGGTTTTTTTCTAGATTACCCCTCAATGATTTGAGGGTAATTTACCTCTTTCAAAAAAAAAAATCTTTTTTTATCTTTTTTCTTACAATTAAATATCATTTTCATCTTCAGAACAATAAACTTCTTCATCTGCTTCATTCAACATGTGATTTCCATCACATTCGTTCCATAATCAAATCATATTTGTCATTAGGGATAAATTACCCCCAATTCATCAAGAGATAATGTAGGCTTCACCATTTTGGTTTTTTCTTACAATTAATTACCATTTTCATCTCAAGAACATCAAACTTATTCATCTTCTTCGTTCAACGTGTAATTTTCATCTTCTTCGTTCCATAATCGACTCATTTTTTTCATTAAGGCCAAATTACCCCCAATTCATTAAGGGGTAATGTAGGTCTCACCGTTTTGGTTTAGTTATATTATGTCCCCGTGAGCTTAACTCAGTTGGTAGGGGCATTGCATAATATATGCAGTAGCCAGAGTTCTGTTGAAACAAAAATATTTTTGATGAATGTTTTAATGATAACAAACCTTATGTAATAAACGCTAAGTGTTATGAATGGTGATCTACTGATGTTTGCATTGAAATCTTTTCACAGAAGTAGACAAGAAATAAGTTTTTTACAAGTGCATATATATACTCAGTGGAAGAATACCAAAATCGTAGCATCACAAGCTCAAAGAATATATAGAAAGAATATTGTTTGAATCAAATGAGTGTTGATTGAAGATTCAACAAAAAGATGAATTTTGTGATTAATTGACTCATCCTCGTCACCACATAGTTTTCAGCAAAGCCTAAAAGATTCAAGGAAGAAAAAGTTAATAGTTGAAAAGTACAAAAGATCACTCTTAAAATCATGTGACAGAATACAAATTGAGTTTTGTTACATACCTTGAGTATCTACAAGATATGAAGATTCAAGAATGATCTTCAAATAGTTTGTAAAAGAGTTTAAGGAAAATGCATAAAAGTTTCATTCAAGAGAATGATTGATTTTACCTTCGTGACTACACACATGCCTAAACTAAAACATCTCAAAGATATTCAATGGACAAGAAACATTGTGTGCAATCACCGAGAGGAATTATGAGAAGAATTGCATCATCAAAATAATTCAAGGTTAATTGACCAAGAAGATATTGTCTTCTCATATAGAAGAGAAAATTATCAACCTTGATGAAAGAATGTTCTCATGATGAAGATGATTATTACACTCGAAATTTTTCTCATTACTTCATCAAAATGATCAGAATCAACTTTGAAGAGAAACCAATCGATGAATGAATTATTCATTAAGTCATTAATTAATGATATTGATTGGAGAATTATCAAAGAAGAAAATTCATGATCATATGGATGAAAATTCTATCAAAAAAGACTTAGGATGATCCAATAATCTTCCATCGCTATTCAAGATATGATTTGGAAAAATAGAAATCAATCAAAGGAATCTTGACTTTGAGAAAGGTTTCTCATATTCCTACAAAGAACATTATGGTCTTACAAGTGAAGAATACATCCTCAACAAAACAAAAGAGCAAAAAGACATGCAAGAACTTTTTGCTACATTCAAGATTTGCATCATTAAAGATCAAACACCAAAATATTCCTTATGTCTCATCGAAAGAAGATATAAAGAACCTTTGACAAAATGACACAAACAGAAGGAATCTAATGTGTCACAACAAGGTTTTGCATTAAAAGAAGAATCAACGTTGAATGGTTGAAGAATCTCGTGCCTTAAAAGGAAAAAGAAAGAGAACAAATTCAGTTTACACAAGAAGAACGTTATGGTTAAACTATAAAGAGATACAAGTGACATCATCAATATGACATCATCATATCACATCAAAGAGCCACCAGATCACAACTGATCTACACCACGAGTTTTCCTTCAGAACTGCCTGGTACTGAAAGAACGTTCTGCATTTGACAGAATTCACATTTTGGGATTCTTGCTCTCCAAGCAACAAAGGACAACACATGCCACATTGGAAAACGTGCCCAATAGCTATTTTATGAAGTGGCCTCCAAGCTTCTCTACTGCTATAAATAGAGGAACACTTCAATGGAATTTGCAAGAGTTTTTACACAAATAAATCATCTCTCTTAAGTGAAAATTATCACTACACTTAAAAACTCTTCAACAACAAGCAAACTCCAGCTCTCTCACTATATTTGGATCATAATCATTTGAGTTTGTTTATCAAAATCTCAAACATGTGTTGAAAAAATCGGATCCAACAAAAAACCCTTCATCTTACAAATTGTATTTTATTCATCATACAAATTGTATTTTATTCTCAAGTCTATTTGTTACAATAGTTTGAGAAAGAATTGTTCCAACATTTCTTGTGCGAAAGCAAAGAATTGTAGAAACTTGTTGAGGTTAATAATACAAAGTGTAACATACTGATCTGCTGTGATCAAAAACCATAGTGCTGCTAAGAACGTTCTGGTGGCTTGAAACTATAATGGAAAATCTCACACGAAGTGTGGGGACTGGAAGTAGCCTGGTTTGAGTGAACGATGATAAATCTCTTGTGTCATCTTCTACCATTTTCTCTTCATTATTTGTTTAAACACTAAACACACACTATCACTATCATAATATTTATTACTCCCTTCGGTCCTTAATATAAGAAGAAAAACAAAAAAAAAACATCAAAACCAAGACAATCATTAATTGTTGGAACTTTTTAAATGTTTTTACAAATATATCCTTATAAAAATTTGTGAAGTATTAAATATACCCAATAACATTAAAAAGATAAGGATTAAATGAAGGTTAAAAAAGTCTTTTATGTAATAAATACACCTTAAAAATTGTGACATTTTCTTATAAATAGGTCCAACGATTTTTTTGAAAAGTTTCTTATAATAAGTACCGGAGGGAGTAATTAACTATCCAGAATGTTCTAGTCTTTAATTACATATAACCACTTTATATCCAGAGTTCTTTGGTCATTAACTAACCATTAATATTGTTTTATCATTCAGCTTAATAATTAAATATAACTGCTTTATATTTATCTAGAGTTCTCTAGTCCTTAATTAACCATTAATATTGTTTTTTTTGTCAACCATTAATATTGTTTTTATCATTCAGTTTAAATAATTAATCATATAACTGTTATCCAGAACATTCTTGTCCTAATATAACTGCTTAACATTTATATTTTTTCAGAGTTCTTTGGTCCTTGGTAATTATTAATATTGTTTTATTATTTCAATCTCTTTATTAATTATATAATTATTATTCAGAACATTCTGGTCCTTGATAAAACAACTATTTAAATATCTAAAGACTTTCTAATCTTCTTTTATCTGACCTTTACCAAAAAAATTATTGAGTACATAAACTTGTCATGTTTCAAGATTAAATTTAAAAAGGCTCACAATTCAACCCCCATTTCTTGTGACTATTTCTTCCACTTCAGGTTCAAACTCTGGACACCCTACTTCTTCACATTTAAAATATGTTAGCTCCAGTCATTAGGCTAATTGACAAAAAAAATGTTATATTATAATATTTTATTTTTTTGAGAAAAATATTATATTAATCTTTAGGGAGAACCCGAGTTCAATTATTGTATGGAACACCTCTTGGTTGGAATTTATTTATCCTTCGACCAAACTTTGGATTACCCGACCTCATTCCTACCAGAACTAGAAGGTTAACAAAAAAAACACTTATATGTAAAGGAATTTAAACTACTCTAATTACAAATTATAACCAAGTACGTACAATGAAATAAACATATATTTAATCGCAAGAAAAGAATCAAAAGATCTTTAAAAAAAAGAATCACACACTTGTTAACCGGTAACGGAAACCAACTAAATTATGTTAGAGGAACATGGATATTTAAGTCATATCATCGTTCCTTATCTTGGCATTGTGGTTCTACATAGACACGCTTGTTTGTCACGCATTTGCAGCTTGATTCTCTATTTTAAAGAATATACTCTGGATTTAATGCAACCCATTTTAAAATTTTGGTATGAATATCAAAAAATATAAATGAACTTTGTTAGTTCAAATTTTTTTCTTTTAAAAAGAAAATCAGTTTACATTTAAAAAAAATAATTGAAAAATATAAACGGACTTTCTTTTTAAAAGAAAAAAAATGTGAACTAACAAAGTTTATTTATACCACCTAATTAAATGACATGGACACGTGGGTGCTCCTATAAGAAAACTTCACCTTATCTTATGCCGTCAGACGCCAAATAGCGTCGTGTTCTTCAATTAGGTTGAATGGCGCCACCGCCAGGCAGCGAGTCTCCTTTGTTCCTCTCGGAGAAACCAACCGTCAACGAGAGCCTGCAATCAAATACCTCCACCGGAATCCTAATACCACCGTTACTACTCATTCTTCTGATTGATCTTGTCGTAGTAATTCTGTGTAGGCTACCGGTGAAGATACTTCTGCAACTCCGATGCATCTGCAAATCCTGGAAATCTCTAATCTCGAATGATAGTAAATTCGCAAAGAAGCACCTTTGCATGTCAAAGAACCACCTCATCGTAAGCAGTGTGGACTACTCAGTACTCAGGTAAACTGCTTCATTGGGATTCTCCAATCAACTCTAGCAACATCACACAAACTCAACTCAATTGCCCAATAACCTTCAATGGTCGTATTAGTATATACCACAAAGATTTGAAAATTTGCTCTTGCCACGGTATGTTTCCGACGAATTTGGTGTGTTTTTCGTGGAGTAATTTTCTAGGAAATTAAGTGTTATCTTGTAGGGTTTAGCTGCCTTGAACTGCACGAATCAATTGGAAAGAACAAAGGACATGTTTTCTTGTCAATGTTTTTGAGAAATGGGAAAGAAAAGGGAAAGAGGGGTAGCAGCAGAGAGTCACACACAATGCCATACATACAACTAGAGATAAGAAAGATGTCACAATAGCATGAATAACAACAAATAGTGGAATTTCACATCAGCTTCTAAAGTTAAAAATAATTTAGGCACACATAAGTGATAAAAATAAAAGAAGAATGAATTAAATAATGTATATTTTTGAAATAATCAATTGATATATATCTTTATGTATTTGTGTCCATATTACTTATATAAAAAGTTGTGACCAAGCAAGTGTTTTGCTACATTAATATTGAAATGTAGCATATTTATAGTTAACTTGTAACATCATGATTTTTAAGAATAAAGGTTAAAGGAGGAACTATGTTGATGACACTTTATAATTTAAGAGATGAATTTGTTAATTTGCAGAAAGAAAAAAATAACTATCGACTATTTTGATTTATGCTTAAAACTTCGAGAATGAATTTCTTATTATCTAAATCTAATCTTATAAAAATTTAAATGGTTTTTATCCTCCTATTCTAAAAAAAAAGGCCAAAATGATGCACTTTTAAAAAAAATGCACTTTTGGTCTTTCTAATATAAAAACTTAAATGCACTTATATGTGTGACCCTATATATTGTGCCCAAATCTTACAACTATTGAAGACCTTTTCGTAGTGAAATTCCCCCTACCTCTCTTGCATCCTTCATTTTTCTAAAAATGCCTTTCGATTTTAAGATTTTAGAATTTGAAGTGTGTTTTCATGCGATTTATAAATTGAAAAAAATTAGCACAATCAGTTTAGTCACAATTGAATTTTGGCTAACTGTTTTTCATGATTTTTACACATTTTGAATTTTAGAACCCGACCAACAAAAATGTCATTTTCACACAATCAAATTTGAGAATCCAAATACACAATTTATATGTTTCGAACTCCTCTTATGACAAAATACAATTTCATATTTTTTTTCTC
Source organism: Medicago ruthenica (assembly GCA_018208015.1). Classification (NCBI taxonomy): domain Eukaryota; kingdom Viridiplantae; phylum Streptophyta; class Magnoliopsida; order Fabales; family Fabaceae; genus Medicago; species Medicago ruthenica. The sequence goes on along the minus strand of CM031373.1, from coordinate 83,161,549 downwards.
TTTCCCATCCTTTACTGTTTACATGCTGCTAATTCTAAAATCTGAAAATCAAATAGTATTTTTAGGTTTTCATAGAACACACGGGAGACATGGGAGAAAAGAATTTCTCATTTGCTAATGTAAAATCATAAATTAAACTACGAATAATTATTTGTTTGGGTAATTTGTAAAATCAAGGTTTTTTCCTGTAAAAAAAACAACTTGACGTCCAAGCAAAAAGGTTGGATAATGGAGAGTGCTGCAAACTCAAAGACGCCGTAGCTCGTAGAGTGTGTGCGGTTCCCACAATATTAATTAAAAAATAATAATTGGATGATGAATTAATAAACGTATTTTAATTTCTCAATTAATATGAAAATGGATTTGAGTCTTGGTCTCCACGGCAAGCCGTCAAGTGAAAACAATTAGTATGAATAGTCAATTAAGAAAGCCAGAGTTTGTTTGAATAAATAACTTTTTTTTGACAAAATTTGAATAAATAACTTATTTGTAGTTTCTTTTAAAAAAAAAAATTATAATTTTTTTAAAACAAAAATAAAATATTGTTTTTAAGCAAAAATATTGTTAAATACTTTTTTTTATATGCTATAAGTTGTTAATTTTTTTTTAAAGGATGTTATAAGTTGTTAATATAAGCTATGTGGAAAAACTAAAAACAGCTTGTGAAAATTGTCATAAATTATTTATAAATTATTTCTATAAGTTCTTTCAAATAATCTCATAAACTCGTGTTAATAGATAATCTATCCAAACTGGCATGTGTGCTTCAATCAATGCTTCTAAGTTCTGCTTGGCATATGCACCCAATAATAACGACCAATACCCAGAAAGGTCCCACCCAACCGATTTGTTCTCCCAAATCTTAACTTAATCACTAGATTTTTTGTATCAACTCAACTACCGCTACCACACCACAACAAACACACTATTAAATAAAAATCTCTTTTAGATTGGACTGAAACAAATCCTTAATTTATTTTGTTCCAGTAACCAACATATCAGAACAGAACAGAACATAACATAACATGACAACAACATCCTCACACGCTCAAACTGAAGCAGCAAAAACAGAACAAATAATCACAGAATTCTTCGCAAAAAGTCTCCACATAATAATCGAATCAAGAGCACTTTCTGCTTCATCACGCAATTTCAGCACCCTTTCTTCCCCATCTTCAACTTCTTCATCTTCCTCATCAAGTGTTCGACCCAGAGACAAATGGTTCAATCTAGCACTCAGAGAATGTCCTACTGCACTTGAAAACGCTGACCTATGGCGCCACAATAATCTTCAGCCAATTGTGGTTGATGTTGTTTTGGTTCACAGAAACCTCAGTTTTTCTCCAAAGGTTCGATCTTTTGTAAAAGAGAGAAACCCCTTTGAAGAATTAGGAGGTGGGTCTGAACAGAATGAGAAGATTGTTGAAAGATGGGTTATTCATTATGAAAGCAAGAAAATTAAGGATTGTTCTAGTTCCAACACTACAAGAAGGTCAAGTAACACTTTTTTGCAGAATTTGTATAAGAAATCTACTTTACTTTTAAGGTCTTTGTATGCTACTGTTAGACTTTTACCTGCTTTTAAGATTTTTAAGGAACTTAGTTCATCGGCAAATGTCTGTGCTTTTAGTCTTGCTCATCGTGTTTCGACTTTTTTTGAACCATTTACTACTATACAAGAAGCTGAAATGCTTAACTTTGTGTTCACTCCTGTGGATACTAATTCTGGTAGGCTGTGTTTATCGGTGATGTATCAACCGTGTGTTTCTGATGTGAGTTCGGAATCAACGACTCCTTTGTCTCCACAAGTTATAACTGATTATATTGGGAGTCCTATGACTGATCGGTTGATGAGGTTTCCGTCGCTTCCTGTTGTTAGAATGCCATCACATGGCTCTTCTCCGTCGTCATTGCCATTTTCGAGGAGACATAGTTGGAGTTATGAAAATTGTAGAGCATCACCTCAAGGTTATAACCCACCCTCTAGTTTGCCTCCTCATCCAAGTGAAATGTCTTTGCTCCATAAGAAGAATGTGAATTACGATGAGTACTATCCCTCGCCAAATTTCTCTCCATCGCCTTCTCCTACTTCATCTTCACCAATCTATAGTTTGGGGTCGTTAGCTTCGAAAATACTTTTACGCTCTGAAAGTGCTCCTGTCAACATACCTAATGCTGAAGTTGCTAATTCCCCTGGACATAGCAGTAGGCACAATTTGCCGCCGTCTACTCCTATTAGAATTTCAAGGTGCACTTCTGAGACGGAGAGAAGCAGGAATCTTATGCAATCGTGCACTACGCCTGAGAAGGTATGTTGTATCATATACTAAATTGCCAATCACATTGAATGTTTTGTTTAGTTGAAACTTTTTGATATTTTCATCTTATGGTTGTTTTTTTGGCTCTGCATAGATGTTTTCTATTGGAAAAGATGAGTCTCAAAAGTATTCTGGAGTGAAGATAGCACCTTACAGCTCGCCACAGATTTCATTTTCCAGGAGCTCTAGCAGGTCTTATCAGGATGAGTTTGATGATACTGATTTTACTTGTCCTTTTGACGTTGATGATGACGATACAACGGATCCGGGCAGCAGGTACTTTGTCACTAAAATTCATAGATTTTATGCTTCATTATCTATGTTTTGCCTTTGTTATAAGTAGTTGATGCTTTGCAGAGTGGTGCTTTTAGTTCTTTAACAACACAATATAGCTGCTATATTGTGACCATATAAATAAAGGGGAACCTGATATTGCAAAGCTCTTGCCATGGCGGGGTCCAGGAAGGGATGGATTCTTTATGGATCTATTGCTATATTATGACCATATATTAATAGAAATCAGCAACCCTTTGTTTGGTATTCTTTTCGGTGAGGGTATATAAGGTTAATCATGAATTCTAAGATCACACTTGGAGTTGAGGTCATGGCATACTTCTGGTTAGGTCTAAGTCTTTTTTGGATTAGCTTATTTGTTGTTATGTTAATATTTTCTCCTTCACTGGGGTTTGAACCCCGATCTTTTAACTCTTTCAGCTCCTTTAACCTTTAGCTAAAACCAGTTAAGCAACCCAACACCCCTGCTTCTGGTCTGGTCTAGTCTAGGGTAACAAGTTCTTGGGGAATTAAGTTGCATCTCACACATCAGCAAGTATCATAGAATTTGCATGCTATATGGTTGAGCTCTAATGCTAATAATTTTGAATTCAGCTATTGATTGTCTTTCTGTGACCTGAATGGGGAGTACAGTAAATAGGGGGAACATTGATCAACAAATAGACAACAAAGCAAAACCTTAAATAAGTGCTAGTGTGTTCTTTATTTTTCTGTTGCTGTCTTCGTTGAATTGTTTTTGTTTTGGAGGATCAAATGAAAACAATATGATTCACACTCTCCTTCCTCTTTTCTGCTTTAGATCTTGACATAAACACGACTGCATTCTGATTTTCATGAATATTAGACTTCGCCTTATTAGTGGTGCAGATTTGATATTTTTTACCTTTATTTTTCTGTGAATAGTTACTTCTATACAATTGCTTATTGAAATTGTGTTTATTTATTTATTTACATGGATGCTAATTATATTGAAATGGCTAGGATGCATAATTCTTGTCATCCTTTATTTTACTTCCTCGCCTGAACTCTGAAATTTTATTGGTACTTATGTTATCTTTTCCAAACTACGTGATTTGTTGGATATATTTAATCAACCAGTCTTCTGGTTTTGCCTTTCTTTTCTTTGATGGATTACTGTGGTCCTATCACTTAAATTAAGTCAGATTTGTTTTACCATTGTGCTCAACCTGTTCTCTCTTCTACTAATTCTTTGGCTTACCAAATTTCATCATTTATGCACTAGTTTTTGTTGTAGATAGGGTATGTGTCCTTTATTGAACTCCTGTCTTTACACACCAATGGGAGCATATGTTTAAGCTTTTAATAAAAGTGATTTATGATTTAGTTAGAAAATGAATAATTGTTTAGAGATTTTACGTAAAGCAAATGCCATTTTCTGTTTGATTACAATTATAAAGAACACTATTTTTTTGAAAAAGTGGTTATAATATAATTTTTTTTGTTCAGATTCAGATTTTTAGCTTTAAGAACCGCTAAAGAATTTTACACACATTTTTTTCTTCCTAAATGAAAGTGATTTTGTTTCATTAAAAGAAAAAGCTAAAACAAATGGGCTCATTAATTCAAAACTTCACATGGTCACTAAATAAGGTGTTGCATCATTTTAGTAACTAACAAAAGGTTTCTCTTGCAACAAAGAAGATTTTAACAATTTTTTTTTTTTATAAATTTGGCACTATATTGTTTCTCAATGGGGTGAAAATTTTGACCTTCTCAAACCAAGCAAAAATCAAGTGCAAAGTTTATAGTAGTTTTGAGTGGATGGTTTTGTTCGTGGTTAGGTTTTAATCCCATCTATGTGGTGGATTTGCTTTTATAGAAGAAGAATTTTCATTAGTGAGAAATGAGTGGAAAATACATCTTAGAGGAGGATAGTGCACCCTCAAAAACCATAGGAAATAAAACGGAAGACAACCTTCAAAATTTGAACTCGTAACCTCCTAATCATATAATAACAGCTCCAACTGTTGCATGAAGACTTCCCTTTGTTAAACAAAATATGAAATGATGATGAATGCAGCAACTTTGATTTATCTCTGCATATTTGAAATGGAAACCGCTTTGAAACAACCATGGGTAGAACACCCATGGATAGAACAACCGTGGGTGAAATTGGACTAGGCTGGCTTAATTCGCCCAAATTTTCTTTTTTTCTCAATTTCTGTTTCTTCTAAAGTTTCCAAAAAATCTAAAAAAAGGATATTTTTCTCTATTCTCCTCCCTGGAAGATCATTACTAAAAAGAGGATATTTTTCTTTTCAAAAAAGATAGCATCCATGGTGACAAAGATTGTTATGGAAATGGGACCAAAGCATTTGTGTATTCCTTTAGGTTGGATGTGTAGCCAATAAAAACACATTTTCTTGCTCTAGGCTCAAGTTTTCTCGGTTGGTCTTACGAACATGCACAAAAACAGTACACCCAAATATTTTTAGGGGTAGAGTGTATGCGAACATATTATTTGGGAAAACAATTGTGAAACATCAAATGGAGTTCTGAAATTCAAGATTTTGCTAGGCATTCTATTTATCAAATAAGTTCCAGTAAGAATTGTCTCACCCCAAAGATATTTTTGAACCTCAATCTGAAACAAAAATGCACTAGCAACTTCAAGATGTTTATTTTTCCGTTCAGTTTTGTTGTACGGTTTCAACACAAGAACTTTGAAGAGTAATGTTGCGTTGAAGGAAAAACTCATTAAGTGTTTGTTAAAATATTCCGTTTCAGTATCACCATGTTAAAATTTGGTTCCCTTCAAAAAAAAATGAAAAAAAAGGTTTTTGCTTGAAATTGTTAGGATTATTTGGAACCTTTTTTTGAATATGCTTTCAACCTCAGGTTTAGTTTTCATTAAGTAAACCCATGTTATACAACTGTGATCATTTACGAAGATGATAAACCATCAGCCATAGTTTTCCATTTGGTGTGAGATCCCTGTAAGGTCCTCAAACATCAATATGAATTAAGGTGAGTGGACTAGATGGTTTATGAGCTTGAGGAGAACAGAAGGAGGGATTATGCTTTGCAAATTGATAAACTTCGCAAGAAACCTGGTTTGGATTTTTCTTCTTAAAAATTCAGGGAATAAGCTCTTCAAATACAAAAAAATTGGGTGACCTAGCCTATAATGTCATAACATTATTTCTTAACATCTTGAACCAGAATTGAATCAAGACAATCATTCTGAATAAGACCAGCCTCATCTTCAAAGAGATAGAGAGCATCAACCTCTTTAGCACTGCCAATCATGCTCGTCGAACTCAACTCCTGAAATTTACAACTAAATGAGTCAAAAATAGCCAAACAGCTAAGGTCTTGGGTTAATTTACTTATGGACAGCAGATTTCATGATAAACGTGGAACATGAAGAACATTGTGGAGGGTTAGAGTTTTAGATAAAGAAATTGAACCTATACCAGCTATAGTAGAAAAGGTAACATCAACTATTTTGATCTTTTTATGATCTGCACCAGTACTATATGCATAAAACAGTTTTGAATAATGTCATGTGATTTGTGGCTTCAAAATCAAATGATCCACGGAGCTTTAGAGTATGATTTAGTATTCGGGAGAGCAGAAGAGTAAGAGATAGCATTTTGAGCTCTGAGGGTGGAGAAAACTGATATTTTTGTTATTAAGAGTTTATACTGGTGCTCTAGTTGCTCCTTTCACTTGCAGCTCTGAAAACCCGACCCTCTCAATTTGGCTTCTTTTTCAAGTTTGGGGGTTTTCCATTAAATTTTGAGCAGGTTTGCTTAGCGTGCTACAACCGTCTATATTTGATCACACCAAGGTTTCTTCGTTCTTTCTCCTTCTTGTTCATGTCCCCTTGCAGCCAAAGCAGAACTTTCAGCCTCTTGAATCTTTATACCATTGGAATGTCGTAGCATAATCTTTCTCCTGGGTTCCTCTCTCCTTACTTCAGAGAACGCTTCCCGTATTGACAACGCAGATTTTCTGCCTAGAATTCTGCCACGAACTTCACCAAGTTCTTGGTTGAGTCCTAGAAACATGTAGACTCAATCATTCTCTTCTCTTTTCTTGAATCTAGTGGCATCATTGGGACATATAGCACCGGTCAAGCTCTTGCCAGAGAGGTTGTAATATGTTGGGACATCATTGTCTTCTTATTTGGACTCCCACAGTTGAGTCTAGAGTTCATAAATCTTAGAAGAGTTCTCCAAGTTAGAGTAACAATTGCGAACAACCTCCCTCACATATTTTGCAGTTTGGAGGAATAAATATGTCCTCCGAATGGAAGAGTCCATTAAGTTGATCAGCCACGCAATAATTAGTGACTTTCCTAACTCCCATTTTTGTAGAGAGGGGTTGGTCTTTTCCACTAGAGGGGACTCTCCAGTCGAGAACTAGTTTTTCGGATTGAGCCCATTCAACAGTCTTTGTCATTAAGCTTTTAGATCAAAAGTAGTAAGTCAGTACCTATAGACAGAGGATCAGATACGGCAGCGGCTGATATAGTTTCAGAGCCTCCAGAATTATTGGAAGGTGTGGTGAAGGAGGAGTTCTTGTCCTCGTATTTTTATGTGGAGCTTTGCTCTCTATTCATGGCAGTTTTTCCGTAGTGAGCTGCCATTGGATAAGAGCTGAAGCTCTGATACTGTTAGGAACCCAAGAATTGAACGGAAAAGAATGGACAATTTTATTGAAAGACTGAGAAATGATAAAAGATAATAGAAGAGAAATCTCTCTCCAAGGGTTTCCCTTCACAGTTGAGTCACTACTCTATCCACAAAGTTTACAATATTCCATGATGATCTTAGAACAAAGAATATTGATCTATATCCTTGTATTCTCCTATCTATACAAATACTCTCTCACTAATAAATTAACTAACTACTTTAACTACTCTAATTTCCCTTTATTCTATATCCTAACAGATACCATGTGATGTTAGGGCTACCGCTAGGTTAAAGCAGTAAGAGAAGAGGAAAACTTCTTGATAGTCATGGTTTCCCTACTGCCTAATAAACGCAGAATTGAAAGAATGATAGAAATAGGAATCAAATCAAAACAGATTGATTGATTTGATTCTGTCCTAAAATACAATTAAAACCAAGAATACAATCAAATCTGAATGATCTGATCTTGATTATGATTGTTCACTCTTCTAAAGTATTTATTCAAACACCTAAATATAAGGCTGTCAACATATCTTAATCCTGACTATATTTTAGTTGTACCTATAATTTATAGCAGCAAACTAGTAATTAGCTTGTAGACCTGATACTTGATAGTGGTGGCTTGTATTATAGTTTATTTCTACAATCTGGCAATCTTTTCTTTATTTTGTTGAATCATATATGACAAAATATGACAGATTTTTAGTCTACTAGTTCAAAAGTTTAATCTGTTTCCTTGTGCATGCATCAGAGCGGAATCTTTTGATCGTGGTGATATGACTCAACTTCTTGAAGCTGGTAGGTTCTTTCCAATCAGAAAGTCTCAAGGTGCCGCTGTTGGTGCACTTGTGCATATGTTGAAGAAAGCAGCCCCTCTGCATCAAGACTTCTCCACTGGTGAAAACTTGTCTCAGGGCGCCCGTCCTGAAAACTTGAAGAGCAATAACGTTCAAGAGCCGAACCAGATTCTAGAGAGCCCAACACCAGTGAGCACAATGTCTTCTGGGAATAGGAAAACAACAAGTGATGCATTGGAAGAGTTTCATAGTTACAGAGAAATGAAAAACTTGTTACTTATGCCACGTGGTGGCAGTAAGTGACAAATATGATAATGCATGTTTAGAATCATAGTGAGTTTGACGAAATCACAGTGACATTGGGATTTTGTTGTATCTCCAAAGTGTGGCGTTAGCCAAAATCACGGCGGCACACTATTATTCTGGCAAACTCATTACGCATCCAAACATTCACATAGTTCTTTGCGTTTGCAGCGGCAGCATGCAAATGTGAAGTTGGTGTTTGGTGAAATATGTACTGTTACAAAACATGTTCTACATTTTGTGAATATATATGTTATGTGAATAGCTGAAAGTGCTAATTGAAATTGTCTTGCTAAAACTGATAGGTGAGTATTATTTAATATAATCACGTAAAAAAATTGTATTTTGTGTTCTTGCATGTAATTTTTTCCTATCTCTACCTTTCTAATTTTCTTTTGATAGTGCTAGAAATCACCTAGTGCATTCTAAGTATAATTAAGCCTAACTTAAATAGCAATGTGTAAAGCAACACTTTTAAGATTTTTTTGCATTTTATGCGATTCTCCATTTTTCTTTTAACCATAATAGCAACTTACTTTGCATTCCTACCATATTCTTCCATATCCTCATATTTATTCCTGTTCAATTTCACACATGCCTAGACAAAGTTAGACATGTTTTTTTTATAATTTTTTATCTTAAATGGACAAAGGGTCTTAATAATCTAGAGTTTGGTCGAACGGTGAGAAAAATCTTGTTCAAAATTGTTTAACTTGAATTCAAATTCTTCCGATTAATTTGACCTTAGCTCAAGTTCATTCACTGGTCACTCAAATTCAACTTTTTTTTTTCTATTCAACAAACTTTTTGATGATTTGATCTTTTCCTTTCTTATAAAAATTATAAATAAAAAGAGTACTAAGTGGTAAAAAAGCGTGTGTTTAATAATATAATAAAATCTTGTCAAAAATAATAAAATAAAATGTTGATTCCTATCTTCAGGCAAATCTTATCCAGATTGAGAAAAAAGCACGTGCATCAAATTTGTTTAATATTAAAAAACAACAAAGTTGAAGAAATTAATCCAATCTTATTGTTTTCCTACTGATATGAATATGACCTCTCTTGATTTGATAAAAAAAATAAAAATATGACCTCTCTTGCTCTTACCCTTATCTCTCCCGGATTGTGGGTCCACATCAACAATGACCATCACCATAAGTGATATCCAACCCATCGAGATATACATCCAGGTAGATAGCTGGTAATGCCCATCAGAGTACAACAAGAGTCAAGAGCTGAGTTGCAAAAGCATGCTTGTACGGTTCATCAGAAGGAAAATAAAAAATTAAACTTGTGACCCTTCTATGAGATTTATCTCATTCCTTGATTCCCCACACCTTTTTATCACATAATAGCAACTAATTAACTAAAGTAAAGTAAATTGAAAGATTTTCAGCTAAGTTTTACTTACTTCCCCGATCAAATTTCAGATTACCCGAGTCTTTTTCATCATATGTACGGGAGTAGTTAGACTAAAGCAATTTAAGAATAAAATCATAGATATGTAAGACCATTTACTCAAGAGCCGTGCAATAAAAGTGTTGAAAAAAACTCTTTACACAAAATTTTGTTATCCACATGGTGCTAAGGACTTTTTTTTTTAAGGGACGTGGTGCTATTGACTTAGTTTTTACAATTATGCGTGAAATATTCCTAATTTATACAAAATATCAGGACCATATAATAATAGATCAACAATGAAATAAAAATTATTTTCAAATTGTTGGCAAAAAATTTATATAGAGATTTTTGTGATACCACTCTCTTTAGTATAATTTTTATGACTAGTCATTTTTTTTATTCTAAAAAAGCTTAAAACTCATGCAATATCATGTTTGGTTGTGCAGTGTCACACGTTTGGAACCTTTTTTTTTATTATGAAAATCGAAGTTAATAGTTGTAACTTCAAAGCAAATGTGACTATTTACCGTGATTTTGTATTAAACGTGAATCCTCCAAAAACGCCTATATATTGAAAAGTGGAGAATTACACCTAAATATTTTAATACCTGATAAAACAAATAAACTAAAAAATGTAATGAAATGAAGGAGAAAAATAAGCCCCTCGACTGGTCTCCACGTATATTCATAAATTTATATAATATCCAATCTAGGAAAGTACTTTCCGCCTTGAACAACTCTCGTGTTAAAGCCAAAAAATACAGAATCAGATTGAGATTAAATTTGGCTTTTACATTGTGCAAATTTGATCAAGAAATTTCCATTAATGAACAATGTTGCTTTATACTATTCCTATAGTGTCCAAGAGATTGTGATCTAACCACTTGCACAAATGTGAAGATAGTAAAACAGTTTCTCCTGCTGACGGATAGATATACTGGACCAACTTGAATACAAACGTCTTATGTTCTGATCCATACACCACTAACATGTTGCATTTTCAAACATGTTATCATATGCAAAATAAACACTCATTTATTAAAATTTGGACGGAACAGATACATTCAATCGGTTGAACTAGGTATCGGTCAATCGGTTGACCATCACCATAAACTTTTGCCTGAGAATCAAAAGTTAGAAATTCTAGCGTCATATAAAATCAATTCTAGTTCTAGTTGAAAGCAATCAAACATATCATAATCAATTATATTTCTCCTTAATCAAGTTTGACCTCTCTAAAAGTGTAACCAAACATACAAATAATCTTTGAAAACAACTAAACAATGTAACTAATTCTTATATCTACAATCCTCCTAGTAAATCACTAACCTGTGTAACTAATTTTATTTGTTTATTACTCCGGTCATTAAGTTCAACCATATTTGAGTCAGAGGTCTCGACTGTTCCATCTTCAGTTGAATTTGAGATTTAATTTCATAAAAGTTCATTCTTTTTATTCATAATTTCAACTTACAATCATGTATTCAGCTGACCAATTACTTATAATTAGTTATTCGATGTGATCCTGAATATTGCAATTTTGCAACAAATTGCAAATCCCACTTGACACATCGCATGCTGCATAATGAGTGTGTAAAAGAACTAGATAACATAACCCAATTAGAAGGACACTGGTAATATTGTACCCAAAAAAATAGCACTAGTTATAGCATGTTTGCTTCCGCTTTGATGTGTGCTAAACACAAGGCGGTTGAACTCTACATGGCAAAGTTTATGTTCTTAATGGAAAAAACTCAATTCTTACATTAAATAGATATGAACTTAAAACGAGTTTACAAAGAAGTAAAAGTCGATTTTGTAAAAATGACTTAGATTCAATATAAAAATGTAATAAATAGTGATGTTACATTGTCCTTTTATGTATAGTTTTTCAAATTCACGTTAAACAATAAACTCAATTCATATAAATCATTATTCTAACCAACTACAGGGGATCAAATTACAAAATCAACACAGCAAATTATTTCCTCCTGTTGTGTAGAAGCAGAAATAATCCCGTGAAGAATGATGTTCAAGTCAAGTCTACAACAACCTTCATTTGTTTGTTGTGTTGGAAGAAACCATTTCCTATGGGCACTGAACAAGTATGGATGAGGCCACTTTGCTCATATTCTTACTATATTGGAACTCATCCTTTTCATTGGGACCCAAAAGATGGAGCATAAATAAAATGAGGAACCTTGGAATCAATACCATATACTAGTATTTTTTCAACTTTCATGTTATTATTATTATTCCTCAAAAAAAATGTTATTATTATTATTATTATTATCATCATCGGAAGTTTCCTATTCCTTTCTTGTGCTCATGGGTCCCTATAGGAATAGCAACAAGATATATAACACCATTATGATATTATATGAAGAAAAAAAGGGTTCTTACTTCTTTGTGGTATTATTATTTCTAAAATAAAGAAATGAAGATACGTTATAAATTTAGAAAAGCTTTATTCCTCGTTTATATAATGCTTATACAAAATTTCCACGTGGCACATCCTGATGCGTGTAAGGTGGGATTGAAATTTAATAATGGACCCATCTTGATTTGAAAGGCAATTGACAAAAGGTTAAATTAGTGGAGTATCCATATACTTGTAAATGAAGACATCTATCTCCAAGGGGTAACAACATTAAAGACAAAAAAATACCCTATATCTAACCATAACCTTCTAGGAATATTCTGATTACAAAGCTACCTAGCTACACTATTTACCACATTATTATAATTGATAATAGTAATTTCATGCCACAATCAGAGAAAGACAACAAATCCAACCACCTTATAAATATACAAATCCCCTTAGTGCAACCAACCTCAAAAATCAAAAATAAGCTCAAACACATTAACACCTCAAACAAAAACATGTATGCTACTGCTTCCTTTGTTTCACCACTCCTCCATGACCTTGTTGAGAATTTCCACTCAAGAAGGTTACTCCTTCACTCATCAATTAATCAACCATCCAATTCAGCCAACCCTCCAATTTCCACAAGCATCCATGATTCAACTAAAGAATCATCATATGCTAGAGATGGTAATTTTGATGCAAATGTTGTTATGGTACTCTCTGTCCTATTATGTGCTCTTATTTGTTCACTTTGTTTGAACTCAATCATAAGGTGTGCATTAAAATGTTCCAATTTAGTTGTGATGAGTGGTGATCGCTCCGCTAACAACACTCCAGCTCGAGCTGCAAACACTGGAATCAAGAAGAAAGCTCTCAAGAAATTCACCACAGTTAGTTACTCAGATGAGCTAAAATTGCCGAGTTTGGACTCGGAGTGTGTGATATGTCTGTCAGAGTTCACTAACGGCGATAAAGTGCGCCTTTTGCCAAAGTGTAACCATGGATTTCATGTTCGTTGCATTGACAAATGGCTAAGTTCGCATTCGTCTTGTCCAAAATGTAGACAGTGCCTTATTGAGACTTGTAAAAAAATTGTTGGGTCACAAGGTAGTTCATCTCAACCAGAACCTATGTTGTTTCCAGTACCAGAAACAATTGTAACTATAGCAACACTGGAACCTGAAGGTTTGGTGCGTAATTATAGGGAGGTTAGCTAAAATTAGCACCGTGCCTTAGAGTTTGTAGAATGTCTTTAAGTAGTTCTAGTTTAGACTTAGCCATCTTCCATATCAACCATAATCAATGTAGTGGTTACTGGTCATGAATGATTGGATGTGTATAGTGTTAAAACTCTTCAGAATTTGTTTTAGTTTTACCCTTCTATGCCTCCTAAATTGTATAAAACAAGTTCAAATTGTAATTGTGTTATTTTCAGTTATACTCCAAGGTGCTTTATGTTAAAAAGAGCATGGTTAATTAGAAAGGAGATTAGAAGGAGGATTTACAATGGGTAAAATGAATGCAATTTTAAGGGATACATCATGAAAATAGTTGTAAAAATTGAATTCCATACTTCAAGATTTACAACATTCACACACCATAGACGTGGTGTTTATTTTTCAAGATGCTATTGAAAACATAAATAATTGAATCAAATAATTCAATACATTTAATTAGTTGAATGGCTTGAAATACCATGCTATTGGTTACGTGTTGGGCAATTAACTCTCACATTCTAGTGCCTTTTCGACATTATGGTTAGGAAGTTAGAAATTCATGCTTTGAATGGCCAATTTTTAGCTGGGCCACCTACTGTGATTTCAAACATAGTACTAATGATTTCTTTTTCTTTTTTTGTAAAAAAAAAAAGCGTATAAAATAAATGAGAGATGAGAATATTTTTACTAAATTATAGTTATTGAATATTAGTGTATTTATTGTTACTATAAATGTTACTGTAAATGTAAAGTGAAAATAATAAAAGTAATGCAATTATATTAATTAATTAATTAGATGATACAGTTGGAAATATGAAATTGATCATATTGTATTGGAAATTAAAAGTTTCATTAATTTTGGGACACATTTTCCGCAAATAGGTATATTGGTACATAAATAGTTGATTGATGTTGCTATGGTGTTCCTCTGGGCTCAGGCACCCTGCACTCGCCACTATCGTTCTTAGGATGTCTTTCTCCGGTCGTTCACCGCGTTGCGCCCCACCCCGTCCTTGTCTCTGCAATACTATGTTTGACCAAAACTTCAAATGTTATATTATTTTTTTTGTTGTATATATTGCATTCTGCACAAAATCACATGCTCAAGACGTCTCGTTATTTGTCAATTGTGTCGCACTCTGTTAGTAAATACCATATTATTTATTGAAGGCTAAAGCTAATATTTCCATATCAGAGAAACGAGCCAGCAAATCAATTATGCAGTTTGTTTCAGGTTTTGAAATAATTACTGTCATAAACTTACAACCACAGTTTTTTGTATTTGAAAATAAGTAAAAAGGGTATAATTATGTTTGATTAATTATAGAAAAAGTATATATAACTTTAAATGTGTAAACATAGTACTAGGTTTTAAAATTTTAGTGACTCTCACGGTTAGAAACTTAGGAAGAACCAAATCGACTATTGTTAAAATTGTGCCTATTTTAATATGTAATCATGCATATATTTTTATTTAATCAGTAATCCACTGATTCAACGCCGCCACACTTATTGAGTATTGTTCAAACACATCTTAATTACCACAATGCATCTACAACAAACAAAAAAACTAAATAATTTGACGGCAATTCATTTCTTGGAATCAAGGTCATACATGACCACAAATATTGTGGGACAAATATCACAAATTTTAATGCCATGCAACTCAAACATTATTAAATAGCACAAGAAATATATGATTGGTGGTATTGCAGCTCTAGTGCCGTGTGAATAATATCAAAATTAACTTCACCCTTGATTGCTAACTGGAGACCAAGAAAAAACAAAGGAAAATAATTTAGAAAGTGGCATGCTTTATCGAGTCAATGGAGCATAAATATAATGAATGGAAGTTGAGGCTGAAACCCACTAATTAATTGATCAATTTCAGATAAAATAATTGTACCAAAAAGGTGAACGTTGTAGCATAGTAGCTCACGAAGTGTGTTTCATTTCATTGCTAACACTGACTAACCACACTATAGTGGACCGCTGAAATTTGACTTGCCAATTATAGCTTAGCAGCACATTAATATATGATCTGTTTGCAACATAGTAATGTGGTAAATGCATGTGCGTTAGACACTGATAGGTGAAGAAGAGCATTATCGTTAAAGCAATTTGTAAGGATGTTGATTTCTTGTACCAACCGCAAGAACACAAATCAGAAAAAAAGAAAGCAAACTAGGAAATCTACGTAATACACACAAAAATTCTGCAATGTATCACTTCGGTGTACCGTTGCTAGAAAATCGTATGAAATTACAACGACATAAACACCACTTTTAGGACATAGAAGCTCATGGCTCTCCTCGTCTTCACGTTTGAGACGGTAATAAATATGTCATGGCGCAACAAAAACAAAGGACATAAATATGTGGTCTTCGAAACTCAATTGGTATTTTTTTTTTGAACCAATGTCGATCAAGTCACCAATTCAGTTGTAAATAGGAGGAGAACCGTGAGTTTATACTTCCAAGGGGCTTTGTTGATTGACGTTAACATTTCAAATGATTTTATGTATTGGTCTAACTCTAAACCACCTATGAAAGTGGTTTATCGTCGAATATATGTATACTTAATAAATGCATATATAAGTTTAGGTGGATGATTGGAGTTAGAATTACGGAGAAGAGTGATGGGGATACTTCCGAAAAGTTCTATCAAAGATCGACCTTATGTGATTCGAAGTCAAAAACAAATTCTTACACGAGATCTTTTTAAAAACCTAATATATTTTTTTGTTATAAAATTTATATTTTATTTCAATGCAATTTTTAAGGTTGATATAAATTTTTGTCGTATATATTTGTCTAAAAATAAATAAAATTTGTTGTATATGTGCATTGCGGTGAAATTTAACCAATTGATTACATGGAAAAACCGGGTTAAGTGTTTACTCCTACCTAAAAATATGAAGGTTTTTTTTTTAATCGGTAAATATTATTAACGACAAGTCCATGCAAGACGCACTAAAAAGTCTATGCAAAGACACTAGTACACAAGTGTGGAAACAAAGGCCCGACACTTAACACCGATACTACAAGCATTATATTCTCTTAGGGTGCGTTTGTTTCAGAGTTGTAAAACTTATTCCTGGGAATAGGAGGTTGGAAATAATTGTACTCATGTTTGTTATAAAGGAAAAAATATATATTCCTAAGAACAAATTATACCCAGGAATACTTTTTTCCCATGAAGACAGTGCTTTTATTCCCGAGTCATCGTCATGGGAAACTTCATTCCCGTCGGTTGTTTTGTGCCAAATAATGTGTTAACCCCACTAATCCACTAACCCCATACCTTAACTGCCGTAACATTTTCTTTTTCTTCTTTTACATGTACTTATTATTATTTTTTGGTACATGTTATATTAATTAATTAGGAAAATGAACATTAATTTATACACACGATGAAACATGAATTTTATGAATATTTAAAATAATTGTAATTGATAGAAATTTTAAAAAGATTATTCTCAGGGACTTAAATTGTTATCCAAACACTTTTTTTAAACATTCCTTGGAAAAGGATTCCCATCATTATATTTCTAAGAAAGTTAATCGTGGAACAAATTTTGTAACCAATAAACAAACACACCCTTAATTAAAAAACAAGAGAAAGAAACAATTAGCCCCCCGTAATAAAAGAAAACACCTACAGGTCACCGAAACTAACGCAGCACACACGCTGCTGCTGCTAAAACCCACACAGCATATATGACAGAAAACTAGAAAAAGAAAAAAAACTTCCACAGCAGCCCAAACCACAGCACAAACCAACCGAACATGTTCTTACCAACACCAGCAACACCAAACCAGGAAACACTGGCGCAATAAACAGTCACAAGGGGACCAATGCCATTCATAGTACAAACAAGACGGAGTAGAGGACCACAACCAACGCACGATAAGACTTTGATATCCTCAACTAGCTCATCCACCTCTTTAACCATATTATTGAAAATGCGATCTTTTCTAACTTTTCACATATACCAAATCGCCGCGTGCCAAATCCACCTAAGACCCTTCCAAATCTTCTTATTTGCTATCCCAACACTCTCAATGCACAAATAGATTTGGAGTCATTATGAAATTAAGATTTAGCCACCGCATCAATTGTGCTCAAATGTTCCAGGCGAGGTCACAATGTAAAAAAAGGTGAGAGGACGATTCTGTAATATCCCGCTTCAGACTCAGATATTTACCAGTATTGAGACGATGTATCAGAGATATTTTAAGAGAAGGACAATTTGGTAAATTGCTGCCCAAGGAATTATAAAAGAGGAAAAACCCCAAAATTTCCTCATATCTCTCATTCCCTTCTCTCTCTAACATTCACAATCCCTCCCTCTCTCTCTACTCTCCACGCCACCCTCTCCCCTTTTCTCCAAAATTCACCAATCTTCATCTTTATTTCTCAAGCCTTATGCTAGCTCACAATTTTGGGAAGTTTGGATCAAGAAAAGGAAGGAAAGCAAGGAAGGAAAGAAGATTTCAAGCTAGGGTTTGATGAGAAAGATTGGCAAGGGATCAAAGCAACTCTTCTAGGTGAGTTCCCAGGGTTTTAGAACCCACCATGAGTGAGTTTGGGTGTGATTTTCATCTTGAGCTAAGTTTAATGATTTTGTGCCCTAACACCTTTAGCTTGTCAATTCCTTGTTCAATCATGTTTTAAACTGTTTATTTGCAATAGAAAATCATTCCTCATACTGTTGGGAAGCTTGGGTAAGCTTGGATAAGTTAAAATGGTGGAAAAATCATGTTTTGAACATTTTTTTTATCCTGTCATGGTCGCTCTGCGAAGTTAGACTTTGCTCTGTGAAGTTGACAGCATTTGGTTCTGGACCACTTTGCCTAGACTTTGCTCTGCGAAGTTAGACTTTGCTCTGCTAAGTTGACAGCTTTTGGTTTTTTGACTCTTTTATAAATGTACCAACTGTCCAAGTGCCATGTATAGCAGCTAAAACCCTATTTTCTCAAGGAACACTATTTTAACATATCCGAAAGGCTTCCAACAATTGAGATTATAAGCGAACAAGGACTAGACAATGCATTAGAGGTTCAAAGAGTAAAGGTAAGAGGAACAGGAAATTATTACAGACGGGATAATAAGTCCTTAAGTACGACATATGATAACGATATGACTAGATCCTACGATAGGATAACAAGATTAAAATGTACTCAATTTAGCGTACGAAAGTACATGGGATGCATTTCATCATTCAAATTTCAGATAAGATCGGGTTAACCGAGGGTTTAGAGTTAGATAACTCCAATCCAAGTTGAGTAATCAATATGACTAGAGATATGCCTTAATGTTGAGATAGGCATCATGAAAGAACATAAGTGGCTTATGAGAACGATAAGCTTAAAACCTTATATTATAGGTTAAGTATCACATGTTTAATTATTTGATGAATGCATTAGATATGCATATGATTAGAATAATGTATCAGATATACATATGAATAATTAAGACAAGAATCAAACTATGAGATTAAACATGTCCATCAGACTCCAGATTATGCCGGATGGGACTTCTCCGAGAGGGTTGTCCACATGTAAGATTATAAGACTATGTTAAACGTGTCCAGCAGGCTCCGGATTATGATGGATGGGATTTCTCCGAAAGGGTTTTCCACACGTATGTTAAAAGATTAAACATGTCCAGCAGACTTCGGATTATGCCGGATGAGACTTCACCGAGAGGGTTGTCCACATGTAAGTTTAAGTTGTGTCCAGCAGGCTCCGGATTATGCCGGATGAGACTTCTTCGAGAGGGTTGTCCATACAACGATAAGAGGAGTCCGGTGTTAGCCTCAGATAGGAATTTCACCGGTAGATGAGAGATGTATTCCGGGGTTACTCCACTCGGACGCACTCCGTAAAATGAACTCAGATAATTATTGTATGTTCAACACTAACTTTCTAACTTAATGATAAAGAAAGATGTATATATATGTTGCAATGAGAATATGACAATAGTCATCAGAAATCAGGAAGGTGATCATAGTTCCCCCCTCGATCACTAAATAATGAGATGTGAATAATATGAACATGAGATTATGAATATGATAAGTCAGGTATCAGTTATCAGCTAGTGACCCTAGTTTTCCCCTCGGTCACTAAGTTAACAGATGGTAGTCTAGGTCTCACGACTACATAGTATAGCAGGCAAACAGGAATAATCCGATATGGGATGAGTTTAGTGCTTGGCGATCATAGGTTTCCCCGAGATTGCCAACAGTTTAGTGTATGGCGACCCTAGGTTTCCCCGATGTTGCCAACAGTAGGTTGGGTGGAGCTCACTGAGACATTATGTCTCATCCCAATCCTTCTGGTGCAGGTACGCAGGTAAGCAAGAGGATCGTGATGAAGTTCTTCCGGGAGACGCTGAATGGAGTGCAGTTGCTCGTCATGTACTAGCTCAAGAGTTTATCAAGCATTTGTATAAGTATATTTAGTGGTAATTGATTATTTGTGTAAACGAGCAAATTTGTATTCATTCAGTTGTATATTATTATTATTGAAAATTTTAATGTATCCAGTATCAGTTTAATGCGCATGCTAATATTCTAGATAAAATTAGTATGGGTGTTACAAATTCAATCTCCGTAGCACACCAAACACAATGAATCACATCATCTGAAGTAAGTTAGCAAGTCTACTCTCACTTACTTTTTAAAAACTTAAATTTTTCTTTTTAAAAATTACTTAAATATAAGGGTATTAGTGTAATTTAAGAATAATTTTCCATCTCTTTTAATCAAATTAATAACACTTATTGTATGTGTATTTTTGTACAATATCTCGAAAATTGTCACATTTTAGTTGTTCAAATATCATTTCTCTATTAATTGTAGTTGTTCAAATATCATTTCTCTATTATTTGTTTGAAGAAAAAATATCAGTGGATACGCATATGCCTCTTCAGGCCGCGCACATGCAAGTGCAACAAAATCTTTAACAAGGAGCCTCAAAATTAGGGGCTTTAAAATTTGACTTCTACTGACTGACATAATTTGTTACTTAATGTCATTTGACAGTAGGTAAAAGTCTGGAGCATTGACTAAGGAAAAGCTTTTCCTTTACCTAAAACATTGACACATATATTTAACTACGGCTTAGTTGTCGGTTACTATAGGTGGTGTTGGATTTTTTTAAATTTCTTTTTAAATAAAAATCAAGAAATTTGATTCAATTTCAAGGTTGAAACTCGCATTGAGATTGAAGCTACAAATTGAAGCTTCAACTTCCACTATCTCATAATAATTGTGTAAATATTTCATTTTTCATTTTTAGTTCCTCTAAAAAAAATCAAATAATGATCCTTCAAATGTTTTTCGTCAGCAAATTTAGTTTTCATTGTTAAAATAAATTTGATCCCTTAGGGGTTGGTCTGGTGGCTAAGGCTTGGTCCTAGAAGGGTGCTCTTCTATAGGTCTTAAGTTCGAATCTCCAAATGCCAACAATTATTGTGTTGGGTCAATCCATGGAGGACTTTGTGATGCCTTCAGTTTAGCCAGAAGAAGGTGGGATTGACCTTCCAAATTAGTCGGTTTTCGAGTCAAATATCGAGTTTCTAAAAAAATATTTGAACGTAATTGTATAGATGAACTAAAAATGAAAGATGATATATTTATTTTATAATAAGTTTTTGGTCCTTATAACAATTTAATTTTTCTCTTTTAGTCTCTCTATATAGTGTCCCATGTGCAGTCTTTAACAACGATGGTCAAATTTGTTAATGGAATCATCTGCGGAACCATTGCATCAAATAAAATTTTAGAAAGACTAAAAATGAAAAATATTATCTTTGTAGAGATCAAAAACTTATGAAAAAATGCTAAGATGTGCCCTTAGAGCATCTTCAATGGAGATATCTACGTGAGTTTTATAGAATGATTGATTGTTACTTTTTTTTTATCACGTTGGAGGAACCGTGATGTGGCAGTATGGGTAACAAAAAAAATAGTTAAAGTAGTTTAAATAAGCTATCATACCATCAAATTAAAAGTTGGTTTATTTTTTTCAAATTTAAAGTTTCAATTTAAAAATAACTTAAAATGTGAGTTTCATATAAATTGTTTAATTTTTCTAACATTGGAGCAAAATATGCTTGAGTTACATAAGTGTGACGTGTCATTGTGGGACCCAATTAATAGTGGTTATGAAACCAAGTTTAAGTTTCCTACAAACCTCAAACTTGTCACCGGAGATGCTTGCAAGACACTTGATACGATATTAAAAATATAGTACATTTTATATTGAAAATTACGCATTTCAGTATTTTTTAAAGTTAAAAAAATAAAAAAATTAAGACATTATCCAAAACTTATTTAACCTTTAATTAAAGAGCGTATATAACTATTTCACTATGGCTGCTATTACTTTCAACGGCACTAATTATTATGGATATTTTAGATTTCTACATTATTTTACCATAAAATCAATAAAACTAATCATTTTCTTAAACAACCCAAAAGATATTTATAATATGATGAAGGATGTAGTTTTCACTGTGAAAACTACATCAAATGAAAATATAAATACAATAATATGATATTAAGTTGATTCAATTATTTAATATACACTTCAAAACTCTTAAAAATTATAACAATATAGGGTAGAAATAGAGGAACCGTAACTCCATTGTAACATATATACTTAACTAAAGGTCGACAATCATTGTGCTACTCTAAGTCTCTAACATATACCCAAAAAAATATAAATTATTTATGAGACCTAAATTAGAGGCTTAAATAATCCCCAAAAATTAGAGGCCTATAAAACATTAGCTTTGGTGGTTTGTCAAAAAAAAAATAGCTTTCGTGGCTTTATGATTAGGCTGACCTGATTCTATCCCGACCCGAAACATAACAAATGATAATAAAGGCCCCGTCTCCCGTGCGCGACCTTCATTGGTCACGTACGGTACGAGACCATTTTTTTTTTTAAAAAAGTACGGTCGTGTATTAAAAAGCACGGACCGTGTTTTTTTTTCTTTCTAGATTTTAATAAAAAACCGTGCATTAAAAGCACAGACTGTGCAAAAAAGCACGGACCATGCGTTTTTTGTTGTTTTGTTCTTTTGTAAACGCACTGTCCTTGCTTTTCCTCTAACTTGGACCAAATTTTTTTCAATAAAACTTTCTTGAATGCAACTAATTATTTTTCAATAAAACTAAGAATGCTCAACCTCTTGAATGCAACCTCTTGAAGCATATAATATATTTTGTGCATTATGTCATACTTGTCAATTACTCTTATATTTTTCAATAAAACTAATTATTGTTATATATTTAGAAAACTAAAGTTTGTGTTTTTTTTTAACAAAGTTTGTTTTCTTTTTTTTAAAAAAAAACAAAATTTGTTTCTTGTTATCTTCAAATTTAAACAAATTTTTGTTACCTATAATAATGGTCGCATGAAGAGTTAAAATTCTATAAATAAGATGAGTAGTAATTGTTAAAAATATAATTATAAATATAATTATGGTAAATTTTAAATATAATTATATATTAAATTTTAAATAAGAAGAAAAACACGGACAATGCGTTTACAAAACAACAAAACAACAAAAAAAAGCACGGTCCGTGCTTTTTTGCACAGTCCGTGCTTTTTTGCACAGTCTGTGCTTTTAATGCACGATTTTTTTATTAAAATCTAGAAAGAAAAAAAAGCACGGTCCGTGCTTTTTAATACACGACCGTGCTTTTTAAAAAAAAAAAGTTGGTCTCGCACCGTACGTGACCAATGAAGGTCGCGCACGGGAGACGGGGCCGATAATAAATGCTAACATTTGTTATTTCAACCAAAAAAATGCATCTCTACAAAAAATGCTTACGTTTGTAATTTCAACAAAAAAAAATGAATACTTAATAGTAAAAGTGAGAGAGATGGATGTCAAAAGCAAAAGTCCCAAATTCAATTAACAAATTATTCACCGCTGGATTACTTTTTTTTCCTAAACCCCAAACTTTCTGCAATTGCGTTGTGGGTTTAAAGACCAAGGTTTGTCCATGCCAAGAAAAAAGACTAGTGTAGATTACCAACTAAAAACAACTCCTAAAAGAATTAGAAGATCTGCCAATAACTTTGAATAGAAATAGTTATAAAAAATAATTATTGATCAAATTTTATTGATCTTCTTACCGAACTCGCAATTAGAAGCCCATTCTTATAAAAAACATTGAAGGGTTAACACAAAAAGAAATATATGTGAAAACAAATTATGTTATCTATACTATATATATAAAGAAAATAGCATGTTTCAGCTTTTTTAGGCTGACTTTTTCTCTTTCTAAAATTACCCTCAACTTTCAATACAAATAGCACATATAACAAATAGATAAGAGTAAATTCAAATATCAAAATAAAAGTAACAAACATGATATGAGCATATATGTCCAAATTTTTTTCTTTTATTCTTTAAAAAGTGTAACAAACTAGATGAGTATATATATACTTACTTTTTCATTATCTCAATTATACTCTTAAACAACTTTTTTATAATAAAGATTGTTGTTGGTATCATTAAAAAAATAAGAATTTAGATTATATTTTTGTTATATTTTTGGTGTCATTGAAATAGATAATCATGGTAATTTGAAAGCAACAAACATTTATATCTTTAGTTTTAATCAAAATCAAAATTTCATAAAAAAACACCGTTCATAATTTTGCAAACGTTAGCGCAATAAAAAGAGCGGAAAGACCGTCTTTTCGCTGGTACTTTATAAAAATAATTTTTCATAGGACCAATCCAAGAAAAAGAATTAGCGAGATATTAAAAATTAAATCTTTTTTATTATTAAAGATTGTTTTCGACATTCATGTCTTATTTTGTCTATTTTTAACGTTGAATGCATCAAAACAAGTGTATTCATGTTTTATACTTTTTTTACTCATTGATTATTTATGCTATTATATTATTATAATTGATCTAAAATAGAATCCATGTTAAGTGATTACTTGTTTCATGTTATATGTTTACCAAGTACAAAGTTAAATAGTTAAATTCACTCAATTCTAACATGGGCATGCAGATATTTACTTGGAATAGGAATAGATATCAGAATATGATAGAATACTTCTACAACAAAATATGAAGGTAAAAGAAAACAAAATACCTAGGAAAACAAATAGCATGTTACCAAGGATCTAGTCTAGCAAAAGGATGGATACTGAGATTGCTTATGGGCCTAAGTTGCCTAGATTTAACTTAGCTTCCTCTTGAAAATGGTTATTACTTTTTCCACTCTACGAGTTTCTTTTACGTCCTATTTTTTTTCTAAAATGCTTATCGGATTTTAGAATCCAAAAAACAGTTCGGAAAATAAAATCCGAAAATTTTGATATATAAAAGCAGGATCAACAACTTCCTCCATTTTACAGTTTTACTTTTACATTTCATTTTCTCTCTCTCCCTTATCCTGAAATCCGAAACCCACAAATTGGTCCAATCTTGGAGTTTTTTTTGGCTCAAAATCAACACATTTGAAGCTTGATCAAACACCAAAGTGAAGGTTAGGTCTCATTTTCTCTGCATGCAAGCCTTTGAGTTCGATTTTTTTTTTCTTCTGAGAACTGAATATGTTCGGATTATAAAAGGTGGACATGCACGGTTTAGCTTCTTGAAGGATACTTTCAAGGAGCATATCCGGGAGGCACAAGAGACCTATCATGTTGTCAGTTGGTTGAGATGCAATAGAAGCGGGACCAGTCTCTCCGCCTATATTTGCTCTACTTGGTGGGTATCACACTCTTCATTGACAAGAGTGTCCACTATGTGGATGTTGCTTATCTGAGGTACTTCAGAGACTTGGAGCTTGTCTCTGATTATGCATGGGGAGTTGTTGCCCTTGCACACCTGTACATGAAGCTTAACAATGTCTCTCATTATAAGACCAAACATTTGGCAGGATAATTATCTTTGTTGCAGGTATAAATAAATAAATAATAATGGACTGCATGTTTATTCATATGTATGTCTTGATTGTTTGTATATTTATACGTTGTTGATTTTGTTGCAGGCTTGGGTCTTTCAGCACTTCAGGGGTATGGGTGTCAGGGATGCATGAGGTGGATATCTGGACCCACTACAAGAAAATACTCAATTTTCCTATGAAATTTTCCTAGGAATTTTAATTCGTCGGAAAACAAGTTTGTTACCGACGAATTTTTCGTCGGAAAGCCACTTTTAGAAGAAATGGGACCCATCAGTACAGATCTGATGGGCGTGGCACCTTTTTACTGGGTGTTGTTTACCGATGAATTTGTTTCCTCGGAAAGCGGTGGACCCACATCAACTTTTACACTGAAAAAGGGTACGTGGCAAAATTTTGTTGGCTGGGCTTAGCGACGAAAATTTCGTCGGAAAGCTTGGCCCCACTAGCCGTTTCCATGTGACCGTTGGAGAGGCGTGGCACGTTGTGGTTCGTATTCCTCGGAAAGCATCAGCTAACTAGCTGTTGCAGACCGTTGCAATTGGAACGTTGCAGCACACCTTATATATATACATCATACTCCTTCCATTTTACATACTTCATTCTTCCTACTCTCCTTCATTCTTACTAATCTCCTTCATTCTTATACTACTATCTTTCATTTTTTTAATTTATTTTCTCTCAATACACTTATTTTCTCAAATATTATCTCTAATATTATATACTTATTTTCTTAATCTATACCAATACACCATATCAATATCACTTATTCTCTCCATTATTTATTCCATCATTCTCCATCAGGTTTGTGTATATGTTATTTTTTTATGATAATTTATTTCAATTTTATATGTGTATGAATTTATATATTTTTAATGTAGTTTATTTTAAGTTACTTATTTTTTATAGTTTTGTTGGTTCCGATCTATTTTGAGGACGACGTTGTTGCTAGTGTTGCTGCCTCCACTCCGTTCATCGACTTATATATTATTTGAGGTTGGTATATCTTTAACTTAGTTTAAATTAAATTGCTACAATGATGTAATTGGTAATTAAATTATTAGTCATTAGAAAAGTTGTTTGTTAAATTTAATTGTAATAAATAAAAATGTTAGTAGGATGAACTTCTTCACAAAAACATTTAGTCGGATTAAAATAAATTTCAACTTATTAGAGTATGTTAGAGAGTATAATAAAAATATTAGTTATTAGAAACGTAGTTAGTAAAATTAAATTGTAATAAACATGTTAGTTAGATCGAATATTATATATGTTTAATAAAAATCTTAGTTTTACTAATTTGTGTATTAAATATGTTTTAGTTAATAAAAATGCAAGTAAAAAATATAGTTAGTAAAAATGTTATTGTAGTTATTTTAAAAAAAGAAGGTTAAGTTAGTAAAGAAATATGTATAAAAATTAGTTAATTAGTAAAACTAATTTATGTAATAAATATATTTTAGTTAATAAAAATGCAAGTAAAAAATGTGGTTAGTAAAAATGTTATTGTAGTTATTTTAAAAAAAGAAGGTTAAGTTAGTAAAGAAATATGTTTAAAAATTAGCTAATTAGTAAAACTAATTTATGTAATAAATATGTTTTAGTTTAAAAATGCAAGTAAAAAATGTGGTTAGTAAAAATGTTATTATAGTTATTTTAAAAAAAGAAGGTTAAGTTAGTAAAGAAATATGTTTAAAAATTAGCTAATTAGTAAAACTAATTTATGTAATAAATATGTTTTAGTTAATAAAAATGCAAGTAAAAAGTGTGATTAGTAAAAATGTTACTATAGTTATTTTAAAAAAAGAAGGTAAAGTTAGTAAAGAAATATGTTTAAAAATTAGCTAATTAGTAAAACTAATTTATGTAATAAATATGTTTTAGTTAATAAAAATGCAAGTAAAAAATGTGGTTAGTAAAAATGTTATTATAGTTATTTTAAAAAAAGAAGGTTAAGTCAGTAAAGAAATATGTTTAAAAATTAGCTAATTAGTAAAACTAATTTATGTAATAAATATGTTTTAGTTAATAAAAATGCAAGTAAAAAATGTGGTTAGTAAAAATGTTATTGTAGTTATTTTAAAAAAAGAAGCTTAAGTTAGTAAAGAAATATGTTTAAAAAATAGTTAATTAGTAAAACTAATTTATGTAATAAATATGTTTTAGTTAATAAACATGCAAGTAAAAAATGTGGTTAGTAAAAATGTTATTGTAGTTATTTTAAAAAAAGAAGGTTAAGTTAGTAAAGAAATATGTTTAAAAATTAGCTAATTCGTAAAACTAATTTATGTAATAAATATGTTTTAGTTAATAAAAATGAAAGTAAAAAAATGTGGTTAGTAAAAATGTTATTGTAGTTATTTTAAAAAAAGAAGGTTAAGTTAGTAAAGAAATATGTTTGAAAAATAGTTAATTAGTAAAACTAATTTATGTAATAAATATGTTTTAGTTAATAAAAATGCAAGTAAAAAATGTGGTTAGTAAAAATGTTATTGTAGTTATCAAGTGAGCACTTTAAGCAAGAAAAAAAAAATCAAGTGGGCTCTATAACCGTTTCAACCAAATAATGCGAGAAGTCTTATATGAGCACAACCTCAAATAAAAAAAATGATTGAATTCTGTCACACAAATAAAAATATTAAAAGATAAATAATTTAGTTATATTATTTAATCGTTTTCTATTTGTGTATATGCACACAAACATTTTACATTTAGGTCATGTTTCTCCCCTAAATATAGTAAGAGAGCAAGAATAGCCAATGAGACGAAGGTAATATCACCTTGTCCACATGCCAACCTAGAATCTCTCCTTATCCTTATCATCCACTGATTCACACATAGTCGATCTAATAAGAGAACAAAGAATATTCTTATAAAAAACATTTATAAGAAAACAATAAACAACAATAATAATTCACTCATGAATCCACGATTGTTCAATATGTTGTAGCTGGACTATATTCTTGATGAAAAATATTGAGAAATTTTTATAATAATCATAATAACAACAATAACATCATATTGTTGGAAGAGTTGACGACATGACTCTTTTTTAGTAAAAGAACTCTTAATAGAAAAATTAGATGTATTATTGTTGATCATGGCATTAGTCTGATAATGGACCCAAAAAAACCTAAGTTGTAGAAATACTAGGGGTTTATTGAAAATTAAATATCTTAATTATGATTAGTTAGCAAACCACCCTATCCCAACTTTTGGTCCTTGCAAATTAAATAATTCACTCTAAAAATTTAGGCTTAATTGAACATTTAGTCCTCTAATTTATTTGTTGTTTTCAATTTGGTCTCATAACTCTAAATTTTTTCCGTTTGGTCCCTCAAATATACATCTGTTAGTCAATTTGGTCCACTTCTGTTAACTTTAACCACAAATCTGTAAGATGCACCAACATTATAAGTGGTCCATCATAGACCTTATTAAATTTTTTAACTTTAACCGTCTGATCTTTTGTTTTAAAAGAGAGCCGTTTGATAATGCAGGTTTATTATATCTTATTGTACATCGCCAACATCTAATTTTTTCTTACATTTCCTCCTCCTCCTCCTCTTCTTCTTCATAATATTCATGCACATTCCAGAAAATCCAAAAAATCCAAAAAAATTAAATCCAGAAAATCAAATTGAAGAAATAATCCCCAAATTGAAGAACAAATAACCATTCACTCTCTTCATTCATAACTCATTCAACGAAGGAAATAAAGCTTCGCTGGGACCGTTGATCTCAAATTAAATCCAAAAAATTAAATAAAAAAATCCAGAAAAATTAGATCCAGAAATAAAGCTTCTACACTATAAGCTTCGCCGGAACAAATAGCCAAATTAAATCTAGAAAAATTAAATAAAAAAATCCCAAATTAAATCCAGTCAATCAACGAAGGAAATAAAGCTTCGCCGGGACCGTTGATCTCCCCAACCACCACCGTCCTCTCTCTGTTTCACCCCACCACCGTCGAACTCATCAACCACCACTGTCCTCTCTCCAGAAGCTTCCTCTCTCCTCCGTTTTCTGTTTTTTTTTTATTTTTTATTTTCTTGGTTTGATTTGAGTTTGTTTGGGTTCAAATTGAACATTTTGAGGGAGGAATTAGGGTTTGCGGTGAAAGCAGAAAAGGGAAATTGAGAGAAGAAGAGATTGAATAGTGGGAATAATACTTCATTTGAGCAAGGAGTGAAGAAGATTTTGGTTTTGGAAGAAGGAAGTTCTTTTCTTTGAATAATAATTGATCAGAGGGAAAAGAAATAAAAAAACAATGAGATAATTGAAGGGAACATTTTATGTTTGGGTTGTTATTGTTGAAGATTGCAGAAGGAGGCTGATTAAAGCCGTGAAAGGGGTTGCGCTGGACTGAGTAATTTTGGCTCATAGTGTTTACACTTTAACTTCACTTGACTGAAAACGGAGAAGTTGAATTGAATGAGTTGTGAATGAAGAGAGTGAATGGCTATTTGTTCTTCAATTTGGGGATTATTTCTTCAATTTGATTTTCTGGATTTAATTTGGGATTTTTTTATTTAATTTTTCTGGATTTAATTTTTTTGGATTTTCTGGAACGTGTATGAATATTATGATGAAAATGAAGAAGAAGAAAAGAAGAGGAGGAGGGAAAAAGATGAAGAAATGTAAGAAAAAATTAGATGTTGGCGATGTACAATAAGATATAATAAACTTGCATTATCAAACGGCTCTCTTTTAAAACAAAAGATCAGACGGTTAAAGTTAAAAAATTTAATAAGGTCTACGATGAACCACTTATAATGTTGATACATCTTACACATTTGTGGTTAAAGTTAACAGAGGTGGACCAAATTGACTAACGGATGTATATTTGAGGGGCCAAACGGGAAAAATTTAGAGTTATGAGACCAAATTAAAAACAACAAATAAGTTAGAGGACCAAATGTTCAATTAAGCCAAAAATTTATCCACCTAGGCATATGAATTGCATGTGAAGTCTAGTGGGTCCTAAACTATTTGAACCATGTGGACTGAAGTGCCCCAAATACATCAAAGAGAACAAGATTTGCCAATAGGAAATCAATGCAATCTCACCTTATCCACACGCCAACCACAATCTTTGATTACACCCTTAGTTCCTTGCAACATAAGTTGACTTAATTTTTCTTTCCTTTGGACTCTGATACACATCACAGATCAGCAGAACTAAACCAGCAATCCAATACACATGGCTGCAATGAACTCAAGTGTATTAGCTTGTAGCTATGCCATATCTGGTTCTGAGCTCAATGCAAAGCTCATTTCAGTGCCCTCTGCTGCATCACCAGGGGTCTCAGGTATCAAGCTACCATTGATCAAGGCTCAGCAGGTGAGAATTCCTGAAGCCAAAGAATCAAGAGCAAGTGATGGAAGGAGAAATGCTCTTGCTTTATTGGCAGCTACCCTTTTCACCACTGCTGTTTCAGCCTCCAATTCTTCTGCCAATGCTGGCGTTATTGAAGAATACCTTGAAAAGAGCAAGGCCAACAAGGTACTTTTTTTTAATCTTTCTTCCTTTGTTAGAAGCTATTTTTTTTAGCAATTTTATCCTATATTAAGAAAATCTGCTATTTTTAAGCTTACAAACGTGCTATTAGGCATCAACTATAAACTCGTTTATCTGTTATCCTTCATTTGCTATCGGTTAGATTATCCATCATCCGCTACTTTTTACCAATCACATCCTTAATCAATTTATTTTGTGTATGGATGTTTTAGAAAAAAAAAGATGCACCAAGGTACTAATGTAAGATTAATTTGACTGTATGTGTATGGTGTAGGAATTGAATGACAGGAAAAGGTTAGCCACTAGTGGAGCAAACTTTGCAAGAGCATATACAGTGCAATTTGGTACTTGCAAGTTCCCTGAGAATTTCACTGGTTGCCAAGATCTTGCCAAACAGAAGGTCTGACTCTAACCTTAAACATCTTTTGTTTCACTAATTTGCTTTTCCCAAATCCCAAGTTTCCCTATTTACCATTTTCTAATGCTATTTTTTCCTTTTCATTTACGCAGAAAGTACCATTCATTACAGAAGATTTGGAACTTGAATGTGAAGGAAAGGACAAATACAAGTGTGGTTCTAATGTTTTCTGGAAATGGTGAAAATTGACAACATTTTATTTTCCTAGTGTTGTTCTCTTTGAAATGTATCGAACTTCTCCTTGATAATATACCATATTTTTCTGCATTGTTGTTGTTATTGGTTTTAATTGAAATTGTTAAAAAATGTTTAAATTAGGCATGCCTCTCCTTTTGGTACTTCTACAATCTAAACAGTGTGGGTTGAATAGCAAGTGTTACCATTTCACAGTAAAATGAAATTAACTTATTTGTTGCTTTACTTGGTCATTCCAATTCTAAAATATATTTATACAATAAGAACATTGTTATGAATCACGAGATCAAGGAGCCGAAGATGAACTTCATAGGAGAAGTAGGTTTGATAGGTTGACAAAGGAAAACTCTATGTTTCATATTGAATGATTGATTGAAAGATAGTGAAATGAATACAAACTCTAACTAGCCTCATAATAACAAACTCTAACTACCTACAACCACATTTAACTAACTCTGTTAATTTGATAATTTCTATATTCTAATAAACATCATAAAAATCATTTGAAGTCCTCTATCGTATGTTGTTATGCTTTTACTCCAAGCAATTGTGTGCAGCATGAATCCACTAACAAAATAATGAATGCATAGACACATAGAAACAATTGTAAATCATAAATATAATGAATACGTAATACCAGAAAAGTTGAAAAGCAATGCTTACATTTGGTCTTGTTTGTCCACTTGGATTATCTTCAATTTTTTATTACCTTAGTACATCTCCACAATCTTTGGAAACCAATTAAATATCTCACAATACTTGGTTGAAAAAAATACTTCCATGTATTTTCCTACCTACAAGGTTACATACACAATCTTGATCCACTTGTGGTACATTCTCTCGTAGTGTACTACCAGCTTATATGGAAGCAATCTACCTTGCTTTTAGGTACTACATCTTATGATTCCTAGTTGAATTTACACACATATATTTGAGTCGGGCAAAAGCTTATCTTTGAATTTTCACCAAGCATTGCACCAAAGCACGTATAAGATGCACTTTTTATGTGCAGTTCAAACTATAAATATTATTTATGTACTAATTTTAGAATAAGAACCAATAATTTATGTACTATAAATCTAGATTTAGAAATTAGAACTAAGAATTGATTCCAACCCTCTCTTATATGTTTAAAAAGAGAGATTTTTCTATAGTCACAAACATAAATGAATAGTGTTTGGTCATAAATATATTCACAACAAAGTTTTTTCTCAAAATACAAAATCATTTTATTATGAATTTCTTTTTTATTATTAGAAAAAGTCTTTTAAGGTGTGTGTCAAACACTAGTCATTTATGCCGGTGACCATAGTAGAAGTTCTAATTAAAAAATTAATTGTTATAAAACAAGAAATAAATAATGAGAAAAGCTAACAAGTGCTCTATTAAGAAGTTTAAAATGGAAATTTTATCTTAGAAATTATGCACTCAACACATTGAAACAGCATAAAGTAATTTTTTTCTACATAAAATTCATCTACTATTTCTAATTTTAAATCTCTAACAAGTGTCTAACATGACTCATAAATAATTAAAGGTATAAAGATAAAAAATAGCTATCTAGAAGCTTCCTAAAAGCTAATGAAATTTGAAGAAAGAGAACAGAAGAAGGAAAAAAAACTATCGAGAAGCTTCCATCACCGATTTCTTAATTTCAATCTCAAAATAGGATTCTTGATTTCGATTCTTCTTTTGTGTTGATGCACATTGCTATCAAGGTCAGCCAACATCATCCCAACACCAACTATCCATAGAGCAACTTTATTACACTAGAAACATTTCTTTCTGTCAAACCACAATCTCGGCACTGATAGCTTATACGACAAAAGGAAGGAGAGTTCAAAGAAGGAAAGGAAGGCAATCGAAATTGGAATTGGCGGCGATATGGTTGGATACGAAAAATTGATATTTGGTGTGGATGATGAAGGAAGTTAACTGTGTGTGTGGGTGTCGTGAGAAGAAGGTCACAGTTAAGTGTTGCAGACTTGCAGTAGCAGTACTTGAAAAAAAAATTGGGGGGAGTCGTGGCCTAAGTTTAATGAATATAACATTCAAAGAATTAACTTCACTTCAATGTATGAATCCTAACTCCATATGACGATAAGCATTAAGCAACGAAGACCGATCAAGATCTGTTGATGGGAGCGTAAGGGCCGGCCCAGGGCATAAGCCAGGGGTGTGACGGCCTTGGGCCATGCCCGTGGGGTAAAAAAAAAAAGAAGATTGTTTTTCCCACTTCATACAAAGCTAAAAAAACACCAGTATTTTACGTTTTTAACCCCATCGGCAGTTAACTGCCGATGGGAAGGATCCGGCGGCAGTTAACTGCCGATGGGAAGGAACCCAGCGGCAGTTAGCTGCCGTTGCCATGTTTTGCCTATATTAACTGCCGATGGGAAGGATCCGGCGGCAGTTAACTGCCAATGGAAGGAAATCAGCGGCAGTTAGCTGCCGTTGCCATGTTTTGCCTATATTTTCCAAAACTTCACATTTTTTCATCTTATTGTAAACAAAAACGATAAAATGACATGCGATTAAAGTGAAAAAACTAAAAAAAAATGACAACTAATTTTTTAACTTAAACTGTTTTTAAAAACAGATTTAATTTTAACAAAAACTAAGTCTAACATAGTTTTAATTTAAAAAAAAACTGATTTTAAAAAAATCAGTTTTTATAAATTGTTTTAATTTAAAAACAATTTTCAATTTATTAAAAAAAACAGCTTTATTTTTTTTTTATAAAAAAACTGTTTTCCAACAATAAACCTTTTAGTATATTATTTTTTATGAGGTATTTTTATTAAAAAAAACAGTTTTTTAAATTAAAAAAATAATTTATAAAAAATATCAGATTTATGACTACACAATGTGGTTGTGACTACACAATGTGGTTGTGAATGTGTTGCTAGTTATGGATTGATAGTTATCAATGGTTGCCTTCGTGTGAGGAAAAACAAAAGAAAATTGTTGTATACACCTTGAAACTTGCATCTTTCCTCACACGAAGACAACCATTGATAACTATCAATCCATAACTAACAACACATTTAGAACCACATTGTGTAGTCATAAATATGCTATTTTTTAAAAATTATTTTTAAGGACGTGCATCGCACTGGGTTATAGTCTAGTTAAACTCTAATATAAAAGTAACATTAATGTTTAATTGATATTGTAAAGTAAATTATAATTTAGGACGGAGGAAATATACATTATCAATTTAAATGAATAAATATCCTTTTATTTAAAAAAAATAGTTTAAAATTTTGTGTTTTTTGTATTTACTTTTAAAATAAAATTGAAAAGGAGAAAACAAGGAGGTGAGTAAGGTAGAAGGAAAGGCTGTCAACCAGGTCACCCAATCTATCCTTTTTCCCTTTCTCGTGGTTGAAATGATTCCCTCTTTCTCTCTCCTCTCTCTAGTATCTTCCATTTCAAAATTTTGGTCCTAACCCAAATTTCCAAATTCAATTTTCAAATTAACCATTTTATTACGGTCACTCATCACAAGTCACGCCCACAACCTACACCTAAACCCACGCCACTCTCTCCCCTAATATAAATACCCCTTTCCCGTTTTCAATCCTCTTCTCTCTCATTTCTCACCACACTTCTCGCCGAGAAAGAGAGACTTCAAACAAGAAGCTTCTCTTTCTTTCTCTTCGATCCATTTTCTCTCTACTTTCACGGTATTCACTTCCTTTTCTCTCTATCTACTTCCGATCATTATTTAGGTTTAGGTTTATTCTTCTTGCTTCGTTGATTTATAGATTTACTGTTTAATACACCGATTGTTCATTGCGTTTTTAGTAATCTTAACTATTTTATGCTCAGATTTGTGTAAATCATGTATATATTTTGTGTAATTGATAATTTCGATTGCTATTACTTGATCTATGTAACTGATTTAGTAGATCGTGGATACCTAGTTACTGATCTGTGATCTGGTGGATGTTACTGTGCATCGCTGTATCTCATTCCGATCTTCTACATACTGGATCTGTAATTTTTTAACTTCGTTTTTTTGAACTGATCTTGTACTGGATATAGATTCAATTTTCTGGTGTTACTTCGAAAATGTTTCGGTTTTGTTGATTGTTGACTGGATTTATGGTCTGATCTGTGTTTTAATGTGTGAATCGCATCGTTTTGTGATAACAGTTTTTCCTTTATAGAACTTCATTTAGTTATTAGGAAATTTAAGTAAGCCAGAGTCATAGCAAATTGAAGATTTAAGTACACATTTGTAATGAGAAACTTTAGATTACATCTTGCACATGTTTTCATCATGTTTATTCTATGACATTTTGAATATGTTAAATCTTCTGATTCGCTGCACTATGTACATGCTCTTCTGTTTTTCTTTGAAAAGCCGGAGTTATCTAATCTAAGTTCTTAATGAAGAAAACTAGATATTACTGTGTTATTGCATTTCTCTTTTTTATTGCTATTGATAATTGTGATTGTTATATACAATGTGAGCTTTTTATGGAGAACAGTATTATGTGGAACAGGATAGTATTTTAAGTGAAACTAATCTTTTAAATTTTTAATTGGTTGAACTTTGTTTGTGGTCCATTTGAATTGTTATTAATGATAATCTTATCTGTGCAAACTGTAGTTTAGCAAAAGATGGCAGATGCTGAAGATATTCAACCCCTTGTTTGTGACAATGGAACTGGAATGGTGAAGGTTAGTAATTTGAAAAAAAATTCTGTCATTTTCGTGTGTTTGATTTTTGTTTTTGTTACTGAACGATGTGTTAATATGCAATTTGTGCGCAGGCTGGATTTGCTGGTGATGATGCTCCTAGGGCTGTGTTTCCAAGTATTGTTGGCCGACCTCGTCATACCGGGGTCATGGTTGGTATGGGCCAAAAGGATGCCTATGTTGGTGACGAAGCCCAATCAAAAAGAGGTATTCTTACTCTGAAGTACCCCATTGAGCACGGTATCGTCAGTAACTGGGATGACATGGAGAAGATCTGGCATCACACATTTTACAATGAATTGCGTGTTGCTCCTGAGGAGCACCCAGTGCTTCTAACTGAGGCTCCACTTAACCCAAAGGCCAACAGAGAAAAGATGACCCAAATCATGTTTGAGACCTTCAATGTGCCCGCCATGTATGTGGCCATTCAGGCTGTCCTCTCCCTCTATGCAAGTGGTCGTACAACTGGTTCGTATTTTGTACTATTTTTTTTCCAGAACATACTTTTGTCATTCTATTATTTTGTCCCTCAATCAACTCATTTTTGAAATAGGTATTGTCTTGGATTCCGGTGACGGTGTGAGTCACACTGTGCCAATCTATGAGGGTTATGCGCTCCCACATGCCATCCTTCGTTTGGATCTTGCTGGTCGTGATCTAACTGATTCTTTGATGAAAATCCTCACTGAGAGAGGGTACATGTTCACCACCTCAGCTGAGCGGGAAATTGTCCGTGACATAAAGGAGAAGCTTGCATATGTTGCCTTGGATTATGAACAAGAACTTGAGACTGCAAAGAGCAGTTCTTCAATTGAGAAAAACTATGAACTTCCTGATGGACAAGTTATCACAATTGGAGCTGAGAGGTTCCGTTGCCCAGAAGTCCTTTTCCAGCCATCTATGATTGGAATGGAAGCTGCTGGAATTCATGAGACCACCTACAACTCTATAATGAAGTGTGATGTGGATATCAGAAAGGATCTGTATGGCAACATTGTTCTTAGTGGTGGTTCAACTATGTTCCCTGGTATTGCTGACCGTATGAGCAAGGAGATCACTGCCCTGGCTCCCAGCAGCATGAAGATTAAGGTTGTCGCCCCACCAGAGAGAAAATACAGTGTCTGGATTGGAGGATCAATCCTTGCTTCACTCAGTACTTTCCAGCAGGTGACTATTATATCACAAATTAGCACTTTGCCATGTAATATCAATTATATCGAATTCTAAAACATGTTTTTGTTTTGCAGATGTGGATATCCAAGGGTGAATATGATGAGTCTGGCCCATCCATTGTCCACAGAAAGTGCTTCTAAGTCCAAAATGATGCGATAATGGTAAGTTATTTTTGCTGTGGTTGCTTTTTTTGGTGTCTCTATCATGTTATGTGAACTATCTTGACATGGATGAGAGGTGAGGTGGAATGTCTGGAGGGTATATTCTGAGATTGATTTATCAAATGTTATGGCAGCCCACTGGATGTCCGTAGGTTGCTTGTAGTAAGGAGTGGTTGTGATGCTTATTTCAATTTTTATTTCCTTTTGCCCTATTTTCAGATTTTACATTTGAAGGTTTTTTTCCTTTGGAAATGTCATGTTTATGTCTATAGCTTGTATCGAGACATTTTACGGTATCGTCAATTTGCGCTGCTATTTAATTCTCAATTGAGTTTATACATGAATTACCTGCTCGCAAAATTTGGAGTTCTTCTGTGCGTAAATTTCTCTAGGCCAATTTTTTAAGGATTAAAATTAGTGAGAGGTTTTATTCAAAATGAGACCTTTAAATATATTAATGAATTGGGTATCTTATTATTAATTAAGGTTTCCTGCATTGGTTCCTCAACTTAGGGTTCATACCAGTAGGACATTCTTTTTAACACGCCTGATGTACGTGGATCTACAGAATTATTCTTGGAAAGGGTTGCCTGGCTGTCCGATCTCAAATTTTTTAATTTTGAATGAAAGAAAGGAAAAACCTGGCATTAAATGTATTTAAAAATTTTAATTGATATATTTGACTTGGGTCATTTGTTTTGTTCTAAATGAAGTGATTGTAAATTCTTTTTGGATAAAAAGTGATGGTAATTTCATAACTTACAAATGACATGATACCATATTATTCCCACACATCCAAACTTAATGAGTTGTAGCGACAGTACTGTAACCGCAGAATATATCGTTGCATGTGGAACAAGTCCAAAGGACCACCCAAAAATCGGTGAATGAAGCATAATGTGCGGGATATGACATGTAATGTGAACCTAACAAAATTGTGTCTTGGTGTCCATCTTTGGACCAAGTATCCCTGCTCATTCCATCTCTAGTTCCCAGTTTTCGCTACCAATTACCTGTATGCCTCTACTAAATGTGACCTGTGAGTTGCGACCTCTTCTAAAGAAGAGACAAACCAACTGATAATGATATGAATGGTGTCAAGTATTGGGAAAAAAGCAATTATCAAGTTCCTCATTTTTTTTATTTACAATCTAAACGCATTTTTTCATTTTGTCTATTCTAATTCCACGTTCACAGACTCAACCTCGTCTAGATGCTTTCTTAAATAGACGTTGCTTTGATGGAGGAAAATAAATATGCTATATAGCTAGCTAATTGGTGGCACTGTGAAGTGTGTCTATCTGCCCAAGTGAAATCCAATGATAATGATAATAAGATATGATAGGCAATCAAGCTTATGTGTCCCATAGCTATTCCGACGGAGATTAGTAAGCTGCAGTGCAAGCTTTGTATCAATATTTTTAATAAACAAAATAATAAAAAATACAATAGGCAACATGGTAGAAGTCGGTGTTCAGTTTTTTATTCTCATTTAATTGGTTTTCCCCTTTTCCATCCTTTTTTTAAAGTATATTTTGTCCAATGTAATCCATCAGCCTGATCGATTTCTACAAAAAGATGAACGGTTGAAGGCATCTTGCACGTATATACGAGTGAGCTTCATTACCATGCCTTCATGATATACTGACATTGTGAAAGAAAAAAAAAAAAAAAGCGAAGAGAAGACAGAGAAATAAGAGAGAATAAATTATTTATTTTTTAAGGAAAATGCTTGTTGTAGCGAAAAAAACGCTTTCATGAAACGAGGTGGCAGTATTTGATTTTTGTTTTTTTGTTTTTTTATGACCATATCTTGTGATTATAAGCAGCTTATACGTTTTAAATTTAAAATATAATAATAAACATCAAAATCCCTAGGAAGTCAGAGTCTTGAACCCATTGAAGAGCATGAAGAAGCGATATGGCCATACCTTTGTCCACCTCAATACAGGGGGAGAAGAATTCTGTCTTAGCCAAGTACAACTTGACCTTAGTCATCCCTTATGCATATCCCAATCCCCACTTCAGTATGACTAGTAGAAAAGGAAGCATCAACATTTCACTTGTACTCACTCAAAGGAATTCCTATACGTTCTCTCGAGTCTCGGTCCTTTGTGAACTCGAGCAGCAGACCAATCTTGCAGTAACTTATTGGCACGCTCGTATACCATCCGACCATGGTCAACCTTATAACGTCAGACCTTATCGTTTCGTAGCTGTCAAATACTCCACACAAGGGCCATGAAAGTAGCGCAAGAACTGTCCGGCAAGGCCTGCGGAATCACAAAGACTATATCTTTGACATTTGTGTTGTGTTGTCTGTGGTGTTGAACAACAGTCCAATAATCAAAGCTCCTCCAAAGTTGTTCTGCATTGTCGCACCAAAAGAAGAGAGAATAATAATTGTCTTCGCCATCGCACAACACATTGATTCGTACACATAATGTTGGACTTATTCTTGATGGACCTATTCTTCAGTAAAATTAGTTTTAATTAATAGTTGCTATTTTCTCTCTGTTTAGTTAATAAAGAGGCCTATTCTTCAGGTCCTTATTTTTTGGTTAGTTAGACTGCTAGTGGGCAACGTGACTTTTATTTTGTAAAGGCTATTTAAGCCATGTTTTCTTTGAATAATAATATGAAGTGATTTCATCTCTCAGCAAATATTGAGTCTATATTTTAGTGTGTGAACACAAGTTTGAACAAAGTGGTATCAGAGCCTCACCACGAGGCCTGATCCAGAGAGTGAGAAAAAATGTCCAATGAAGGACAAAACTTGTTGAGTATTCCTAAGTTTGATGGGGATTATGATCACTGGAGTATGCTGATGGAGAATTTACTTCGTTCCAAGGAGTGGTGGCATCTAATTGATCCCGGATACGTCGAGTTGGGCGCAGGTGTAGTGGAGAATGATGCAGAGAAGAAGGCAAGAAGCAGATCTGAAACTAAAAGATCTGAAAGTAAAAAATTATCTATTCGCAGCCATAGATAAGAGCATTCTGAAGACAATCCTGCAGAAAGACACATATGCACAACTTTGGGAATCAGTGAGAAGGAAATATCAAGGAAGTAAGAGGGTACAAAGAGCCCAATTGCAAGCTCTCAGAAGAGAATTTGAAATCCTGGAAATGAAAGAAGGAGAAACCATTGTCGAATATTTCTCCAGAGTCATGACGGTGGCAAACAACATGCGCAACAATGGAGAGGCAATGCAAGACATTCAAATTGTGGAGAAAATTCTGCGGACTCTCACCGAGAGGTTTAATTACATAGTTGTCTCGATAGAGGAATCAAAAGATATAAACTGCCTCTCAGTCGATGAACTTCAAAGCTCACTCATTGTCCATGAACAAAAGTTTCGAAGAAGGATCAATGAAGAAGAGCAGGTGCTTAAAGTGACTCAAGAGGAGAGAAGCGGAAGAGGAAGAGGCAGAATCACGTTTGGAGGATATCGAGGACGGGGTCGAGGGAGATCATCATCAGCTTACAAAGCAACAATAGAGTGCTTCAAGTGTCACAAAAAAGGACACTTTCAGTACGAATGTCCAGATTGGGAAAGAAGGGCCAACTTTGCTGAATTAGAGCATGAAGATGAGCTGTTACTCATGGCATATGTTGAAGAAAAGAAAGCAACAAGAGAAGAAATATGGTTCTTGGATTCTGGATGCAGCAATCACATGAGTGGAAATAAGGAGTGGTTTACAGACCTGAATGAGGGCTTCAAGCAAACAGTGAAATTGGGAAATGACAGTCGTATTGCAGTGACGGGAATAGGAAGTGTGCGGTTATGGGTAAATGACATTGTTCAGGTAATTACCAATGTTTATTATATTCCTGAACTAAAGAATAATTTGTTAAGTATTGGGCAATTACAAGAAAAGGGGCTTACTGTATTGATTCAGAATGGCACCTGCAAGGTGTTTCATCCTAGTAGAGGACCAATCATGCATTCAGATATGAGTGGAAATAAAATGTTTTATTTCTTGGCGAAGATGGTGTCAACTCTACCTAATGTATGCAAGTTGAAGCTGATGATGAATCACGACTATGGCATTCACGGTTTGGACATCTCAACTACAAGGGACTCAGAACTCTTGCATATCGAGGAATGGTTGAAGGGCTGCCTACTGTGAAAACTCCACAGAAGCTGTGCACACATTGTCTCGTAGGGAAGCAGCATCAAGATCCCATTCCTAAAAGAAATCTCTAGAGAGCAACACACAAATTGCAGCTTGTACACTCAGACATTTGTGGTCCTATTAGCCCAATTTCCAACAGCAATAAGAGGTATATCCTAAGTTTTATTGATGACTTTACACGTAAAACTTGGATATATTTTTTGAATCAGAAATCAGAAGCATTGGAGGCCTTCAAAGGATTCAAAACATGGGCTGAAAAGGGGTTGGAGCAAGCATCAAGTGCTTGAGAACGGATAGAGGAGGCGAGTATAACTCAAAGGAGTTTACGGAATTTTGCAGCACTCATGGGATCAATCGACAACTAACGACAGCATACATTCCCCAACAAAACGGCGTTGCTGAGCGGAAGAACCGGACGATCATGAATATGGTGCGCTCCATGTTGTCAGAGAAACAAATGCCGAAGGAATTCTGGGCTGAAGCGGTAAATTGGTCGATTCACATTCTTAATAGATGTCCAACAACAGCTCTTGAAAACATGACTCCACAAGAAGCATGGACTGGCTGCAAACCAAGAGTGGATCACTTCCGAATATTCGGTTGTCTTGCTCATGTACATGTTCCAGATCAGAAAAGAATAAAGCTAGATGACAAAAGCAAAACACACATTTTTCTTGGTGTGAGCAAGGAGTCCAAAGCATACAAACTCTTTGATCCTATTACCAAGAAAATAACAATCAGCATAGATGTAAAATTTGAAGAAAATGCATGCTGGAAATGGGAACAAAGCAAAGGAGAAGTGCAATCAGATGTGCTGGACTAGGAAGATAAAAATTCAGATGCCAACAAAGAGTTAGAGTTAGAAGAAGACTCTGATTCTAACAATACAAGTAACACAATCTCGCAAACAGGAGGAAACTCCTCCACTACAGGCAGATCTCGAAGAGCTCCTGCATGGATGTCAGAATACACAACCGGAGAAGGACTTTCAGAGGAGGAAGAAGAAGCAATGATGATGATAACAGAAGAAGATCCAGTCACATACAATGAAGCTGCGAAAGAAAACAATGGAGAGATGCGATGGCTAAAGAGATTGACTCGATAGAGAAAAATGGCACGTGGAAACTCACAACCTTGCCGAGTGGAGTCAAAGCTATTGGAGTTAGATGGGTTTTTAAAACCAAGCTTAACGAGCATGGTAATGTAGAGAAGTACAAAGCTAGGTTGGTGGCCAAAGGATATGCGCAACAATATGGGATTGACTACACAGAGGTGTTTGCTCCGGTGGCTCGTCTTGATACAATAAGACTTATCCTGGCAACTGCAGCTCAAAACAAGTGGGAAGTATATCAGTTAGATGTCAAGAGTGCATTCCTTCTAGGAGAACTTAAGGAAGAGGTGTATGTACAACAACCTACCGGCTTTGAGAAGAAGGGGAGAAGAAGAAAAGGTATATAAGCTAAATAAAGCTTTATACGGACTGAAACAGGCTCCGCGAGCATGGTACAGTCGCATAGAAGCCTACTTCGTTCGAGAGGGCTTCGAAAGGTGTGCTTCTGAACATACGCTCTTTACAAAAGAAAAGGAGGGAGGTAAAATCCTAATTGTCAGTCTTTACGTTGATGATTTGATTTATACTGGGAATAATAAAAGTATTTGTGAGGAATTTAAGATGTCAATGATGCACGAATTTGACATGTCAGATTTGGGAAAGATGAGCTATTTTCATGGTATGGAAATTATAGAG
Source organism: Medicago ruthenica (assembly GCA_018208015.1). Lineage (NCBI taxonomy): Eukaryota > Viridiplantae > Streptophyta > Magnoliopsida > Fabales > Fabaceae > Medicago > Medicago ruthenica. Next base: position 83,118,173 of record CM031373.1, on the reverse strand, counting down.
AATTCAAAGGGAATATTTATGTGTCAAAGAAAGTATGCGAGAGAAGTGCTGGCAAGGTTTGGCATGTCTGATAGCAAACCAGTTGGAAATCCTATTGTGCCAGGCACAAGCTCTCCAAGGATGAGAAAGGAACCAAGATCGATTCAACCATGTTCAAGCAAGTTGTTGGGAGCTTGATGTACTTGACAACAACAAGACCAGAATTATGTTTGGAGTGAGTTTGATTAGCAGATATATGTCATCTCCAACTGAGGAGCATTGGTGTGCAGCAAAGAGGATATTAAGATACATCAATGGCACAATTGAAATGGGAATTCTTTACAAAGGAGAAAGCATCACAGAATTGGTGGCATACACGGACAGTGACTTTGCAGGAGATCTTAATGATAAGAAAAGTACTTCTGGTTTTGTATTTCTTCTTGCAGGAGGTGCAGTTTCTTGGGCATCAAAGAAGCAGCCTGTAGTTACATTATCTACCACTGAAGCTGAGTATATTGCTGCGGCTTCTTGCGCATGTCAATACATTTGGCTTACGAGGTTACTCGAAAAACTTGGGCATAAAGGAGAAGAAGGCAGCATAATGTACTGTGATAACAGTTCAACAATACAATTGTCAAAGCATTCTGTGTTCCATGGCAAGAGTAAACACATAGATGTGAAGTTTCACTTTTTGAGAGACTTGGTGAATGAAGGAACTGTGAAATTGAAGTACTGTAATACCCAGAATCAAATTGCAGATATTATGACAAAGCCATTGAAGAAAGAACAATTTATCAAGCTACGAGAGATGCTGGGGCAGATGTCTGTAATAGAAGTAAGCTGACTTACTTACCGTATTCAGCTTAAAGGAGGGATTGTTGGACTTATTCTTGATGGACCTATTCTTCAGTAAAATTAGTTTTAATTAATAGTTGCTATTTTCTCTCTGTTTAGTTAATAAAGAGGCCTATTCTTCAGGTCCTTATTTTTTGGTTAGTTAGACTGCTAGTGGGCAACGTGACTTTTATTTTGTAAAGGCTATTTAAGCCATGTTTTCTTTGAATAATAATATGAAGTGATTTCATCTCTCAGCAAATATTGAGTCTATATTTTAGTGTGTGAACACAAGTTTGAACACATAATGCCTCTCTGGTTAAGTTGAAACTACGTGGGGTTACATTTTTTGCACAAACGAATTTTTGTACCTTTGGTGGTACTTTTGCTTTCCACATCCTCTTTCTTCCGTGCCTGAACTGTCGTTAATATCACTGATACATACCTTGTATGTGGTTGGTTGCTGTTGTAAGTACTTTTATTCAGTTGTTTAAATTAAATTAACTGCCTAAATTAAAAATAATCAATAAATTGATCAAGTAGTTTATTTTCTGGGTCAAATAGTGATAAAAAGTAAATTTGATATTAATTCAATTCAAATAACTATATATATTATATGGAGTTTTTTAGTTCAAGGATATTTGCCTAACAAATCAGCGATGTTATTTGATGCGAACAAACATATTTGCCAAACACGAATCCATACTTATCAAAATGGTGGTGACCAAATTTTAAAAGGAAAGAGAAAGATGTTTCAGAGCTTGACGCGATTGCAAGCGTATTCACAGTTCTTTTCTCAATTAACTTTTGTGTTGAGTTTAATAGGACACAAACCAATGAGATTGCTCATGCATTTATTCACTAATATATCCACTTGTTCTTTATTAATAATGAAATGAACTAAGCCACTTCCAATAAAAAAAACTTTATCTCACTATAAGTAAGATCGGCAATTGAATAGATGTATTTAAAAGAAAAGTAATTGAAATAGTTCATTTGAACTTATACACCAAATAATCCAAACAAGAATAAGATACAGGCATAAAACGTTTCGAATTTAATAATTAACTTACTTTTCAAATGAAGCATAAAACATAGGCATAGCGGAAGTGCATTAATGAAATGAAACTTACCATTATTAAATGACCTGCGAAGAGAGATTCTATCGTTTCCCTCTCTCATGAACTTTTTTTCTTTTCGTTTCCCTCATGAACTTTTTTTCTTTTCTTTTTCACCTTAAACAAGCACATCATTAAGAGTAAACCACAATTTTAGGTCGCGAAATTGTAAGTGTCCGAAAATTTGAGGTTCCAAATTTTTGAAATATCATATTACTCGCTTAAATTGTCTAATTTCAGTCAAAATACTTCTACCGTCAGACAATTCTATTAGAGACGATGATGTGTCACGTTAAGTGACATTGTTGTCTTTTTTTTAAAAAAAAAATGATAATGTTATTTGTCCACATTGTTGTCAAGTCACACAAAACCCTAATAGTAATTTTAATAATGGTTAACAATTTAAATTTTTATGCGTATTAGTCACCTGTTCTCAAAACCCTAAACTAATTAGCACTAAAGAGGAGTCTACACATAAAACATCAGTTTTTAAACGGTATTAATCTTGCATTTTAGATTTTATATAATGTGACATCAATTTGAACAAGCTGCGGTGTCACTTCACATAACATATCATCACCTCTTATAGAACTACTTAATGATAGACCATTTTGAGTGATGTTAGAAAATTAGATATTTGTAAACTTTGGCTCCTTAATTACAATACACTTGCATTTTCATGATCCAACGTGGTGGTTTACTCCGTCAATAAAGAACCGAAAAGATAAGTTGTGTACTTGCTACAAGTTTTTCATTCTCATGGAATAGTCGTACACTTAGCTACGGAGCTAATGAAGCTTGTGTCTTGTAGCTCCAGCAAGACGAAGGAGCTCATGATGCTCGTCCTCGTCATGACCCCTCTGGGCTCCAAAGAAGATGGAAGATTTTTTTTTTTAATTTCCAAACATTTCTAATTTAGATAATTAAGAAAATATAGTTTTGATTTCCATAAAACGAGCTACGATTAACGGATAAAATTGAAAAAAAAAAAATAATCAAAAGTTGATGTTTCAACCAATTAATATTTACTGTAAAAAAAAAAAACCAATTATTATTGCATGTGCTATAACTATAAATCAACTATTGATTTGTTCACCAATGATATCATTAGGCGCATCCTCTAAAGCAAGTGGAGTTTGATTTAAAAAATATAATACACATCTAACAAAATAAATTTATGACATACGGCATCATCATTTTGCACACCTTAGACTACTTCCCCTTTCAACTACATGCTGCACGGCCCCATCCAACCCCCACAATTGCAAGAAAGTTGTGACCATTTGCATCTTCTAGCACCACCAGCTAAAGGGATGCATCAATGATGCCAACTGCAAATTGCATGTGTGTTATGTAGTCATCAAGTTTAGTTTTCACGTGCATAAAATTAAACCTTCATTCTTCCATAACAAAAATTTCATTCAAGTAAAAAATGTTGGTTGCACAATGTCTTCATCCAATAGGTTAGGATTGGGGATTGATAGTGATTAGCGAATAAAGTAAGGGTCTATTACTCCATTATAAAAAAATTATAAGAAATTTCACTCCCCACATTCCAAGTTGTAAAAATAGCTAGCTAAAAACACAGTTCTCTTCTCGGTGCTACATTGAGTACATTAACCTTCTTCAATGAAGGCTACGAGCCTATGACAATCGGCTGCTAGCCCTTGTACAGAAAGAAAATGGACACAAGAAAATCTTGATCAACCCCAAGGAAGTCCTTATTCATCTACAAACCATAGATAGAAACTACTAAGAACCTGAGCTTTTATCACATACTTTAATAATTTATTCTTCTAGCCCGGTGGGATAGCAGCTCACTTTAATAATTATTACACTGATTGTAGTTGGTGTAGGTTTTCATTCGGTGTTTGGTTTTTCTCATGCTTCATTAGCTCTATAAACTCCCGAAAAGCTGCATTATCAACAATCACAATAGTGGTTATTATTGGTCAAATCCAAATTCAAGTCAATGCACGCCAAACTTCTTTTAATAAATGGTGCAAAAGTCGCTCACCGTTGTCAGAATCATGAGGTCCAGGAGATGCTTCAGGGTGGTATTGAAGAGACACAATCTTTTGAGCAGGGAAAGCAAGACCAGCACAACTACTGTCATTGAGATTGATATGAGTAACTTCTACTCCTTCAGGCAGTGTGGCGGGGTCAACCGCATAGTTGTGGTTCTGCCAATTTATATGTATCAATTAGTATATCCAAAGACCATGACAAAAAGAATAAAATACATGACATGAAAACACTTTTCTTGATAAAATATAATGATATGGAACATTTAAACGAACAACAAATATAGGACTACACATAATACCAGCACTTCAACATGTTTGCTGCCATATACAAAATTTTATGCTATTTCTACAGGTCTAATAATGTCCATGAGTTGATACAATGGGGGCATAACAGAACTGAGGGTTCCCATAACCAGTTGCAATGTTTTTTTTTTTTTTTTGCCATGAGTTCTGGTTTAGGATTCTTTTCTTCTTAAGACAAGGGGCCAGGTTCTGACCCTTGTATGAGGCAAAAAATATAGGTTTACAAGACTACAACAAATGTTTATTTCCTCCCCCATCAGACCCAATGAATTCAAATGGACTTAAGTAATTACTGTGATTACTGTGGAATGATGATAAATAAGTACAGAAAAGAATTGTTTTCAATACCTGAGAACTAATTTCAACACGGCCAGTTCGAAGGTTACGAACAGGATGATTTCCTCCATGGTGACCAAATTTCATCTTGTAGGTTGTACCTCCTAAAGCCTGGCCTAGCAATTGATGTCCCATGCAAATTCCAAAAACAGGCACCTTTCCAATGATATTCTTTACTGTTTCAACGGCATAAGGAACAGCAGAAGGATCTCCAGGACCATTGCTGAAAAGTACACCATCTGGATTTAACTTCAAAGTTTCGGATGCTGGCCATGTAGATGGCACAACAGTGATTTTACAGCCATATGATGCTAGACGCCTAAGTATATTATGCTTGATTCCAAAATCGTATGCAACTACCTAAAAGTTCATTCATCAGTACGAAACATTTTTATTACCCAAAATTCAACAAAAGGGAGTCAGGACCAACAGCCTACTGCATAAACTTACATGGAAAGTATCTCTAGGCCCTTCACTGGAGCTAAACTCCCATTCTTCCTTTGTTCTATCAACCCATTCATATGGAGACTTGCACGATACTCCACTTATTAGATCAATACCTGCAAATAAGAAACATAAGCCATGTAATTCCAGCAGAGTTGTCAATCACAGATTGCAGAAAATAGATGTTTGTTCAAATTTCGAGCTACAGCGATATAGTTGCTATTTGACAACACTATGTAGTTTGAACTAAATCGCATATGGTGAAACAATAACAGTTTGTAAAAGTTCCGCTGCGCTATAGTGCCGTTATTTGACAGCACTGAATTCCGCTATTTAAAAACATTTGTGTAATCTCCTTCAATAGTCATCCTTACCAACAATATCCCATGATTTAGACATCTGAAGTAATTCCTCGTCTGTTTTGGAATTGTCAGTGCTCAAAACACCAATAAGGCTGCCATCTTCCCGTAATCTACGTGTGATTGCCCGTGTATCAACATCATCTGTTGCATCACAAAGTACCATCAAAGTCAAAAGAAAAATCCAGAGTTTACATGTAACGTTCTTCTCATAACAACTCCACATATTACTTACAAATTCCCATGACATTCCTTTCGGTTAAGTAATCGCCCAAATCGTTCACACATCTCCAGTTCGAGGTACTGAATACATATCCATTGCAAAGAGACAGGAAGAGACAAAGAGTAAGTATGGAGAAAAGTAAGTAAAGCTCAATCATCGGAAAATATTTGCAAAGCACGAGAACAGAACCTGATACTCAAACTTCTAATTACTAGACCGGAAAGGAAGCACTCTGTTGATTCCTCATCATCTGACAGACAATGAATCAAAAGATGGTTTTTAAAATGGACTCTAAGCACAAGGATTCAAGTGATTATAATTAGTATATAAATAGATAGATAGATACAAACCAAAATTTATGCCAGTATTCCCAATATGTGGATTTGTCATCAGCACAAACTGGCCAGCATAACTAGGATCAGTTAAAATTTCTTGATACCTGAGGAATGGAACACACACATAACAAATGAAACAGAAACTCAATTAAGTCGAAATATAGCCATAAAACAGCAAAAGAATATCACAAGAATTATAATTTGGCTCACCCAGTCAATGATGTATTGAAAACAACTTCACCAACTTGGGTTCCTGAAGCACCAAATGATTTAGCTTTCCAAATTGAACCATCTTCTAGCACAAGTCTAGCATCTGAATTTTTCCATGGCCTTTCTCCATTACCTATACATTAATGCATTCGTTTGTTTAAGCTATGAGTAATCAAATTAAAACCCAACAACACCAAATCAAAAAAGACAACATTTTTCATGGGTTAATTACCAACCGGCAACAAATAATAATGAACAAAAAAAAAACACATAATAAAATATTACCAGAAGAACATCTGACAGAGAAGACAGAAACTTTTGCAGAGGTGTGTGGCGGCGCCTTGGAACCAAAGAGGTCATTGAGAGAAAGGGTGAAGGCCAAAGCTTTTGTCGCCATTATTATGTTTCTTTGTTCTCAATGAAGCTCAGAACAACGTTACACAGAGATATGTCTGAGAAAAAAACCAAATTAGCAGCAACCTAGGTTTTTATTTTCAATTTGCTCTCTCTTTCTTTTTTATTTTTTTTTTAAAAAAAAGAATACTTTTTTATAATTTGGTCCCCTTGCATGGAGTGAGTGGGACTATTGAACTGAAAAAGCAAATTCCCAATTAGTGGTGGATATTTTGTTTTGCCCAAAAATAAAACCAAGGACAGAAACAAGATATCTTCATTTCACCATGGTGTGACATTTTTTTTTATAAAACTTATATTTGGACAGCCCAAATTTCTATACACTTGTGCAACATCTTATTTTATCTATATTTTTTTTTTTATTTCTATGTATCAGTAACATATCACACACACGCACACTTCCTTTCTCAAGTGGTCAGTTGAGCATCAAGTAGTCAATTGGATGTAAGTCGGTCTATAAAAAATTTGGTTTTTTGTTTTTTAGTTAAATTTAATGGCCAAAGTAAGTGAGAAATTCTGAATTCAAATCCGACTTTTGTATATTGCAAGCTCCTTTTCAAATGAATCATGAGTCACACAAGCATTTTCCTTTTTTTATGAGACCATGGTGTGACGTATATTAGAAGATATTACAAGACAGGAAAAGCAAAATCCTCGAGGAAAAAAAGAAAGACAAAACTTAGCATTTTTTATTGAAGAATGCTTTTCATATGACGCTTCAGCATATATCAAACGTAATGAGAGAGCTCGGTGATGTTTTGTGGCAGAGAGAAAATGGAGAAGTGGGTTACAGAAAAATGAAAAAAAAAAAAAAAGAGATATTCTCACTAATTAGGAACAGTAAAGACAAAAGAAAGGGGGAACCAGACCTGTACGTTGTTCTCACTGTTTCTGCTTCAGCATGAGTTTTCCGGCGAGTTTAGAAGGGTGTATTGGATTAGGATTTTAAGAGATTTTAAAAGACTTTTTTATTATAAAAAAGTCTTGTGGTATTCAATCAAGACTCTTTGCAACTTAAAAAAAGTCTTGTGGTATTCAATCAAGACTTTTTGTCATTTAAAAAAGTCTTGTGGTATTCAATCAAGACTCTTCATCACTTAAAAAAGTCTTGTGGTATTCAAAATCATTCAAATTTTAGAGGATTGTTTAATAAATTGGATTTTGATGGATTTTGTGGGTTTTTCTAGTGAAATTTTAGCGTGAAAAAGTCTTTCATGAAAACCTGAGATTTCTTAGGATTGTTTTTTCTTTTAAGATTTTACTATTTATCTCTCTCTCTCTCTCTCTCTCTCTCTCTCTCTCTCTCTCTCTCTCTCTCTCTCTCTCTCTCTCTCTCTCTCTCTCTCTCCTGATCTCTTCCTCTCTCTCATCTCTCTCTCCCTCCCCTCTCTATCTCTCTTTTTTTTGATAAATCAAGAGCACAATGATATAAAAAAGGAATAGAAGACATGAGGACGTCTTGCAGATTCCAGTCTTTGTCAGGTATATATATTATTAAAAAAATGGAAAAAAGAAATACAAAAAAAACTGGGGACATAAACCTAGCTAATGAGTAATTAACACAAATAGTATGTCAACTCAATCAGGTGCTACTAAAAAAATAAAAACAACACCAATTGATGTCTAAAGTGCGGTGTATGGACAAACCGTCAACACGAAACGAATCCAAAGACCAACGACTCCTTGCAACACCAACAAGGATAATGTCTCTTTCGAGCCAAACAATCCAACATCAAACAGGTAGGCCGATGAGAATTTTGAAATCTCCCCCAATTTATATAGTACCAAACTTCATGAAGGTGAGAGATTCGACCGCCAACACGGATACAGAGTATTGTGAAATAAAATAAAATAAAATAAATAAAATAGTATGTACTGAGAATATTGTGAAAGATAGTGTGTTATAATCATTTTCTTTTCAACAAGTCCTTAAAATTCATAAAATATTTTAAAATCTTATAAAATCCCTAAAATCATTTCAAATCCTTTAAAATCTTATGATGTAAATCCATTGAAATCCAAATTGTAAATCTTGATAGTCTTTTAAAATCATGAAAGTCATTAAAATCATGTAAAGTCTTTTAAAATCCTCAAGACTTTTTTAAACAAAAATTGTCCTTTAAAATCTTAATTCAATACACCCCCCTTAGTGGGGCAGCGGCTGTTTTTTTTGCTGTTATAGGGTTTTCATTTTTCCTACAGAAGGATTTTAATTGTTAATTGTTAATCTTGTCTTTAGTGAATGGTGATGAGCCTAATCAAGAGGAATTGGATTGGGCTCCAAATTAGATTCAAATGTCTTTCTGAAAATTGCTTTTTAGACACTTATGGTTTGCTCGTTGTTAGTCTCTAATTGAAACCATTTAGATAGTGATTTGACCGATTTACGTTAAATGATAGTTAATTACGAGTATCGTTTTGTCGCCAACAGCACCTAACTACCCTTCAATCAATGGGGTAGCACATAATTATAAGGATAGGTTAACTAGTGTCACGTCTATAAAAAAATATTTTCTTAGAAATTGTGTATTTTATTTTTTGAAACTTGAAAAGGTCTTTTCATGCTAACTTTGTCTTTTTTTTTATTTTTAATTGCTTAACTAGTTTTTTGGGATACTAGTTAGCATGACCCTAATAATAATAATGTTAAATCTTTTGAGAAAAATTTTACCCCATCGTAATCTTACATGATTCGAAAGATTAGTTTTACAATTACGCGCAAAAAATATCCAATTTCAAAAAATAAAAATAAAACAAAAGTATAAAAGTCAATTTCAATCTACATGTATAGCTTGTTAAAAAAAAAACTACATGTATAACCTGGTTTAGCCATTCTTTTTATGAAATTGAAGAATTAATAACACCCTATTAAGACAATCCATCTGATCACTATTACAAGTAAACGAAGTAAATCTACATTTAATTTTTTTTTCAAGTTTATCGTATAACCTAGTTCAACAGTTATTTTTTTTCTCAAATCTATTAAATAATTGATATATCTAATTTATTTTATGGATTATCAATTATTCTTTTAAAAAACATAATTATTCAAAAAATTAAAAAAGAGAATCTTTATTTATATTGGTGATAAAAGAGAGTAAATTAAAATTACCCTGAAAAAGACAAAAAAAAAAACCAGCTTTTGAGAGTACTATTAATTTCACCTTTTAAATTTGGTAGCAATTACTTAGACTATGTGCAATGGTTGTGTTGAATGAGAGATTCAACTGTTGAAGCCTTTGCAATGGTTATTTTAGTGGTGTTGAATGATGAGTTGGAGGAGAGAGATGTTGAATGTATTCAACACAAATTAAGCCTGTCCGAACCGCCACGTGGCGATGCATGATTGGACCAAACTGGCGCGTGTGGCACACGCGCAGACCAAAGCGTGTGAGCGCAGAAAGCAGAGAGAGAAGATGCTTTTGTGATAATGGCAGACACGTGTCAGCTTCTGATTGGCTCGCTGGATTTTTATTATCTTAATAATTTCAACTCAATTATTTCATTGTAAATTAATTTAAAAAAAAAAATTACCAAAATTCATGATTTTTTTTCCTCTATAAATAGAGACTTGGTTCATTTCATTTGGACACAGAAAAAAAAACCAAGTTTTTCAGTATCTTAAGCTTATTACTATCCTTCTATTAGCTATCCTTTTGAAGTTTTAAACTTCTTTTGAGTGAAATGGATCCCAATAATAATAATTTCAACACCCAGAATTCTTCTAATTACCCATTTAGCTACCAAAATCCCAACAATTATCAACATCCAAATCAATTTCCAAACCAACGTCCTCAAAACATGCATAATTTTGGTTTTGCACCAAATTTCAACCACCCATCCTCTGTTCCAAACTTTAATCCATATTATGGATCTATGATGGGATATTCATCTCAAACACCCCCGTTTAGTGGTTATATGCCAATGGGAAATGAAAACTTTCCGAGTGTTGGTGCACCTGAATTTCCTGAATTTTCAACACAAATAACTCTTGGTGGCATGACAAGTGGTAACGAAGTCACTCCAAATCCAGAGGATTCAACTCCTAAGAGCAAGAAAGCCCAGCAACCAGCATGGAACACTGAACAAAATTTGGTGCTAATTAGTGGGTGGATTAAATATGGAACAAACAGTGTTGTTGGGAGAAATCAGAAAGGTGAAACATATTGGGGTAAAATTGCCGAGTATTGTAATGAGCATTGCTCATTCGATCATCCGCGGGATGGTGTTGCATGCCGAAACCGTTTTAATTATATGAACAAAATACTGAATAAATGGATTGGCGCTTATGAAAGTGCTAAGCGTATGCAACGAAGCGGTTGGTCGGAGAATGATATTTTGGCAAAAGCGCAAGAATTATACGCGAGTCGGAAGAATATTCACTTTACTTTAATGGCAGAATGGCACGCTCTCCGTGATCAACCACGTTATGGTAGTCAAGTAGGAAATATTGGCTCAGGCAGTAGTGGATCCAAGAGATCTCACGACAGTGATGCATGTGGCTCAAACTCTGTAGGATCTACTGCTCGTCCAATGGGTAGGGAGGCAGCTAAGAAAAAAGGTAAAAAGAAAAGTAAGGAAGCTGCCTTGGAGGTGGTGGATAAAGAGTGGGTTGAATTCAAACAATTCAAGGAGAAAGAACTTGAACGATTGGATAAGATAGCGTCGGTGCAACAGGAGGCTAACCAATTGATGAAAGAAAAGACTCATGCTAAGAAAATGAAAATGTATCTAAAACTAAGTTCCGAGGAGAATCTCGATGATCGGAAGCAAAAGTTGTTGGATATGTTGAGCCAAGAGCTGTTTGATAATTAATTTCAATCAAATTGTATGTGGATTTAGGCTGTAATGTATGAGTTATTGTGTAATTTCAATCAAATTGTGGCTGTAATGAAATTGTCCGTTGATTAATTTCAATCAAGTAATTTCAATCAAATTTCAATCAAGTCCCCACTGTTTGCTTTAATAATTGTCCGTGACTTTTGGTTGTAGTGTTTGCTTTAATAATTGTCAGTGATGTCTGTTGTGTTTGCTTTAATAATTGTTTGTTACTTTTGGCTGTAGTGTTTGCTTTAATAAATGTCAGTGATATCTGTAGTGTTTGCTTTAATAATTGTCCGTGACTTTTGGCTGTAGTGTTTGCTTTAATAATTGTCAGTGATATCTGTTGTGTTTGCTTTAATAATTGTCCGTGACTTTTGGCTTTAATGTTTGGAAATTATTGTGTTTGAATATGTACCACCCAATCCTTATCTGAGTATTAACTCAATACAATAACTTATTTCGAATCCGTCAATGTCCACCACTTAATGTACTTGTATATAGGGACTCATAGATACATACATTGAATCACCAATATCCCAAATCTCATTCAATCTACTTCAAAATATCACAAAAAACTATTAATGGATCCATCAGAATATCCTTTTGATATCGCAGCCTACAAACACAAATGTGAAATGGAAGAAACTTATATGGCCAGCCGATTCAGAGAGCGTCGAAACAAAATATTGGAAGATAGTGCACCTCGTAGTAGAAAATATCTCAATAGAGATCATGCAGCGGCAAACCAAAGACTAATTGACGACTACTTTGCCAATGAGCGTACATATGACGATGCAATGTTTCGTCGTCGGTACCGGATGCAAAAACATGTTTTCCTTCGAATCGTTGGGGACCTTTCAAGTAGTGATAACTACTTCACCCAACGAGTTGATGCAGCCAATAAAGAAGGTATATCACCGTTAGCAAAATGTACCACAGCAATGCGAATGCTAGCATATGGTGTGGCAGCAGATGCGGTCGATGAATACATCAAAATAGGAGGTACTACAACATTGGAGTGCTTACGTAGATTCTGTAAAGGAATCATACGATTGTATGAGCAAGAGTACCTGAGAGCACCAACCCAAGATGATCTGCAAAGAATACTACATGTAAGTGAAATGCGGGGGTTCCCAGGGATGATCGGGAGTATTGATTGCATGCACTGGGAGTGGAAAAATTGTCCTAAAGCATGGGAAGGTCAATTTGCTAGGGGGGATAAGGGAACCACCACAGTTATTCTTGAAGCAGTTGCATCTCATGATCTATGGATTTGGCATGCCTTTTTTGGATGTCCGGGAACATTGAACGATATAAACGTTCTAGACCGGTCACCAGTGTTTGATGATGTGGAACAAGGAAAGGCTCCAAGTGTGAATTTTTTTGTGAATCAACGTCCCTATAACATGGCATACTATCTAGCTGATGGTATCTACCCTTCTTATCCAACTTTCGTCAAATCGATCAGACTTCCTCAAAGTGAACCCGATAAGTTATTTGCAAAAGTTCAGGAGGGATGTCGGAAGGACATCGAACGTGCATTTGGAGTGCTTCAAGCTCGATTTAAAATCATCCGTGAACCAGCTCGCTTGTGGGACATAGACGATTTGGGTATCATCATGAGGTCATGCATCATATTACATAATATGATTGTTGAGGATGAACGAGATACATATGCTCAACGTTGGACCGATTTTGAGCAATCTGAGGCAAGTGGATCTAGTACACCGCAACCATACTCGACCGAGGTGTTACCCGCTTTTGCAAATCATGTGCGTGCTAGATCCGAATTGCGTGATCCAAATGTTCATCGCGAATTGCAAGCAGATCTAGTGAAGCACATATGGGAAAAGTTTGGAATGTTTCATGATTAAAGATGATTTGTATCGTACTAATTAAGTTACTTGTGTCGTGTGCTTAATTTGTTGTCTTGCATTTTAAGTTATTTGTGTGCCGCGTGTTTAATGTATTGTATTGCATTTTAATTTAAGAAAATAAAAATTAATTATTTAAATAAATTTTGTTTTTACAAAAACACTAAAAAATAAATTGTTAAGTTTTTATTATTTTAATTTAATTATAATTAAATTAGTTTGTAATTTTATGTAATTATAAAAACAAAATATAAAATTAAATAAGAATATGAAATAAAAAATGGTGGGGTAGAGTGAGTGGTGTGGTAGAGTGTTGAATGAAAAACCATTGGAGAGGGTATGTGTTGAATGGTGTGTTGAATTATTATGTGGAAGAGAGAGAAAATGATGTGGAGTGTTGGGAATTGAAAAAGTGTGTGTTGAAGGGTGTTGAATATAAATGACCATTGTAAATGGTCTTATTCCAACCAAACTCCAAACGTTATTGTCGAGACGAGACAGCACAGACAAGACACACCACAGTACAGCTACTACAACATCTCTCTCTCTCTCTCTCTCTCTCTCTCTCTCTCTCTCAGTTGTTACCGTTAACCATGGCAGACTTCGAAAACCACCACCACCATCAACAACAACAACAAGTAGTTTCCCGTGAAACAGCTTTCCAAGCATTGAACACCATCATCCAGCTCCATTTCGAGAAAACCCTTGAGAAGAAACGTGCCATAGACCTTCAAAAGAAGGAACTTCACAAGCTCTTCCAAATCTTCTTCATCTTCCTCAGCTTAGTTTTCCTGGCACAATCAATGTCACCACGTCTTCAATGTCGCCATTGTTGGATCCCAATCACACTTCTCTCCATGGCTCATCTCATCTTCTATGTGTCTGTAGCACAGACACTTAGATGTATCAATGGATTCAAGTATCAGAGAAGGTGTCATAAGCTTACACTTGGGTTGGCAACTGAGAAGCTTAGGGATATGAAGATGAGGTTGAGTGGTGGTGGTGATTATGATACTATTGGTGATGAAGAGTTTGAGATTCATTATCAGGAACCTCCTGAGAGTTATTTTGGTAAGTTTAAGAGGAATTGGGCTCTTCATTTTGGGTTCTTGATCTTGATCTATGGTTTTATGATCTCTTCTTCTGTTGTTCTTCTATGTTTTTGAGATTGGGATTTTGGGTTGTTTTAGTTCAAGTTAAATGCTTTGTAATGTAATAGTATCTATCAGATTTTTGTTAGAGAGAAAGAGGTCTAATTGATAGTAGCATTAGCTTGTTTTTGTTTGTGTGTATAAAACCGTATGATTTGAATTCATTTCAACTTATTCAAGTGTCCATTCTGAAATGATAGTTTCTCTTGTGCAATCATTTTGACAGTCATTTTCCAACAAAGGGACTAACTAGCACTAAGCAAGCCTATTAAGAAAGTAAACTACTTTTTTACATTAAGCAAAACTAATCCCATTACTTAACTTTTCACCATCTAATTACCATTACTGATTTGATTCAGCATATTCGGGCTAAAAATAATCCCATCCAGTGGGTGCAGATAAAACTTGGATTAAAAATTTGAGTTTTCTGACTGAATATCCTTCACTACTCTTCCAGTTAGAGTGAGCACTTAACGTTACATAAATAGATACAAAAATCTTGACTTTATTGTGAATAAAATACAACCAATTAAATTGGATCCTACACAGCCACATTAGTGACCAGCTCTGGTGGGAAGCTTTGAGAAGCCGTATTGCCTCCTAAGCTGGGGAGAGAGCATTGCATAATGTCTTGTACGCATTTACACACAGTTTGAATCTTTCTTCAGCCATTGCCTGCAATCACGGAAAGGTCAAGTGAGACATAAGATCATAATGGCATAGGACATACATACATACATACATATAACCAAAAAGAAGTGAGGGAGAGAGAGAGAGGTGGCTTTTATGGTGCACCTATTATTTATATGTAATCAGTTTTTTTTAGAATACAAGAGTCAGAAGCCCAACAAGAGAGAACTACAAGCAAACTAAACGCTGGGCAGCAAGCAACACCCTATGTAACTCGTGTTTTTAAATAGCAGCTATAGCGGCAATATAGCGCTACAACATAGCAGAATTTGAACACATCACTATTATTCTGTAATATACGCGATTCAAGATAAAATGTTGTCAAATAGTGGCGCTATAGAATGCTGCATATCAGAATTTGAACAAACCACTATTTTATGCGATCTGGCAGCAATCCACAGTTGTCAACATTGTATGTAACATCCTTCCAATTTCTTTTTTGTTTTTAGCATTTATAAAAGATGCAGATAGGCTAAACAAATATTCAAACTAACCTGCGAAGGGCCTTGATGCTTATCAGGATGCCATTTTAAAGCTGATAATCGGAAACTGCAAGGGCAATAAAGTGCTATCACCAGTTTGTAATGTGTGAATGATATTGTATGAGACCTTGCACTAAACAGAAAACCTAAAGCACTTACGCATTTTTAACATCTTCTATCTTTAATGGACCTGTTGGAGGCAAACCAAGAATAGTTCTATCAGAACTTGATCCTACACGGCAAGAACCATCATCTTTATCACTACCATCATCCTCATCATCACTTGCACTTTTCCACTTGTTTGTGTTTGTCTTATTTGTATGTTCCCTCCATTCAAACCCGTATGTGGAATGTGCAGAAGAAGATCCATTCGTATTGCAGAAGGACCATGTATAACTTCGGTTACCAAATGTTGCGTGAAATATCTGTTCAGGGTGGCCATCAGCTTCCTCACAAAAACTTTGTCTTCTGATTTTTCCTGTACAGTGGAGATCAATAATTAGGGAAGCGAACAAAATTTAAGAAACATTTAGCGTGTGTTTGGTGGTAGATTACATTATATGCGGATGTGACTTTGGAGAAGCAGCTACATTGTAGCTTTCATGTTACTTGTAAGAAAACTACAAAACTAACACTAATGACGTGATTTTAGAATCATGGACGCGGAACCAAATGAGCAATCAGTGAACAAGGAAGTTGCAGTGGCATAACTAAACATCTTTAATCCATGTTATTAAATACTAGTCTAGAATGTACAGATAGTAAAGTGTGTGGTCACTAAAATGTGTACAAAAATCATAATTAAAATAAAACTATAATGATTGCACTCCAAAGCTTATATATTTCGCTGGAAGTGTGCACTTCATAACTTCCAGAATATGAATTAACAAGGAATTTGTTGCAATGTCAGGGGTTTTTGTAATGTTTCAAAATCTCATTGGAGTTTTATGCAATTTCATCAATATAACTTGCTACAAGATCCTCAACTTATAACCAGAAATGGAAATTTTAACCAATACAGACAAGTGATCCGCGTTGAGAAAGGAAAAAGTAAAAAAGAAAGTGTGAATTGAAAGGAACTCACGTTTATTTTTCTTTTGTGGTTTTCCACCAAACCGTTGACCAGACTTTGGTTGACCTTTATTGGAATAGCTATTTGAATGACCATCAGAGTTTCCATCAAGCTTCCAATTTGTTTTTTTGTCCTAAGGGAAATGCACAACACTAAACATCGATATTGCAATTTTTTGACAGTAATTCTAATTCTAATATATAAAGTATAACACAGTAATGAGGTGTTAGGTGCATGTAAAAATAATATCCAAATGCCTAAAAAAGGACAAGTTGCAATTTTTTCAGATAAAAATGAGTTCATTAGCATCTCTACGATTGATCGTGGGAGGACATAAATCTGCAGCCACTCAGCATGTATTTCTTAGTTTTAAATTGCAGCTATTGGCTAAAATTGTAGTATTATTTCATGCTTGTAGCATACACTCACAATTGTCAGCGCGCACACACAAAGAGAATGCATTATACACATGTCTTCTTTATTCTGTTCACAATTTCCCATCCTACATTCGTTATCTATGAATATGGGCAATGCTGACAAATTCATGATCAAAACCTATCTAGATAGTGCAAAAGTATCATCTAAAAAGGGGCTAGTTCTTGCATCTGCAGTCCATCTTAATTTAATTCACAAACTTTGCCCACATTATCCATAACAATTAAGCAAACATTGCAACCACGGTGAATAAAATAAAAGATAATACTATTAAAAGACAAAGTTTCTGAGTGGAAACTAGAAAGCATACCTCAAATGAAAATCTTGAGGATCCACCACTGTAAAGGAGATGTTTAAGAGCTTTTTTTGCATCAGCACGCTTTTGACGAGTAACAAATCTGATATGGTCCTGAAATTGATATTTCCAGCATCACTGAAGAACAATATAAATAACTGTGTGGATTTCAAATAAGCAAGGTTTTCCCCACAAGAGTTGCATAAATAGCAATAAAGAATGAATTATATCGGTCCTAAGCTGCATGCGAAACAAATTCCAATCCAAACTCCTCACGAATCCCAACGGAGATAGGAGATCATAGTTCAAAATTGCTTGAGCTTGAAATTGGACCGTTGGTGTGCAATCCAATCTAATACATACAAAACTAAGGAGGATTTTGTTTCAAATTGTATCATTGTATTTCTATTATAATTAATTAGGGCTTGAACCCCATCATCTACAACGGGAAACTGCGTTTTCAATGCATACGTAGTGTAAGGTGTAGAAAAATTGCACCTTACATAAATAGTTTAACAGGTTCCCCTTAACTCAGGTGATATCATGTGTGAATGTCTATAGCAGTATAAGAAGCGCGCAACTGGAAATCCCCGGATTGTTCTATCCAATTATAAATTGACGAAATTCATTCACTTGTTCTGATTTAAGATATGCTCTTATTAGGAATCTTCGTAAGACCTTTGATTCAGAACATTCATAGATGTTACCAGTCACAATATTAAATAATGACAAGAAAACAGTTTGCATATATACTGTTCATAAGTAGACTTCAAAAATAACCATGCGCTGCTAGAAGCATAGAACAATTGAATCTATGCGTTGGCACTAAGCATTTTATCCAATTCAAAATGCATTGAGGCTCCATGATCTCAATATCCCAATCAAAGTTGAGGTCTGACGCAAATATGACAACCAATTTATCAATGCAGAAAACTTAAACTAGCAATGATACACTTCCCATAATTTAGTCTAGTTGACTGCTTTAGAACACATAAAATACTTCATTTTTTTTTCCTGTTCATAAATTGCTTGCAATCAACAACCACGACACCGAAACATCTACAGAAGAAAATGAAGCAAAATATTCATATGCCTTTTTCTTCTCAAGCTAAATGCTACAAGGCATACCTTAGATGATTGTTGCTGTCCTTTTCTTGTATCCTGCAAGGACCAAACAAAATATTCATTAATTTCAACACTTTCTCGTAGCTGGTAACAAATCCGGCATCCAAATGAGAAACATGAGAGTCAATTGAAACACACAAATTTCTTTCTCAAAGGCGAATATAATAATTCCAATACACAAATGTAGCAATTTAATTCTCAGCCAAAGTTGCATAACAATAAACAAATCAACAGAAAAAAACTCACGGGGTTACTGTTCCATTTGTGACAGGAACAAGGAGTGGAATGAAAAGCAGAGAAATGAGAAACCGATGGAATTATGTGATTCTTCATCGACAAAATGTTTCGCCATCGTGCTATTTGCATATCTACGAAGATCAAAAAAGCTTTTCCAATTTCCTATGAATCAATGTTCGAAGGAATCTAGATATGCTTATACGAGGATGTAGTTTA
The DNA here is from genome assembly GCA_018208015.1 of Medicago ruthenica. NCBI lineage: Eukaryota > Viridiplantae > Streptophyta > Magnoliopsida > Fabales > Fabaceae > Medicago > Medicago ruthenica. The sequence continues at coordinate 83,099,190 of CM031373.1, read as the reverse complement.
AGGAGAACGGTTTTGGGGTGGACTAAGGTAAAGACGCCGAGGTTGTCTTCTCTCCTAGTCCTAGTTCTGGTTCCCCTCGATCATAGGAAAACCATGGGCCCCAATATTATTGTATTATTATTATTATTGCTACCAACACCACCAATTTGACTACTAACATGCTCATCTCCACTACTCAAATGAATCTAAAGTCTAATGTTTAAGAAAATCTATTAAATGAGAAGTCTTTTCTGTTAGGCAAGACTACAAAAACAAGCTTATGTCTTATAGCTTATAAGCTTGTCTGGCAAACAAAGACCTGTTAGGTAACAGTTTTTTCGTCAGGAGCTTATAACTTATTTCAGGAGCTTATAACTTATTTTTCAGACGCTATTTCAACTAGCGTTTGAGCCTATAGCTTATTGTGTTTTTCTTCCTGTTTTACCCTTACTATTTTATTTAAATACCACTTTTACCCCGTATGTTTTATTATAATTTAAAATAAAAAATAAATGTATTAAATACATGGAATACCAACGATCATGCACAGAGAGATAAAAATGGGTTCTACTGCTTCTTCATTCTCTCTGTATCGTCATTCTCCTTCTCCACCATTCCTTCATTGTTTCTTCTCCTTTCTTCATCTAGACTTGCGATTTTTCCCCTATTTTCTTCAGTCTTTGCATTGTTGTTTAAAAGAGTTGTTTGATTCATAAATAGATTGAAAAACTCTAAACCCCGATTTATTTTTTTATTATTATTGATGAATAGATTAGAATATTTGTTCTTTGATGTCCAATATTATACATATTTTGTGCCTGGATTCTATATATATATTTGTGCAAAGAATGAATTGAATATGCAAGTATTTTTTAGCTCTATAGGTTATATATATAGGTAGTTAAGGAATATTAAGCGATAAACTTATTTTTATTATTATTTTGGATTAATATAATTGTAGTTAAGATTATCTTAATTCGTACTTAAATGACAATGATATTGTTGTTGTTGTTGTTGTTGTTGTTGTTGTTGTTGTTGTTAATGTATGTTGTTCTTGTCTTCATAAAAAATTGAATGATATAAAAATATCCTTTTATGTCATTTTACATCTATCAGCTAGTTGAACCGCTAATTTTACAAAACACTTCAATTAGCTTATCAGCCATAAGTCATCAGTCATCAGCTATCAACCATCAGTCATCAGTCATAAGCTATAAGCTATCAGCTAACTTATCAACTATCCGCGATTTTTGTCAAACAGACCCAATAAAAATGGAGATCGGCGACGAGATTTATAGGGGTCATTCTTAAACGATTTTAATTGACATACGCTGTCTGAATAATGTTGTTTTACACTAACATCTTGTTGAGAGAATTGAAAGTTGATAGTAAACAAAGGAAAATGAGAGAAAAGGTTGAACTATGAATCATTATTCTTGATTAACTTGCAAATGAAGTAATTACAATTGTTTATAGTGATTCAATGAGAGATCAAGATAAACTACTATGCTTTTCACCTCATAGGATGATAACTAACTTTCCTAAACATAAGGGGAGAAGTTATAACTGTTTTTCGAACTCAAAACTAGCCCAAACTTCGATAGCTTATGGTACAAGTAAGTGAGGTGTATGATGTTCTTCCTTATCATGTAACAAACTTGATTCCAATGCAAAAACCGGATAACAAGCTACTTTATGTAGTGTGTTTGATATCACGAAGCACCTAAATAAATATGTTGTTTGATACATATGTTTCTTGCCATATGTGTTTAATTAAAGTTAGTTTTGACAAGAGAATGGAAAAGCGTTTGATAAGCTATAATAATTGAATAAAGAGAATGTATTCAATTTACACTCCCTCTTATTTTCTCCATAACCAATAATCAATAAAAATTGTTTATATTCATGTGAAACTTATTCCGAGGAGAACACAAAAAGCTATACCCTAAATTATTATGTTTTAGTTTTTTTTTTTAATAAGTGTGAATTGATTGTTTTTTTGTTTATAATTTAGAACGGATGGAGTATGTCATTCTCCATCTTCCCTTCTATTTCTTCTTCTTCAAAGAATATAATTATGATCACTTTGACTCAAAAAAACTATGATCGCTCATTTCTTATTATTTATGGTATTCATCTTTCAAATTCTAACTTTCATGTGATATATATTGTATTCCTAAAAAAAAGTGATATATATATATATATATATATATATATATATATATATTGTAATTAGTTATTTGATTGGTAAAAATGATAAACTTAAAAGAAAAAATAACTACAAGAAACTTCGGTATCTCTAATGAAGTTAAAAGTCTAAAGCCCTTAACCTAGGATCTTTGACTACGCCACTAAATATATAAACTGTTGATCAACCAATAAATGATTATTTTTAATTCCACACACGCACCATTCAAAGATGAAAGCAAAAGGGATAAGGAATATGGTTGCTACTGCCTGTCTATAGAAAACAAAGATGAAATTGTTGATGCCATGATCAAATGCAGCTTTTGAGAATACAAACATAGTTGCGTATATAGTTTGTATCACAAACACAACCGCATATGGCTTCGTTCCTTTCATTATTCTTGTTATCCTTGGCTTTGGGTTTGAGAGGAGGGCTCAGTCTAGGGTGGATGAGTGTTTCATATCATCCACCGTGCGCGAGTTTTATGAGCCGTTGGATTGATAATGTTACACAGATTTATCATAGACGGTCAATACCTTACACTTTTCTTTTCTCTCTCTTCCCTTCATCTCTCTGGTCTCCTTGTTTCTACATTTGCTGTGTTTTTCTGCCATGGATTTCATCATAAATACCTAGAAAATAAATGCAATTCTTCTATATAAACGCATAGGCTTTAGACTACAACCAAATAATTAATGTTTAAATCTACTAATTAACCTAATAAATTTCATGACTGTAATGAAATTCTTGTGTATTTGCAGACAATCAAACTTCTCTTGTTTTTGCATAATTTAATGAAATATATGAACACCAATCAACATCTCAAAATTCATATAAAATCCTTTTGATGAAAATTTTCCTCTTCTTGCATACAAGCTAAATCCAGAATTTGTTTATGACTGTTGGAACAAAATTCATAACTTCCATCCAAATTCTATTAATACAAATAAGAAATTTTTAATTGTGTAAAAAACAACAACAAAAGGAGGTGCTTGTTGTTGTTGTAGGATAAGCTTCAAAAGTGGGTTAAGAAATTTGTCTTTTATTTTTTTAGTTTTCTGCAATTTCTTGCTTTTTATGAGCTTCATAAGAAAAATTGAATCAATTATGGAGATGCAGAGAGATGAGAGAGATGGGAAAGAGAGAGAAAATATATGTATAACCGTATAAGGTAACGATGGTGCATGATAGAGAAGAAGGCAATGAAAGAGAAGAATTGAGGGGGGGATATGCTACAACCAGATGTATGGATAAGCTCACTTTTTTCACTCTCCCACCGTGAGAGATATGCTAAGCTTATGCACCCTAGAAGGGCGCTGTCTCCGGTGAGAGACCTATATAGGTCTCCTACTGTGGGAGACCCCTTTTTTTTTGTTGCAAACCAATTAAAAACTATTGGATATACATAAATGACATTGAACGACTGTGATGTATAGGGAATATGATCCACTAACGTTAATATTTAAACTTTTTTTTACACAAGTTAAAATTTAAATATAAATCTCAATTTTAAAAAATGAAATGTAAAGTGGAATTAAACTTAAGAAAGAGTGTTTTGGGAATTGTCACAAATTTTTTTAAAACCCAGCAACAGTTTTGAAACATTATATTGAGTTTTTTATTTTTTGGTTACAATTGCTAAAACATTGTAATGGAGTTTGATAATTTTAATGAAACCTCTCTAAAATTAAATTTTTAAGAGTCCATGTATGAAAGTAGCATGTATCAAGTGTTGAGAAGTGGTTTAAACGTGGGCGACAACATATCATTTGAGTTGTATTTACGAAAATGCAGCTATCATATGAGTTGTATTTACAAACATGCATAAATCGGGTTAATATTCCCAATCATATATATTTTCTTACATATTCTTTTAATGCAAAAAACATATATATATATATATATATAATCCACAAATCATACCCAACCCATTGGTAGCTCATTCTAACCGGATGTCTGTTCCAAGTCTTGCGAGGCTTTTTGTGTTTGCTCTCTGCTCTTTCCCCAGAGCACACTGTATAGTCCTACTACTAACATGAACCCACCTAAAATGCTGAAAAAACACCAAAAACATGCAATCACCGAGTTAAATTGGTAATTTAAAAAAAGACATGGATATTCATATACTCTTTTTTATTGGTAATTTTGTACAATTATTAGACCTATCTCATCTCAAGGAATTGAATTAACTAATGCGAAAAATAAAATAAAAAATTCTAATTTGTGAATTAACAACCATAAATAAAGACAAAACTAGATAAATGTTTCGAAATTTCTTAAGAAGTGGATGGAATTACCTTCCCAAACTTATTATATCGCCGAAGAAAATTATAGAGGAGAAGATTGTAATAATAAGAGCCAGTGGTGTTGACATGGCAAGAAACACAGGCCCTTTCTTCTCTATGACCCATGCCATTAAGTAATATCCGACCCCTGTGACAATAATTCCCTACCAACACAAATTGATTACTAAGTTAAAGAATCTAAAAGTAGTACATGTTTTTCATTGAGAAGAACAAAATTTTAATTTTAAAAAAATTGAATAAAGTTGAATGCACCGGACATGCATTTCTATTTTGAATTCTTTAATACGTGTCATATTATGTGTCACAAGGGTGTATGTTACCATTTTCCACAAAATTTTAATCTCTTGCAAGTAAATGACATCACAACATTTCTACTCTCAGCATAAAAATTAATAATATTTTTTTTTAAATATATTATAATGCGTAGTGTATAATACTAAAAGTTGGTATAACCAAATTAAATTAGTAGGAGATGAAATTGAGATGATTACACAATAGGCTACAGCGAGGAGGCTGACGTTCCAACCCAATTTCCACTGCACAATGTCCCTTTCTATGGCCAAGGCAATAGCTAAAGACTGAATTGAGCTTAAGAAACATTGGAGAGTCGTAAAGATCAACTTTGAAGGGTAGTCTTTTATGACAAAAGCCTAATTAATCAATTGGAGAAATTTAGATGTAAGAGTTTTTTTGACTAGTTAATTAATTAAAGGTTGAACACTAATTAAAGGGGAACAATTAATTAAGGTTACCTGTAGCACCAACCATAGGCCCCAAAACGTGCTGGAGAGCAGCAAGAAGAAGCAACCTTTTATCCATGTACCAGATGAAGAATGACTTTGATCATGTTGTTTATGGTATCCTAGAAGGTGATGATGATGGCTTAAAAGTTTTAAATGAGGACCTTTATAAAAGGCAAGGGTAGCTGCACCAGCCAAACATGCCACAATGCCTACCAACTTAGCAATCCCAGATCCCGTCTTTATTTTCAAACTTTCAATCCTGAAATACCATATTCTCACATAAATTAATAGTGTACTCTTATTGATTAATTATTAGATGATGATATGTCACACACAGTTGCAAGTTATTCGTTTTGCTGTTTTGAGGCCAAAACAATTTATATGGTACATAATTCTTGTACCCAAGTTCATGCGATCATGTGATAGATTGTTACATTCACGTCTTTTTTTAATCATGATGTTATTGATACAATCTTCATTAGAGGGTCATATAAGACGAGTTCTTCATTCTCAATCAGATTTTCTTCCTGTCTACTTGGACGTTTGTAAAATGGAGTTTGAAGAAAATCACGGCAAAAAACTACGTAAACGTATAAACTAGTATTTGAAGCTTCTGGAAATTATGGAAAAATGCATAGGAAAGTGTGCAAACGTGCTCTTGTGTGTTGCAAACTAGAAACCAAACACACACTTCATATATCAAACCTCAAATCATTTTTTTAAGGTCATTAAGTCTATTACCACTCAGAATGATCATTGGTTGGTTAATGTTTGCGTCTATATTTCTTAGTAATGACCAATGTGAAATATGATTCCAAAATCTCCAACCATCCTTTCTTCTCAAGTACATATATGAGTGTAACAAAAAAAAAAGTACATATATGAGCACAAGCTTTCATTATGCTCAAAATGTGAAATGCCTTGTTGGTAAGGGTGGCAAAACGGGTTTAGTTCGACGTGTTGATCCATAATTAACTCGCTATTTTAGATGAGATGAGTTGAAATTTTGAACATTGTCACTCATTTACTCAAGTTAGTCCATCTTGTTGAAAAAATGAGACAGTGACTAGGCATACAGGTTCATTGGGATTGTTTACAAAAACTCTGTTTTTTAGTAATTATTTATGTCGTCTATTAATGAAGTTTCTCACTTTAAGTGAGCTATTTTAAATTTTATTACTTGTGTAATGAATGATTGTTGGATCAAGTTGAATTTTAGTGGACTAATTTTCATTTTTTTGTCAAATAAAATTTGATCAACCAACTCGCTTAAAATCAACACATTAAATTTATTTTTATCTGTCTCTGTGAGCAATACTCATAACTCAGTTGACAAGAATAATGCATTATAATATGTAGAGGCCGAAGTTCGAACCTCGAATACTCTCACTTATTCACATTACAAGGTGAATTATAGCCAGTAGTCACTAGACTACTTAAAAAAAAAATATTATCTGAATTTTAGTATTGATGAGTCAACCTATCAACCTGTTGAGGGGGTGTGGCAGGAGTTTCAATTCACCTACGCAAATTGGCCACCCGCCCCCACTTTAGACGAATTGGTGGCAGGACAGACCAATTAACGGTACATATCGACCTGTTTTGTTATCCAGGCTTGTTGGGGAGAATCTCCATCATCGAGACTAATTTTACGTGATCACATCTCTAATCTTAAAAGTTGTTTTAAAATTGTAGAGTGTTATACGTTGATTATGAGGGTTTTTCTTTCTTTCTTGGGTGAATACGTTGCTTACTTGCTTATGAGGTTAGCAACAGCACACTAGATGTGATTTTTTGGATGTGAGCTAGAGTAGAATTGTGTTGGGCTAGGTTTGTCCGCTTGGACTCCTTTGCACTAAATTAATATACAAATATATATGGCCAATTTTTTTTTATTTAATTATATGAGACAAATGAGAATGACTAGAAATTTTTTACAAGAGTTAAAATATATTAGTCTTCTGATCTCAAGGCACAATTTTGTCATTTGTAAAAAAGGTGTCTCAGTAGATAAATAAATGTTTGAGCTGATCATAAACTACATTTAGTCTTGATTTCCAATAGCCTCGATTTCAACTAGTGTGTGACATTTTAGTGCATCGGAACAACAACTCATTAGTTGAGGCCAAGGGGCTAAAATATATGTAAATTGTAAGCCCTCTTACATCATGGCTTAGACTTTCAATCCCTATAGATTGCACCAGTTCAGATTACAAACCATATTTTCGAGGTATTGTCCCATTTTGAGTCCTATGTGAAACCCTTAGAATTTTGTCATTTGTAAAAGATTTACGACGTGGATTCAAGTGTGTAATATTGTTTATAAACTACTTTTTATCTCAATTCCCATATGTGAGAATTTCGGTGTACTCAAATAAATGGAATCTTAATCTGATATATCTTTAATTGCCCCATGTCCTTTTTCTTTTTCATCTTTTGGTGTCAATAATCACAATGATCCTTCTTATTATATTTAAAGCATATAGTATTTGTCTGGTTCTTTTGTCTAAAATGCGACACATTTTCATTCATGATCTATACATAGTAAAACAGCATATGATTCATGATTTTTCTAGTTGGTATTAAAAGAAGAGGGGTGGTGCGGTCCGAATCTAAATTATTCATAAGAAATGTATAATAGCTCAAAACTGGAATCAAAATCAGCTGAAAAAATCAATTAAAGTTAATTTTGACAATAGATGGAAAGGAAAAGCGTTCAATAAGCTATAATTGAATAAAATGGAAGGTATAATATGATGGGTGAGCTTAGTAATTATAATCTGTTCCGTACCGTACCTAAGTAGGAGCGCTGAGAAGAAGGTGATAACTGGAAGACAGTTTGTGGAAGCAGCTGCCAAAGTTGGAGAGGTGTAAATAAGACCAACACCATTTAAATCCAAGCTCAAAGTGATCCTGAAATTTAATTAAAAGTTAAAACACAACACCCAACTATGTTTAAATCATATATGCCTAATTAATTAATGTCATGTAAATTAAGATGTAGACATGTATACTCAAGGTCGGCCTATGGATAAGGCCACTAAGACAATCGTCTTAGTTCTCTAAAAATAGAAAACAAAGATTAAATCGATTGATTTTTTTTTTGTCAAGAAATCGGTTGATTTTATTATCAATTTAAAAACGAAGTATTGAAAGAAATTGACTACATTAGTTTAACGAATGATTTTTTGTGAAAGGTAGTTTAGCGAATGATTGTATATTGGAAAACGAAAACGTATGAAATACTGGGTATTATATAAAAATGTCTCATTAAAACTTGTCTTATGCCCTAATACATGATTAGCCGACCTGTATAATAAAGTATAAACTTTAGTATTTGGATGTATATACCCGCAGAAAGAAAGAAGGAAAATCTTGCAGAAGGTCCTGAAAGACAAAGGGGGTGCAAGTTTCCTGCAGCAAAGAAATCAAATGAATGAAGATATATAAACTGTTGATCAACCAAGAAATGAGTATATATTTTTAATTCCACAATCCACACACGTACGTACCATTCAAAGATGAAAGCAAAAGGGATAAGGAATATGGTTGCTACTGCCTGTCTATAGAACACAAAGATGAAATTGTTGATGCCATGATCAAATGCAGCTTTTGAGAGTAGAAACATAATTGCGTATATAGTTTGTATCACAAACACAACCACATATGGCTTCATTCCTTTCATTATTCTTGTTATCCTTGGCTTTGAGTTTGAGAGGAGAGATGTTTAACTTTCAGACTTCATACAAATACAATCATATACGTAAACACGTCTTTATCCAAAAAAAATAATTGTCTTAAACACGTTTTTCCTTTATAGGCAATGAAGACAACCACTGAGTGAATGAGAAGCTGATGATCATAAGCTGCTTTACATTTTTATTTGGGGACCAGAAACTTGTAACTCTTGCATACATATTCACTCAAGGCATTCCCAAAATGATATATGCAAAAATAAAAATCCAATAGGTCATATGTGTTAGATCCAAAATTTGTAATACATTTGACTTTTTAGCTTTTTTATTGCTTATATTTCTTTACAAACATACTTTTAATATGTTACATCTTTTTATGCGATTTGCAATACATATTATTATTATTTATGAAAACATAAATTAATTATCTTGTTCGAAAAGTAAATTTGTACATGCAACATTAACAATTGTCAACAAATTTAATATTAATACCGATTTTCTCGATTCTCGTGATTCAATCAATAAAATCCTATATTTAAAGATGAAGGTGGTGGTTCATGTGACTTTATCTCTGTTGGTAGAAACATTGCATTATATATGCAGTTGGTTTCCGTGAATTTCTAGCCGCAAACTACTTGACAAAAGAAAATGAAGGTGATACTAGAATTTGTCTTAAAAGATGAAAAGTCAATATTAGACACATTTATAGAAAAAAATCAATTTAATACTTCCTTCGGTTTATATTTAAGCAAAAAATAAAAGATAAGTTCTTGACCATCTTAGCTTAGAGTTTGGTTGAATACCGGTATCATATAGAGATATTCATTTATAATTTGAATTTATTTTAAAATAAATAAATTATTAAAATATTATTAGAATATCTTTATATATTATTAGAATATCGTTATATATTATTAGAATATCTTTATATATTATTAGCATATAATTGTCATTAAATAGTAATGATTGTATAGTAAAATAGTCAGAGAAACTGACACTGTATAATTGTGTATGTATATCACTGAGAATCAATAGAAATGTAAGACCTATCATTCTTTCATGGTATCAGAGCACTGGTGCATATCCGTTTCCAATCTGTCCAGAGTGGTTCATTATAATAATATTCTAATATAAATATAAAAATATGAAATGACATCTAATATCAACAATCTCGTTGCTATTATTTAAAATAAAAAAATACATTATTCAAAGTCTCAAATGGTTCGAGTAATAAAATGATCGTTTTTTTTTGTTTTATTTGTGACAAAAATTAAGAATATACTTCGTTATCCTACAAATTTGCAATTTCACCCTAAAATGTACTACAAAGTCATAGTAGGAGCAGGGATGCTACTATTTTTTTTGAAGAACTATTATTATTATTATTATTATTATTATTATTATTATTATTATTATTGAGTTAGCTGCGTGTCACTCATTAACAGCAACGAGTAAAACCTCTACATTTTCGGCAACCACAACAGATAATTGAAAAGATAAAATAATTCAACTAAGCATTTAAATCTGATGGTAACACCTAATCAAAACTTTACTTTTTACAATAAAGTTATCACATTTTCACATATAATATTTTGAAGTTATGGTGAGTGGAAGAGTAACTCATCAAAAACTATTCACAAAGTTGATTATTATATTTTTGACAGGGATCCATAAAGTTTTTTTTTAGAGGAGGGATCCATAAAGTTTGATTTTTTTTTTTGACAAGCCATAAAGTCTGATGTTGTTAGGTTTATCTCGCTCATTTTAGCTCCTCCTTTTTCCTTTTACAACAGCGGCCTATGTATCCTCTAAATAAAAATGCCTATATATAAAGAAAATGATATTGGTTCTCAATATAATCTTGTTCCATAGCAAAATATTCTCAATTACAAAGCAAGACAACACAAAAGTTCGATCAATAATTTTAGTTATTAAATACATCAATGCAATAATTAAAAAAGAGAATTCTTTGGTAGACAATAGTTAATTTGTTCGATTTGGTATCATGTAGTTAAAATAATTTATGAAAAATGACACGACATTAAATGATTCAATATTCGAAGTCATATCCAACAAAACTCTAAGGTACATTAGATTTTTTTTTAAGCATTAAGGTACATTAGAATGTTCACCTTAAAAGATGACATGACATTGAAAAACACAAAAAAAAAATTTCTCACATGACCAATATGAGTTAATTAATATATATATAGTAAAGTTAAAGGATCAAAGTGATACTTTTAAAAGTTTAGGGACCAACTTCAACTTCAAAAATAAGTTAAGTGATTAAAAAGGTACTTTTATTGTTACTATAATATAAGGTGAAGTTTTCTCTTTCACATTATCTACTACCAATATATGGAAACAAAGTACTGGCAAATTTACTTTACTGTCCATGCCCAATTTTTCACCATTTTATTTACTTCACAATTCTAAGGCTATAATGGACATTTTTGCTGATAAAAACCACTTTTTACCTCATGATCATCTTACATCCTATTACTCACCGGATAACACTGCCACACCATATTACTTCAGCTTTTTCTTCATTGAGAAGGTAAATGGACATTTTCCATCATTTCATAATGTTAATACCAACTTCTTCTATCCAACTTTCATTTCCCTCTCTCTAAAAACTTTACTCCATCTTCTACAGTAACCGAGTAGCTCCTCTCCATCAATTCATCTCAGCTCTAAACGATTCTCTATCAGGTATGAGCACTTTCTTTTAGGTTGCATGTTGTTTCATCAATTTTGTATGTTTGATTATTGGTTCCATGTTGCTTTTTTCAGATGTTGTACGTCTTATTTTTCATTGTATAAGCAATTCTTTTTCATCATTTTGTTAAATCAGTGTATACACAATTTTGCAAAATCATTTTGCATGTACTGTTTTTTGAATGTTTGGTGTTTATTATATGTTGGTTTTAATGTTTTTCTTTTGTCATATTGTTTAAGATTTTGTCTAACCAAGATCAACTTTATGCTTAGGTTTTGAACATGGATAAGAAAAGCGTTTTTTGTCGCCCCTATGACAGTATCAAAGATGTGAATGACTCAAAAGATGTTTGTACTTTTTCTGTGAGGGTTGTAGATGTTTGGTCTGTTATGGGTAAATACAGACAGGAGCATTTGGATATGGTCATTATTGATAAACAGATCAACTATTGCCTTACACTTTACTCATGAGCTACATGTTTATATAATCCACTAAGATTAATGTGCTCTAATCATTTAATGTGCAGAATGACATGATTCAAGTTACAGTCCAAAAGAGGAACTTGATGAATGGAAAGGAATCTTGGAACCTAACAAGACTTATGAGATGGTCAACTTTAAGGTCCTTAAAAATGATGTTGTGGTGAAGGCATGCACTCATCCGTACAGGCTTACGGTCACAGGGGAAACCATTATCAAACAAGTCAACTTTCCTGAAATCCCTGTAGTATCTTTCAGGTTCAAAAACTTTGGTGAAATATTAGCTGGAAAGTACCGGACTGATTTGCTGATAGGTAACCATATCTCAATATGTTTGTTATTCTACCTATACCCATATAATAACTACACTTTATAATATTGAAATTGCAGATGTCATTGGAGCTTTCCAAGAAGTAACCTCTACAAATAAGAGTGGTGGCAGGACCAGATCAGTAACTTTCCTTCTCAAGGATACTAGGTTGTTTTCACACTTTTGTTGTAAGTTGATTAAGGATGTCCTAATTTGGCCAAAACTAACTTTTATGTATATTTATAAAATCAGTGGCAACATGATTCATGTATGTATGTGGCATGAATTTGCAAAGCAATTCTTGGATTCATTCTGTCAAGCAAATGGAGATGATTTCATCTACATTATTGTCAAACGTGGAAGGGTAAAACCTGCTCAAGATAATTTGACATTTCATTTAACAAATATGTGTCATGAGATTCAATTAATGGACTTTTACCTGTAATGATAAATTTTGTCATCTACTTTGTAATTATGTGTATATTGGTCGTTAGGTATTCACCCATTGTGTGTTACAAATACCTGGTCTGGAACACAGCTGGTTGTTAATGCTGATATTCCTGAAATCAAAGACTTCAAAGCCAGGTAGTTTTACCACAATTTGTTCCTTGGTTTTGTATATGTTATGAATCATTTACTCAAATCTTTAATACTTGAACACAGATTTGCAGCTCTTCAACATGACAATGTCAATCCAACTCAACAATACTCATAGCTCAGCCAAGGTTCTCAACAAACTGAGAATCCTGATATAATGTCTAGGGTTAATTTCCCCACTCTTTCTGAGGTCAATATTCATGTTCAACATGTAAGATATTTTTATAACATTCATCCCACAACATCCACAATCATGTTTAATTATCTTTCTTATAATTTTTACTTTATATCTTGGTTTAAGGAAACAATTTATGTCACTATTGCTGAAATTAAAAAACTCAATGCCAACAAGTTTGGATGGAAATATGATGGATGCAACTTTTGTAGTAAGATTGTCAAGATGGACAGTGGTTCACTGAAGTGTAACATTCACCATGTCAATGAAAAGCCTAAACCAAGGTACATTTCATGCTTATTCCTCATGTGAAGAAGATTGAGCTATACTTTATTTATAATCACCAACTCATTGTTTTCTTTGATCATATTGCTTTCAGGTATAAGGTTGAGGTTCAAGCTGTCCACAAAGATGATAAGGCTAGGTTTTTGCTATGGGACACTGATGTTACATCCATTGTAGGGATATCTGCTGAAAATTTGAAGGAGGAAATGATTAAGGTTAACATTGTTAATGTCTTATTAATATATTTTCTGTTGACACACCATAAGTTCCTAACTTTCAGTCCTTTCTAGGCTGGTCAGTATCATCCTAAAATATATCCCCCAGCTCTAGACAAACTGTTGTGTCCAAACAAGGTTTTTAAAATTAAAGCACTGCCTAGCTCGAATCCCTGTTTTGTTATCCAAATTAGTGACAACGAACAGCTGTTGAAAAACCTTCAAAAGCAATTTGGATTGGAAGAGGTATAAACATTACTCAATATGTTCAATTGTTTCTCTCATCTGCATCATTCTAATCTTATATCAATTCATCAATTTTTCCTAGGCGAGTTCTAAGCTTGCAATACTTGGAAAAATGAGTGAATTTGATGACAAAGATGTCTCAAATGTGAACACTGTAAGAATTTTATTATCACACATCATAATATCAATACAAAGTTCATACAATATAGTCTTAAACCGATATGTGTTACTTAAAAAAATCTACCATCACGTTGATGTGCAGCAGTCCCTTTGCGGTGAAAATGATCCATCCTCTACTTCTGCCACCCCTCCTCCAAAAAGACTTTCTCAAGATGAGGTTGATTGGATAACTTCTAGCCAAGATGTTGAGCCAACCCAACTCTCATCAACTAAGCTGGCCAAACAACCCAAGTTGGAGCCAAAGAACTAAGAAGGCCACTTATGATGAACCCTTTTGCTCAAAGTTGTTTAACTTCACTTAGCAACTTTCCAACTCATCAACTTATTAACTACCATGCATTGGTCTTTTGAACTTATTTTGTTTTTTGTAATATGTTAAATATGTCACCCAAACATCATGAATGTGTTTTGCTGACTTGACTTGCAAGCTATCTTGACCTCATCTTGATTATGTGTTTAAGTCAAACTCAATTATGAAATATATATATATATATATATATATATATATATATATATATATATAAGTAACCAATTCCAACATGTCTGATATAACTTACTATGCATACATAATGTGGATATCCAAAATTATCACTCATTATAAATTAGCTTATGAACTCAACTTATACTGTTTATTAATAGCTACTTCATAATGGATTAATCTTTATAGAAACTATCATATAACCACTGGTGAAATAGATAACATCAATTCTTTCATGTGAATAATTTTCATCACAATACTAGAAAAATATGAGATGGTAATAAATGTTTATCCAAGTTATAATCAACAATAGTGCACTCAATTTTTAACTTGGAAATTGTTCCTGTTTTGATTGTATAACTATTATAATTTCTGTATCATTAACTTATTGATGCCATTAGTTATGTTTTGCAAAACATATATATATATATATCCATCGAATATTATAAGTACAAATACATTCAATTCACACAGTATTATAGTTCTGCACACAAAGCCTGCCAACCTACATTGCTACTATGGTTTCCTGTCAACAACACTATTATTTTTGTCATCTTATAGCAGGACTTATCTCTTACAGGAATCAAGACCATGTGCTCCAAATAAGCTAAAAAATACACACTGCCAATTGTGTGAGTTGCCTAATCAATTCTGTGAATTGGAAAATCATGTCTTGCTCACGGTCAATTATTCAACATAACATTAAACCATATTTATGTACTCCTACTTAAACCGAAAATACTGCAACAATTTAAGTCACCTTCATTATATAAATTTAAATTACTCATATCCTTCCATTATAAATATTTGGTTTTCAAATAATGCTTTTAAACATATCCAACAAAACCTTCATGTATAAAACATGTCTGCAATATCATGGCTATTAAAAAGAGATCCCATTGACCATTTTTTTGTTGTCAAGTTATCATTTCAGGTAAATTTAGATATTAATCATTTGTATTATAATATATTATAGAATCAATGCTTTCATGCAGTCCTAACCCATGGTACTGATAAGTGTCAAGAACTAGTTTTAAAGCATATTTATTTTAGGCACTTATCTTACTTGTTTTACAATTTATCTAGGTAAAAGCTCCAAAATAAAGGATAAATATCATTTCATGCTTTTTAGACCTAATCCCAACCATTTTTGTAGGCACATGCTATTTTGAAGAAAATCATATCAGACTCTGAAGTTCAGCTTCTGAAGTTCAACCTCTGAAGGTAAGAGTCTGAATTTCAACGTCTGAAGGTCAGAGTCTGAAGTTCAGCTTCTGAAGGTCAGAGTCTGAAGTTCAGCGTCTGAAGGTCGGCTTCTGAAGGGCAGCTTCTGAAGGTCAGAGTCTAAAGGTCAGCTTCTGATGAGCAGCTTCTGATGAGCAGCTTCTGAAGGCCAGCTTCTGATGAGCAACTTATGATGAACAGTAACTGAGTTCAGCTTCTGATGAACAGTGTCTCAGTTCAGCATCTGATGAACAGTGTCTCAGTTCAGCTTCTGATGAACAAATTCTGAGTTCAGCTTTTGAAGAAGTAGGGCGGTTTGGTCTGTTCAGAAGCTGAGGTGGCAGAAATCAAGTAGGGCGGTTTAACTGTTCATAGCTCATCAAGAATTCATTAAAAAGCAGAACCTATAAATAGATTCAAGAGCTGGATGTGTGAAAACATGTACGTAGGAGTTGTAATAATTATTAAGTTATATTTTTAGATAGAAAATAGGGATAAAAGTTATGTTCTTCAAGGAGCAAGAGTGATTGAAGTGTGAATTAACTAAGATTCTTTGGGAAATCAAGACTTAGCTTTGGATCTTCATTTTCTTTACACTTTTGTATAGTTGTCATGACAATGATCAACTAACTCCCCTTTGTTGGGATTGGAGGTATTTTATCAAACTTAGATGTAATCTTTTGATTATGCAATTATATGATTCCAGCACCTTTTGTGATATTGAGTTTATTTTTGCTGTTCATTCTTATGCTTGATTTAAATGCTATTGAAAAATACTTTTGAATCTAGGTTTAGAATAATCTTCTATCAAAATAAGAAATTCTAGACATGGAATTGGGTTTTGATAATCACACAAAGTATTGGAACGTAATGCTTTTGGATCGTTTGATAGATTGGGAAATCGTCGATTAAACGATACGCTCGATCTCACGACGTCATTTGGACACGAATGATGTTGTTGAGTAATACGTGATAATTTCGCTAAAAAGCTAGAATTCGTTTGCATGATCATTAGAATATATTCGAGGCTAGATTGACAAACTCTAATTCCAACGCTTTTACTCCCTATTACTCTCTGTTTTTATATTACCTCTTTTAAAGTCCAATAGTTTATACAAAAACAATCTTATAAACCCAAAACTTAAAATGATAAGAATTGTTGAATGGCTTACGGTATCGCACTAGTCTCTGTGGAGACGATATAAAAAATACTTATTTTTGTCTAAACATCAAAATGGCGCCGTTGCCGGGGACTGGTGTTTAGATTGAAGGTGAGAAAAACACAAGAAGGGGGGTTGAATTGTGTTGGCTTTTTCTTTACTCTTTCAAAAACTTTGGTTAGTTCAGAATCAGATGTTGATCAGATTCTGAAACTATTTCAGAGTTGTTTAGCCGCGGATAAAGAGTAAATGAGAGAGAGAGAGAGAGAGAGAGAGAGAGACAAGCAGTTTATCCTGGTTCCTTCCACAACCCGGAAGTAGTCCAGTCCCCTTGTCACTACAAGAGATTTTTCACTATAATCAAACGATTACAATTGCTCAAGCACAAAGCATAGAGACTTCCTTGCTCACACACACAGTATGAGACTTCCTTGCTCAAACACAGAGTAAGAGACTTCCCTACTCAACCACAGAGGATGAGACTTCCTTGCTCAACCACAAAGGGTGAGACTTCCTTGCTCAACCACAAAGGATGATACTTCCTTGCTCAACCACAAAGGATGAGACTTCCTTGCTCAACCACAAAGGATGAGACTTATGATTGCTCAAGCACACAGGCTAGAGACTTTTAATCAAACAGAATTACAAAGAATATGTTTGAGTTGAACACTTGATATACAATCAGTGGTGTTCACAAAATACAATTCATATTAAGACTCTCTACTTAAGAAATTCTAAGATAATAAGTTTGTAAGAATTTCTAAGTGTTTTTGATGACTGTCACGTAAAACAGAGCATGTGTTTTTCTGGAACAGAGTCTTAGCTTTCTTCTTCAAATCTTCAATCCTTTATAGAGGAATTAAGAGCTGTTGAGAAGATTTCCATGTCATCAAAGAGAGCCGTTGCAAATAGAAGCTTCAACCAGTATTCAATTCGTTTCTGACATATGTGTGTACAACACAGAAAACAGAGCAAAACAATTTGAATTGTTTCCTTAAAACAGGGAGAATGTTTTGGCCAAGGAGACAACTGTTGCAAAGAGCTGTTCTGACTGTACAGTACCTTATTGTTCACATTTGCAATTGTTGACTTCTGCGTTTCATTGAACTTCAGACTTCAGAAGCTGTTCTTCATCAGAAGCTGGTCTTCAGACGTACGGATCAGAAGCTGGTCTTCAGACGTACGGATCAGAAGCTGGTCTTCAGAACCTGCCCATCAGAAGCTGCTCTTCAGACGCACTTCAGAAGCTGCCTTCAGATGCTGCGTCAGACGCTGATTCTCTTCAGACTTGCAACACAAGCTTCTATATTTTCTTCTTGCTCTTATCTTGTTCTTTCATAACCAATGTTAGATACCAATCTTTAAGTACATGGTTCTTCACACTTAGAATCAAGCATTAGCATATCCAATTTTCTTTTTAACACTTTGTTATCATCAAAACCCAAAAGAGAGTTGTTCATTGATAAGTGCTTAAAAGTAGTTATCTTTTGATATATTTTAAGGCACTTATGTTACTTGTTTTGCAAGTTATCTTAGGATAAGCTCATATTTGTGGTTAAATGTCAAATTTATGATCCTATGTCTTACCCCATCTAATTATGCAGGAATTTCATGCTTGGACCTGAATTGAGCAAAGAAAATTGAAGTTTTGTTTAAAGACATCGCTACAAGCGCAAGCTTCATCGCTACAAGCGAGGATAGGCAGGGAAAATCAGAGCTTCATCGCTACAAGCGCAGGATGCCTCGCTACAAGCGAGCCTAGGCAGGGAAAAATGGAAGTTCATCACTACAAGCGATGAACCGGTCGCTTCAAGCAAACTTAGGCAGGAAGTTTTGAAGGTTCCATCGCTATAGCGACATATCTCGTCGCTATAGTGACCAAGGGCGGTTTAATGCTATATGCTGACGTGGAGCTCCCCCATTGGCCAAGATATCTGCTGTCGCTACAGCGACAGGCTTGTCGCTTGTAGCGAGCGTACAAAAACTCAGAGTATAAAAGCTCTTTAGCTCATCTTTTCTGTATTATGATCTGAATATCAGTTTTTATAACTTTGAGAGCTTAAGATCTTAAACTTCTAGAAAGAGAATAGGCATAAAAGGAGGCAAACTTCATTGAGCAAAAGTGATTCAAGTGAAGATTAAACTAAGCAACTTTGAGAAATCAAGTCTTAGCATTTTCTCCATCTTCCATTCTACTTTTGTACAGTTGTCATGAGAATGAACAACTAATCTCCTTTGTTGGGATTATTAGGTAATCAATCACTCTTAGTTGTAAACCTTTGATATTTTAAATATATGATTCTAGCATTTTTATATACCATTGAATTTGTTCTTGTTTTCCATTCTTATATTTGATTTAAATGATATTGAAAAATACTTTTGAATCTAGGTTTAGAATAATATTCTATCAAAATAAGAAATTCTAGACATGGGATTTGGTTTTGATAATTACACAAAGTGTCGGAACGTAAAGCTTTCGAATCGTTTAATAGATTGGGAAATCGTCGATTAAACGATACGATCGATCTCACGACGTCATTTGGACACGAATGACGTTGTCGAGTGATACGTGATAATGTCTTATATAAGAAAAGCTAGAATCCATATTTATGATCAATCGAATACAATCGACGTTTGATTGACGTAATTTAATCCTAACACTTTTTATGCCCTATTACTCTACGTTTTATTTATAACGTTTTTAAAGTCGAGTAGTGTTAGTAACCAAAACGATGAAACCCTAACTTAAAACAATAATCGACGTTGAACGGTTTATGATATCGCAATAATCCCTGTGGAATCGATATAAAAATATACTTGCTTTTTTTAAACTATATTCTATTAACAAAATGGCGCCGTTGCCGGGGATTAACGCTTAGATATCATAATCATTGCAGCGTTAATTATTGTTTTAAGCAATTTTGCACAAAATTCTTTTATGTATATAACTACTATTTGTAGTACCCTAATTTTGTCCTAAGCCTTTTCAAAAAAATCAAAAAAAATCATCAAAATCAAAAAAAAGAGAGAAAAGTCAAAAAGTCAACAAAAAGTCAACATTGCTGAAATGAGGACTTCGCAGTGCGAAGTCCCCTTCGCAGTGCGAAGTCTCCCAGAAATGAGGACTTCGCAAAGCGAAGTTTACTTCGCTTTGCGAAGTCTGCGAATTTTCTGCAGATTTTCAGATTTTTGATTTTTCTGTTTTCCTTTTCTTTTATTGCATTCCAGTCATTGTCTATAATTATTATCATGTATTATTATCATGGATAATGATGGATTTAACCAAGTGGAAGAATAGAAACATGTGACAATTGGAGAAGCAAAAAGGGAAAAGAAGAGGAAGCAAAGTTGATCAAGTAACCCAACCACTTGCTGACTTTGGGCAGTCCTTATCCCTCCCACTTGACCTGCAACTGACCCTGCTACTTGCCAGCAACCACCTTGCCATAGGCTTTATCAAAACCACTCAAGGATTAAGGCAAAGTGGCTGCCCCTGTTTTGCAAACAGCTTTGCTTTCATCATTTCCATCATTATTCTGTCAGAATTCAGCTGCTTTGGGAGCTGAATTCGTCCAAGGTCTTGACCCTTGCAGCAAGGCAAGGTCACCTCTTATCCTTAACATTAAATGCAAAGCAAATCAGTCATGATTATAGCCCAAAAGCAGCCCTGCTGCAGATTTTGTCATCATGACTTTTGATCTCATTTTGGCCTATAAAAGCAAGGCATTGCTGCTGAATCAAAGAGAGTTCTAGAGAGGGTTGAGGAAGGGATTGAGAGAGTGAAAACACAGAGGTTTGAGAGCAGAAAACCAGTGCAAATTCGAGTGAATTGCTGCACATTTTCCTCACAAAAACAGAGTTTGGTTTTGGGTAGGTTTAAAGGAAATCTCCAATCCTTTCTTACACAAATCATCCTAAAACCAACACAAAGCAACCAAGCCAGCAAAACAGCTTCTAAACCTCACACAAGGAGGGAGAAACAAAGGCAAATTATCATTGATTAAGGGTTGTTCATCAAACTTGTCCAACCTTGCAAAACCATAAGCATTCAAGCCTCTTCCATTTCCTTGCAAACACAAGCCTTGGGCTAGGAGCAGGTAAGTCATTCTAACTTATTTACACTCCATTTGCATACTGTTTTCAGTTGTGTTTGATCTTAACTTGGTTCAAACCCAGTTTTGCATTTTTGAGTTTTTACTCATTTTGATTTAAAACCTTTTTGAAATAAAAGAAATCCCAAGGTTTGCAAAACATTTAAGCTAAGTTGTTGCACTCTTGCTATTTTCAAAGCTTTTCACTCCTCCTAAGTTTCTGAGGCTAGTTCAGAAGTTGCTTCTGAACAGAAGTTCAGAAGCAGCTTCTGAACCCAAATTTTCGCATACTTCGCAGTGCGAAGGTCTGGTCGCAGTGCGACCATGACAGAATTCAGAACATGAATTCAAAAGCCAATTTTTGAGATTCTAACCCAAAGCTCAGAACCTAGGAGGTTTGAAATTCATTTTATTCAAACCATAACAAGGATTTTGCATGATATTGACAAATTCACAAGTTCGTGCAACGCTTTTTGGAATAACTTGCAAAACAAGTTATGTCCACAAACTTTCAAAACAAACTTGAGCAATAAGCTAAGTTCACCATTTTCAAAACCAAGCTTGAACAAAAACCTTGTTCATGATTTTCAATCAAACGTGAACTTAAGCCGAACTTGTTCACTTTTAAAACCGTTTTCAAAATTAAGCCGAACTTGTGCATTATTCACAAACTTGTGCTTTTCCATAAACTAGAACAACCTTTGTTCATAGGTTGCAACAACCAAGTGTTTTGTTCACTTTGGGATTTCTTGAGTTTCATACAAAAACTTGAATGAAAAAGGGATGGTGTGACGTATGTCTCTCCATCGCCCCGATTGTACGAATGCGTGACGTATGTCTCGTCGTTCGGACAATCGTCATTCCATTTTCAATAAATACAACCATAAACCAAACCAAATCTTGGCCCCTTGTGGTCAATCCAAACCTTTTGGTCCCCCGTTGGCCATTAGACTCAACCCCTCGACTCGTTTGAGTCCACTCGGTCAATGTTCGACTCGTCCGAGTCCATTGTACCCGTTCTTGATCTCAGTGGATCAATCGAACAATCGCCCGACTCTTCGGAGTCCACTCGGTCAATGATTGACTTATAGGAGTCCATTGTACCTCCCTTGGTCCCATAGCGACCAATTCAACCCTCTACCCTAACGGACGTAACTTTTAACAATTCTAATGTGATTCGCGAACGAACGCTTAATAAGTCTCCAAGTGCGAGCATACAAGCTACGTTTAATCGCA
Source organism: Medicago ruthenica (assembly GCA_018208015.1). NCBI lineage: Eukaryota > Viridiplantae > Streptophyta > Magnoliopsida > Fabales > Fabaceae > Medicago > Medicago ruthenica. Next base: position 83,076,884 of record CM031373.1, on the reverse strand, counting down.
AGAATTCGGTTTAAAACATCGTCCAATTAAAATCAACCAACACATATACGTTTTTCTACCAAAGAACTACGTATGCTTTGAGTTCTCCGACTACCGGGAGATACGTAGGAGCAAGATCGACATCTTGTCAAGCACAATAATAAAAAAAACTTTTTTTTCTCTTTTCGTTTGTTTTTATCTCTTTCTTTCCCCCCTTATTACATTTTTAGCATAAATGAACACGCACGCAAAGTATTAAAAAGCAATTCAATCTTTAACCAAATAGAAGGTTCCCGTTGAGTACAACGGACGTGAGGGGTGCTAATACCTTCCCCTCGCGTAACCGACTCCCGAACCCGACAATGGTTGCGATGACCTAATCCTTATCCTCATCGTCCAAAGGGTTTTATTATCGTTTCCCTTTACAACAAAAAAAAAACTTAAGGGTTTATCAACGTTCCCTTTACACAAAAACTTTGGTGGCGGCTTCACAAAGGCACCCTCCGAGCGTTCGAGGACGACCTCGGAGGAATCTGCGCGTCTTTTTCCCGAGGAAAAAAACGAGGTGCGCACAGCTGGCGACTTCACTGGGGATCCGTGTTCCCACTAGCGAGTCAAGCCTAACCTATTTGGGTTAAAGACAATTGCTTTATTTTCTTTGCGTGCCATGTTTATTTATTTTATTCATGCATGTTATATTTATGCTTTATGTTTATATTTGCTTTATTTGCTTTATATTCATATTATATATATTAAATGTGGGGGTTACTTGAGTGATGTTACTCCACATTGTTCGGGTTAATGCCGGACGTGTGAGGCTCTCTACCCGAGCTTGAGAAAAACACTAAGTTAGAAGGAGGTTGTGTGCGGAAGCCCGCGTTGACGTATGTCCGTGAGGTGGGATGTCCAACCCCGCTTAGATGAGATTTTCACGTGGAATTAATTGAAGTCATGTCGACGTATGTCCATAGACAACCCTAATTCCATGTGAGGTCTATGACTCTAAGGACCTCTTCTTAGGATATTTCACCATTTAGAGCCTACATGTGAGGATGGGGGGAAGTTCCGAACCTTCATAAATCAAACCCCTGCATGTCATAACATTTGCATTCATAAAACTTTTTGCATAAACAAAAAAAGAGGGGCATATTTTTTGCATTCTCATTGCATTCATACATGCATTTTCATTTCAAAGCAAAACCCTCACATCATTCCCTCACCAAACACCAAAAAAGGGAAGTACCCGACCCGATGTACAGTAGCGTTTCAGAAGAGATCCGAGCAAATCGGAAGGCCATCGAAATTTCAGAAATCATTTCTTTGTCCAAGTAATTTATCTTGTTTTTCAAAAAATAAAAAAATCATCATTTTGCTCTTCCCAAGGCAAATGATTAATTTTTATGGGACCCCCATATTTCAAATCATTTTCGTCATTAATAAAGTTGCAGTTTATGTTCAAAAGAGTTCGTTTTTCTTTCGTTCTCAAATAAATTTTCATAAACCCTACAAAAAAAATCATCATCATACACCAAAAATAATACTGCTACGATCCCTTTTGACTTCAATTTTCAAATTAACCAAAAGGAAGATGATAATAAGGACGATTTTGAACCTCCTGAAGGATTGTCCAGACTTGGGGATTAAGAGGATAGGGTAATACAACCTCACCAAGAGAACCCTCAAAAGTAATGGCACTATAGTTTTCCCTCTGCCGGGGCACACTCTACAAGAGAAATTAGGTCTTACTCAGATGTGCGGATAAACGTGAAGCAGTCATGCTCACCGAAGAAATCCATGAGGAGTCCTTCCAAACCCATGCCATTGGACATGCAAAAAGTACATAAGTGAATACCCTAAGGGCGGGTTGTTATTGGCTAACTATGGAGACCGACTGCTTTCCCCATGCCAAGACATGTCACGAGTGACAAATTTATGCCAACAAGGGGCACACACCACAAACAGCTCTGAACGTCATGACATCACCCTAACCATTCTCTATGTGGGGCATAAACACGTTCGAAATGATTGAGCCAAAGGCTTCAAAAGGGCACCAGTTCATACTAGTTGCCATCAACTGTTTCACCAAATGAGTCGAAGCAGCTTTCTATGCAAACATGACCAAACAAGTGGTCGCCCAATTCATCAAAAAAGAAACCATTTGCCGTTACGGCACTCCCCACAATTTCCCACAAAAAGCCAAGCCGTTACGGCACTCCCCACAATTTCCCACAAAAAGCCAAGCCGTTACGGCACTCACCACAAATTCCCACAAAAAGCCAAGTCGTCATTGGCATTCCTCACATCACCAATTTCCAAAAAAAAACAAAAGCCCGACCTTGCTCGGCATCCAATCTCAATAAAAGCCCGACTTCGCTCGGCATCCAAACACCCAAAAGCCCAATTTTCATTGGCACTCACAAACATATTCCCAAATACCATTTCCAATAAAAGCCCAATTTCCATTGGCCCTTACAAACACAATCACACATAAAGCCCAATTTTCATTGGCATCTCCACACCAAAAACAAAAAGCCCGACCTCGCTCGGCAACCAAAAACAAAAAGCCCGACCTCGCTCGGCAACCAAACACAAAAAACCATGCTTGTCATCCAATCACAAAAAACCCAATTTCCATTGGCATTCACAAACACAAACAAGGTTCGACCAACTGAACCCCATAAAAGAGAAACACCTCACAACATTGGGGCATGGACAGCTCGGCAGGAAAGTTCATTCTCGAGAATTTAGAGAAGGAGACTTAATGCTTGGGAAAAAAGGTATTACCCGTCCACAAGGTTCCCCCTATCGATACACTCCGGCGCAGTCAAAAAAATATATATGCCAAAAAAGAAAAGAGCTCGCTAAATCGAAAACCCGAAAAGGGCGGTTTAGGCAATAGAGAGCGTCCTGGTAGATCGAAAACCTGAAAAGGCGGTCTAGGCAAAAATTAAGGACACCAAAAAAAGGAAATATACCCCAGTGGACTGAAAACTCGAAAGAGCGGTCCAGGTAAAATTTAGGGGTTTCAAAAAAAAAGAGAAGGCAAAAAGACTGCGGCACGTGAGGTCCGGACAGAATTCAAGAGGGAAAGAATCAACCTCATTATCATCTTTCAAAAAAAAAAAAAAAAAAAAAAAAAGGGTTATTTCAAAGTCATAGGGAAAGTAGCACGTGAAACCCAAGCAAATTTCCATTTGTCTTTTTGTTTCTTCTTTTCTCCCTATCTCAGTAATCACCTCTTATAGGGATTACAATTTCACGAATAGTTACCCATACAAGGGACTAAGTTTCGTTGAATCAAAATCATTTTAAAACCTTTTCATTGTTATGCGTCCTTACTTGCTCATAAAATGTGTTTTTATTCATGATAGATAATGCATTGAAATATGGGAATAACATAAAAAACAAAAAAAATGTGTTTTTTTACTTGGACGTTAAATGTCGAAAGAATTTCGTTGGTCCCCGGTATTGCATCAGAAGACTCAAAACTTGAAGCTCAGCATCAGTCATTTTAAGACTCATGCTCTTCAGCAGAAACAAGTGCGTAGCTCACGACGCGTAAAACGCAAAGATCCCGGGTGTCGGAGGAACAGATTTCCCCAAATAAAGCTCACCCTCATACATCTTTTTCATCCACTAAGGCCGGATATCGATCATGCTTCCAAAATGATCCTTATATCCCCAGTGAGATCAACCAAAACCAAAAAGCCCGACCTCGTTCGGCAACCAAAATCAAAAAAGCCCGACCTCGCTCGGCAACCAACAAAAAGCCCGACCTCGCTCGGCAACCAAAACCAAAAAGCCCGACCTCGCTCGGCAACCATCAAAAAGCCCGACCTCGCTCGGCAACCAAAATCAAAAAAGCCCGACCTCGCTCGGCAACCAACAAAAAGCCCGACCTCGCTCGGCAACCAAAACCAAAAAGCCCGACCTCGCTCGGCAACCAACAAAAAGCCCGACCTCGCTCGGCAACCAAACAAAAAGTCCAATATTCATTGACAAACCAAAGAACTACGTAAGCTTTGAATTCTCCATCCCACCAGGAGATACGTAGGAGCAAGATCATCATCTTGTCAAGCACAACAAACCAAAGAACTACGTAAGCTTTGAATTCTCCATCCCACCAGGAGATACGTAGGAGCAAGATCATCATCTTGTCAAGCACAACAAACCAAAGCCCAATTTTCATTGGCCCACAATAAAGCCCAAGTTTTATTGATATTCCCCAGGGAATCTCAACCCCAAACAAAAGTCCAATCATTATTGGCAAACCCACACAAATTTTCGGGCTTAGGCTCGAACTACACCGGTTTTGATCCCATTTGGGTATGTAGGCAAAGGACCTTGTCCTTCCAAACCGACCAACCAAAAAACAAACAAAACACAAAAAGAAAGCCCAACTATCATGAACATAACCACAAACAAAGACCGACTTTGCTCGGCACCCAACCAACATTATTTTATTCATGCATGCATATTTAAAACCATTCATACACATGCATTTCATTTCATAAAACCTGCATCCTCAACAAGGATCCTCCAGTGAGTATCACATATTCACCAACATCCATTAACATTCAACCAGGGGCACCTATTTAGGGTAAGACCGCAGCTCGTTAGGAATCGATATTCAGAAGCAGTACCTGAATAAGATCACCTAGCTTAGGTATCGACCTCTAGAAGCAATACCTAGAGTAGATCACCTCCCCCAGTGTATCGACCTTCAGTGTTAGCGGCTGAATAAGATCACAGCTCGTTAGGAATCGATATTCAGAAGCAGTACCTGAATAAGATCACCTAACTTAGGTATCGACCTCTAGTGACAGTGCCTAGAGTAGATCACCTCCATCAATGTTCCACCTCTAGTGACAGTGCCTAGAGTAAATCACCATCCTTAGGTATCGACATCTAGAAGCAGTTCCTAGATAAGATCACCTACCTCAATGTTCCACCTCTAGTGACAGTGCCTAGAGTAAGATCACCTACCTCAATGTTCCACCTCTAGTGACAGTGCCTAGAGTAAATCACCATCCTTAGGTATCGACCTCTAGTGACAGTGCCTAGAGTAGATCACCTTCATCAATATTCCACCTCTAGTGACAGTGCCTAGAGTAAATCACCATCCTCAGGAATCGACCTCTAGAAGCAGTGCCTAGATAAGATTACCTTCATTCCCCAGTGGATCTACCTCCAGTGTTAGCGGCTGGATACGATCAACCCCTACCAACCCTTTCATTTGCATTTCGCGAAGGACAAAATTCGGGTCCTTCTTTTTCTTTTTACTTAATTGATCTCCGCAAAGAGTTCATGAGATGCCCTCGGCACTCACGCACTCTATGCGAAGACACAATTAAGTAGGGGCAGCTGTAGTACCCTAATTTTGTCCTAAGCCTTTTCAAAAAAATCAAAAAAAATCATCAAAATCAAAAAAAAAGAGAGAAAAGTCAAAAAGTCAACAAAAAGTCAACATTGCTGAAATGAGGACTTCGCAGTGCGAAGTCCCCTTCGCAGTGCGAAGTCTCCCAGAAATGAGGACTTCGCAAAGCGAAGTTTACTTCGCTTTGCGAAGTCTGCGAATTTTCTGCAGATTTTCAGATTTTTGATTTTTCTGTTTTCCTTTTCTTTTATTGCATTCCAGTCATTGTCTATAATTATTATCATGTATTATTATCATGGATAATGATGGATTTAACCAAGTGGAAGAATAGAAACATGTGACAATTGGAGAAGCAAAAAGGGAAAAGAAGAGGAAGCAAAGTTGATCAAGTAACCCAACCACTTGCTGACTTTGGGCAGTCCTTATCCCTCCCACTTGACCTGCAACTGACCCTGCTACTTGCCAGCAACCACCTTGCCATAGGCTTTATCAAAACCACTCAAGGATTAAGGCAAAGTGGCTGCCCCTGTTTTGCAAACAGCTTTGCTTTCATCATTTCCATCATTATTCTGTCAGAATTCAGCTGCTTTGGGAGCTGAATTCGTCCAAGGTCTTGACCCTTGCAGCAAGGCAAGGTCACCTCTTATCCTTAACATTAAATGCAAAGCAAATCAGTCATGATTATAGCCCAAAAGCAGCCCTGCTGCAGATTTTGTCATCATGACTTTTGATCTCATTTTGGCCTATAAAAGCAAGGCATTGCTGCTGAATCAAAGAGAGTTCTAGAGAGGGTTGAGGAAGGGATTGAGAGAGTGAAAACACAGAGGTTTGAGAGCAGAAAACCAGTGCAAATTCGAGTGAATTGCTGCACATTTTCCTCACAAAAACAGAGTTTGGTTTTGGGTAGGTTTAAAGGAAATCTCCAATCCTTTCTTACACAAATCATCCTAAAACCAACACAAAGCAACCAAGCCAGCAAAACAGCTTCTAAACCTCACACAAGGAGGGAGAAACAAAGGCAAATTATCATTGATTAAGGGTTGTTCATCAAACTTGTCCAACCTTGCAAAACCATAAGCATTCAAGCCTCTTCCATTTCCTTGCAAACACAAGCCTTGGGCTAGGAGCAGGTAAGTCATTCTAACTTATTTACACTCCATTTGCATACTGTTTTCAGTTGTGTTTGATCTTAACTTGGTTCAAACCCAGTTTTGCATTTTTGAGTTTTTACTCATTTTGATTTAAAACCTTTTTGAAATAAAAGAAATCCCAAGGTTTGCAAAACATTTAAGCTAAGTTGTTGCACTCTTGCTATTTTCAAAGCTTTTCACTCCTCCTAAGTTTCTGAGGCTAGTTCAGAAGTTGCTTCTGAACAGAAGTTCAGAAGCAGCTTCTGAACCCAAATTTTCGCATACTTCGCAGTGCGAAGGTCTGGTCGCAGTGCGACCATGACAGAATTCAGAACATGAATTCAAAAGCCAATTTTTGAGATTCTAACCCAAAGCTCAGAACCTAGGAGGTTTGAAATTCATTTTATTCAAACCATAACAAGGATTTTGCATGATATTGACAAATTCACAAGTTCGTGCAACGCTTTTTGGAATAACTTGCAAAACAAGTTATGTCCACAAACTTTCAAAACAAACTTGAGCAATAAGCTAAGTTCACCATTTTCAAAACCAAGCTTGAACAAAAACCTTGTTCATGATTTTCAATCAAACGTGAACTTAAGCCGAACTTGTTCACTTTTAAAACCGTTTTCAAAATTAAGCCGAACTTGTGCATTATTCACAAACTTGTGCTTTTCCATAAACTAGAACAACCTTTGTTCATAGGTTGCAACAACCAAGTGTTTTGTTCACTTTGGGATTTCTTGAGTTTCATACAAAAACTTGAATGAAAAAGGGATGGTGTGACGTATGTCTCTCCATCGCCCCGATTGTACGAATGCGTGACGTATGTCTCGTCGTTCGGACAATCGTCATTCCATTTTCAATAAATACAACCATAAACCAAACCAAATCTTGGCCCCTTGTGGTCAATCCAAACCTTTTGGTCCCCCGTTGGCCATTAGACTCAACCCCTCGACTCGTTTGAGTCCACTCGGTCAATGTTCGACTCGTCCGAGTCCATTGTACCCGTTCTTGATCTCAGTGGATCAATCGAACAATCGCCCGACTCTTCGGAGTCCACTCGGTCAATGATTGACTTATAGGAGTCCATTGTACCTCCCTTGGTCCCATAGCGACCAATTCAACCCTCTACCCTAACGGACGTAACTTTTAACAATTCTAATGTGATTCGCGAACGAACGCTTAATAAGTCTCCAAGTGCGAGCATACAAGCTACGTTTAATCGCAAGAATTCGGTTTAAAACATCGTCCAATTAAAATCAACCAACACATATACGTTTTTCTACCAAAGAACTACGTATGCTTTGAGTTCTCCGACTACCGGGAGATACGTAGGAGCAAGATCGACATCTTGTCAAGCACAATAATAAAAAAAACTTTTTTTTCTCTTTTCGTTTGTTTTTATCTCTTTCTTTCCCCCCTTATTACATTTTTAGCATAAATGAACACGCACGCAAAGTATTAAAAAGCAATTCAATCTTTAACCAAATAGAAGGTTCCCGTTGAGTACAACGGACGTGAGGGGTGCTAATACCTTCCCCTCGCGTAACCGACTCCCGAACCCGACAATGGTTGCGATGACCTAATCCTTATCCTCATCGTCCAAAGGGTTTTATTATCGTTTCCCTTTACAACAAAAAAAAAACTTAAGGGTTTATCAACGTTCCCTTTACACAAAAACTTTGGTGGCGGCTTCACAAAGGCACCCTCCGAGCGTTCGAGGACGACCTCGGAGGAATCTGCGCGTCTTTTTCCCGAGGAAAAAAACGAGGTGCGCACACTATTCTTTATCCATCTTGTTTGCTAATTCTTTTTGGTCAGATTGTTGAAACCCGTTTATGCGAGGTCAGATACCAGAAGATCAACTGCTTTTTGATTCTGAAATAGAGAGGACTGCTAGAAGAAATAACAGCAAGAATCGGAAGAAAAGGCAGCAAGCAAAGAAAAAGCAGCAAGAGGAACCTTCTGTTTCAATTCCTTCACTAGATCCAATCCTAGAAACACCAATGGCTGCTGCAGGAGACGGATCTGGAGGCTCAGGCGGTAGTGGGATGCCCTGTCACAATAGCCCAGGACGCTTGGCACAATTGGAAAAGACGCCACGGACAACAAAACAAACTGAGATGAAGACCGGAATCCTCCAAATTCTATATGCTAACCCTTTCTCGGGGTTAGACCATGAGGATCCATTCCAACATCTTACCAAGTTCTATGAGATCGCCGGTACATTAGAAGAAACGGAGAAGAATGAGGAGGCAATATTCATGAGAATGTTTCCTCATTCTTTGATTGGGAAGGCCAAAGAGTGGTACTTGGATCAGCCGCCAACAGTGATGACTAACTGGAACACTCTTGAGGAGAAATTCCTTGAGAGATTCTTTCCTCAGAATCGTTTTATGGAGGCTAAGACAACCATCGCCGTATTTTCTCAAGGCTCAAGTGAGACATTATGTGAAGCTTGGGAGCGATTCAAGTCTATGCTTAGAAGATGCCCAAACCACGGATTTGATGATTTAACTCAAATTCATCTTTTCCGGAATGGGATGCAACAACAGTCGAAGCTACTACTTGATGCTGCTGTTGGTGGATCATTAATGGCCAAGAGTGCCGAAGATGCTGTTGCTATCATTGAAAGAATGGCACTCAATGACCATCAGGCTCACCATAATAGAAATTCGGGCCAAAGAAAAGCGGGTATATTGGACTTAGGGACGAATGACGTCATCCTTGCTCAAAACAAGTTGTTAACACAACAAGTGGAAGAATTAACTAGAAAGATGGCTAATCTTCCACAACAAATGAAGGATATACAAAATGAACAAAGAAGACACCATCAAGTCGCATCTTGCGAACTTTGTTCAGGCGATCATCCTACCGGATTTTGTCCACCACCTACTGAAGAGGTAAGTTATGTCGGCAATCAACAAAGGCCGCAACAGTTTCAAGGTCAATACCAAGGTCATAACAACTATTTCCCAAGAGGGAACAATCCTAACTATGGCCAAGGTTGGAGACAAGAAGCTGGACCACCTAATCGACAACCTTACCAAAATTTCAATCAATACCCTCCGCAACAAAACCGTCAACAAAGCACCGACGAGACTTTAAACCAGTTTATGCAAATTTCAATGGCGAACCAGAAAAATACCGATGCTTCAATCAAAAACCTTGAAACCCAAGTAGGCCAGAGGGCTCAACAGCTTACTCAAGCCACACAACAAGGCGGAACCTTTACCGCCACACTCAAACCAACCCCAAAGACCATGCATCAACATCAAAATGACAATTAAGTCATTTTGATGAAGCTGACCTTGCATCAAGAGACAAAGATAATTGCAAGGCAATTGCTACAAGAAAGGTAGTTGGAAGGGGAATAGGAGACAACCTTGAGGTGGAGAGGAGAGTTGTTGAAAATGAGGAGGAAGAACATGATGAAGGAAGTGAGAAGGAAACAGAGGGAGTTAATAATGAGGATGTAGTTGAAAAGAATAAGGAAGTAGTTGAAAATGAAAACATAGTGAAGAAGAAAGATGTGGTGAAGGAGAAGGGCAAAAATCAAGAAGTTGTGAAGAATGCACCAACTCCACATCTACCATATCCAACTACTCCAGCTAGAAAGGATAAAGAAAGGCAGTTTGCAAGGTTCCTAGACATTGTCAAAAGATTACAAATCAACATTCTATTCTCGGAAGCCTTAGAGCAAATGCCAACATATGCCAAGTTTATGAAGGAGATTCTTTCCAAGAAGAGGAGGTATAATGATGAAGAAACAATTCAGCTCGATGCTAATTGTAGTGCAATCATTCAGAGAACATTGCCAAGGAAGGAGAAAGATCCGGGTAAAGTTACACTACCGGTATCTATAGGCAATGTTAATGTCGGCAAAGCACTCATCGATCTTGGTTCAAGTATCAACCTAATCCCACTTTCCGTTGTCAAAAGGATTGGTGATTTGGTTGTGAAGCGAACAAACTTGACGTTGCAATTGGCCGACAAATATGTCACACGTTCGTTGGGAATAGCTGAAGATGTGTTGGTGAAAGTCGACAAATTCTTATTTCCCATCGACTTCGTGGTGATGGATATACCTGAGGATGATGATGTGCCACTAATTCTTGGAAGAACGTTTATGCAAACGGCAAGGATGATGATTGATCTTGACGGAGGTCTAATGAAAGTCTGTGTGGACGATGAAGAAGTCAATTTCAACATCAATGAAGCTATGAAGTATCCTAGTGATAAAGGTGCCTGTTTCAAGATGGATGCAACTGAAGAATTGATTGTTGATACAAGGGAACAGCTGCACAATATGACACATCTTGAAAGAGTTTTGACGAATGCACTTAGTATCATAGGAGAAGAAGATGAGAAAGAGATTGACGAATGCTTGAAGGAGTTGGATTCATTGAAGGAAATTCCTCCTCACAAAGCTAAAATTGAGGAATTGACGAATGAAGCCAAAGTTGAAGAAATGAAGCCGGAAATGAAGATCCTAGCCTCACACTTGAAGTATGTTTTTCTTGAAAAAGAGGGTAACAAACTGGTCATTATAAGTAGCTCCTTGTCAAGCATTGAAGAAACCAAATTGGTAGAAGTTTTGAAGTCCAACAAAGAAGCAATAGGCTGGACACTATCTGACTTGAAAGGAATAAGTCCATCATATTGTATGCATAAGATCATGATGGAGGAAGATTACAAGCCGGTAGCACAACCTCAACGACGGCTAAACCCAAATATGAAGGAAGTAGTCCGGAAAGAAGTGGCTAAACTACTTGAAGCCGGCATGATTTATCCAATCTCGGATAGTACTTGGGTTAGTCCGGTTCAAGTTGTCCCTAAGAAGGGAGGTATGACGGTAATCACAAATGAGAAGAATGAGCTCATACCGACAAGAACCGTCACCGGTTGGAGGATGTGTATAGATTACCGGAGGCTCAACAAAGCTACAAGGAAGGATCATTTTCCTCTACCATTCATGGATCAAATGCTAGAGAGACTGTCAGGGCAAGCTTTTTATTGTTTCCTTTATGGATATTCGGGTTATAATCAGATTTCGGTGAATCCAGAAGATCATGAGAAGACAGCCTTTACTTCTCCATTCGGAGTTTTTGCATATCGACGCATGCCGTTCGGGTTATGTAACGCTCCAGCAACATTTCAACGATGCATGCAAGCCATCTTTGCTGATTTGATAGAGAAGAGCATTGAAGTGTTTATGGATGATTTTTCTGTCTTCGGTTCATCATTTGATTTGTGCTTGAAGAATCTGGACACGGTACTGAAGCGGTGCAAGGAAACCAACTTGGTACTCAATTGGGAGAAGTGTCATTTCATGGTAACCGAGGGTATAGTCCTTGGTCACAAGATTTCGTCCAAGGGTATTGAAGTTGATAAAGCTAAAGTAGATGTGATAGGCAAGCTTCCACCACCAATCAATGTCAAAGGCATCCGAAGTTTTCTAGGCCACGTCGGATTCTATCGGAGGTTTATCAAAGACTTTTCAAAGATTGCAAAGCCATTGAGCAATTTGCTCAACAAAGATAAGTCTTTTGAATTTGATAATGATTGTGTTAATGCTTTTGAAAGTTTGAAAGATAGTTTGACATCCACACCCATAATCACCGCACCAAATTGGAATTTTGATTTTGAACTCATGTGCGATGCAAGTGATTATGCGGTTGGAGCGGTGTTAGGTCAACGCAAAAACAAAATTTTTCATGCTATACACTATGCAAGTAAAGTTTTAAATGATGCACAAATCAATTATGCTACCACTGAAAAAGAATTACTTGTTATTGTGTTTGCATTAGAAAAATTTCGTTCGTATCTCATAGGTTCAAAAATTGTTATCTATACTGACCATGCAGCCATCAAGTATTTAATCACCAAACCCGACTCCAAGCCGAGACTCACCCGTTGGATGTTGCTACTCCAAGAGTTTGATTTGGAGATTAAAGACAAAAAGGGGACTGAGAACCTTGTGGCTGATCATCTGTCAAGATTGGTGAACGATGAGGTAACGAAGAACGAGAGGGAGATTCTTGAAGAGTTTCCGGATGAAAAGTTGCTTATGGTGCAAGAAAGACCATGGTTTGCTGACATGGCCAATTACAAAGCAACGGGGTTCATACCGGAAGATTATACATGGCAAATGAAGAAGAAGTTGATGAGAGACTCAACTCAATATGTATGGGATGACCCATATCTCTTCAAGATTGGAGCTGACCACCTGTTAAGGAGATGTGTTGCAATAGAAGAAGCCAAAGACATCATGTGGCATTGTCACAATTCGCCATATGGTGGGCATTACAACGGTGAAAGAACTGCTGCAAAGGTTCTTCAAGCTGGCTTTTATTGGCCCACTCTATTCAAAGACGCATATGAGCATGTGAAGAATTGCGAGAGTTGCCAGAAAACTGGAGGAATTTCAAAAAGGAATGAGATGCCTCTGCAAAGCATCCTTGAAGTCGAAGTTTTTGACTGTTGGGGTATTGATTTTGTGGGGCCGTTTCCATCCTCCATGTCCAATGAATACATTTTGGTAGCTGTAGATTATGTGTCTAAGTGGGTAGAAGCAATCGCATCCCCAAAAGCTGATAGTAAAACGGTGGTCAAGTTTCTCAAAAGGAACATCTTTTCCCGTTTTGGAACTCCGAGAGTGCTTATAAGTGATGGAGGTTCTCACTTCTGCAATCAACAGTTGACAAAAGCACTTGAGCACTATGGAGTCAAACACAAGGTAGCTTCACCATATCATCCACAGACCAACGGTCAAGCCGAGGTATCCAACCGTGAAATCAAAAGGATCCTTGAGAAGACCGTGTCATCATCGAGGAAGGATTGGTCAATGAAACTTGACGAAGCATTGTGGGCCTATAGGACCGCATACAAAGCTCCTAAGGGTTTCACACCTTTTCAGTTGGTGTATGGGAAAGCATGCCACTTGCCGGTCGAGTTGGAGCATAAAGCGTTTTGGGCGCTAAAGTTTTTGAACTTTGATCAAGAGCAAGCGGGGGAGAAGAGAAAGCTCCAAATGAACGAACTCGAAGAAATGCGTGACCAAGCGTATCAATCAAGCAAGATCTATAAGGAAAAGGTCAAGAAGTATCATGACAAGAAGATCATGAAGAGGCAATTCAGACCCGGTCAAATGGTGTTGCTGTTTAATGCAAGACTGAGGCTATTTCCGGGTAAATTGAAATCCAAGTGGTCCGGTCCGTTCATGATCAAAGAAGTCAAGCCTTATGGAGCAGTGGAGCTAGAGGATCCTATCACTAAAGCAACGTGGACAGTGAATGGACAAAGATTGAAGCCATACTTTGGCGGTGAAGTTGTTCGGCACACGACAACAATTTCACTCATCGATTCATAAGCAAAAACGAAACAGGCGTCGATCTAATGACGTTAAACAAGAGCTTGTTGGGAGGCACCCCAATTTTGTAAGTATGTTGCTTTTTATTTAGTATTTTAGTTCTGTACATCCATTCATGCATGTAGGGATAGTGGCAAAAGCTGAAATTTTATTTTTCTGTTTACTGTCATGGTCGCTACAACGACAGATTCCATCACTGTAGCGATGAGCTTCAGACTCTCCATCGCTATAGCGACAGCTGGTCGCTTGTAGCGATGACTGTTCAGACTCACAGTCGCTGTAGCGCCGTATGGTCGCTTGTAGCGATGAGCTTCAGACGCACCGTCGCTGTAGCGACAGCTGGTCGTGTAACAACCCGCCTAAGACTCGAATATTTATTAATATTGAGACGATGTATCAGCAATGTTCTAAGCAAAGGGCAATTTGGTAATTTGGCAGTTAGTGGATTTAATTATATGGCAAGTGTATATATATATATATATATATCTCGCTTAGAAGTAACAGTTATCGGTGTTAGAAGATTGTAGAGCAAGCAATGGCATTTTAGTAAATTTTGGAAAGGAAGAGTTTATATATATATATGGGGAGCAAGATATTTTGCTCATAACCCTCCTCCCTTTCTCTCTCTACAAATCTGAATTCCCCTCCTTCCTCCCTCTAGAATTTCGACCTCCCCAACCCTTCTTCATTCCATTTGATCTTCATTCAATTCTTCCTTGTTAGTAAGCTTGCTTGGGAGATTAGAACAAGAGGAAATAAGAGGAGAAACAAGGAAGAGTAAAGAGGTTAAGCTAGGGTTTGGAATCCTGAACTTGGCAAGCACCAATCAAGGCAAAGGTGAGTTCCTTAGGGGTTTTAGAACCCACCATGTCAAGTTTTGATGAGTATTATGTTTTATGAGCAAAGTTGGTAATTTTGTACCCTAATCCCTTTTGCTTGCTAAATCCCTGTTCAATCTTGTTTTAATCAATCAATACTTAGTTGTAAATCTTTCCTTATGATGTTATGGTGCTTGGGTATGCTTATATATGTCGAAAATGGTGGAAAAATCATGTTTTGAACTAGTACTGACCTGCCAATTTCGCTGAGCGAACACGGGGCGATCGTGCAGTTACTGTTTGGCAAGTCTTCACTGCCTACCTTCGCCCAGCGAAGTGGATTTCGCCCAGCGAAATTTAGCAGACATTTCATGTCTTTTCTGCTTCGTTCTGTGGCTTGAGTACACGTCAGGCGAGGCTTTTGGTAACCATTTTCAAAGAAAACCTTGTTTTATAAGAAAAACACCATTGTGACATATCCGAAGGCCCATAACTTATACGGAATGAATGAACAAGGGTTTAGTGATGTAATAAGAGTATAAGGGTTAATTGTATAGACAATCCTAAGATGGCAAGCATTAGAGATGCAAGAATAAAAGCTTTTTAAGTTATGGAACATTTCCAACAACTAAGCGATGGCTTATGATAACGATAAGCCTATGATCATAGATATAATTTTAGATAAGTTAGGGGTAGTTTATCAGGATACCCTAGACAGTGGGATTTAATTTCCTCGTTTCAGGCATAGTTACAGGTTATCAGGACGTGCCTCAATGCTCACGTCAGAGTGACATTGGGGGGAACACGTATCAGTTTTATCAGGATATGAATATTTATATGACAGGAATAATAATTAATAATCAGGACAAGCTTTGTGTCTTCTGTTCTCTCGACCAGTTAGAGAGAACAGGGGGTTTCAGCATTGCTGAAACGGGCAGGAACTTTCCGTGAGGATAACCACACAGAGTTACAGTGTGTCTTCTGTGTTCTCGCCAGTTAGAGCACAGGGGGTTCCAGATGGAACGGGCAGGAATCTTCCGCGAGGATAACCACACACTTAGGCAAGAGGAGTCCGGTGTTAGCCTGATATGATAGGAATTTTCACCGGTTATCAGGGGAATGTGCTTCGGGGTTACTCCACCCGGGGGCATTCCGTAAAATGAACCCAGATAATATTGTTTGTTCAACGCTAACAGCTAACATAAAGACATTTATCAGTTAATTATATTATTATGTTATCAGGCAGAGACTAGTTATCAGATAGGTATCAGATTCAGGTATCAGTTATCAGGCGGTGATCCTAGGTTTCCCCTCGATCACCCAGTTATCAGGACATAGTTTAGATCTCAGGACTTTTCAGTATCAGACTCAGATAGTGATCCTAGGTTCCCCCTTGATCACTAGTTTAGCAGGATGTAGTCCAGTTTATGACTACACAGTTAGCAAGATCAGTCAGATAGCCCCTATGGGTAAGGTTAAGACTTGGCGATCATAGGTATTCCCAAGATTGCCGAGGTAGGCACGGCGACCCTAGGTTCCCCGAGGTTGCCAACAGTAGGTAGGGTAGGAGCTCACTGAGACGTTATGTCTCATCCCTATCCTTCTGGTGCAGGTTTTCAGGTAAGCTAGTGATGTTCATGAAGATTTTTCACCAGGAAGACGCTGGATGGAGTGCAGTTGCTCGTCGCGGAGAAGCTCAGAAGGTTATCAGGATATGTTTATGTATTTATAGATGATGTTTGGACAAATGTATTAACGAGACAACTTGTACTCATTCAGATGTATTTATTATTATTATTGAAAATTTAAATGTATCCAGTATCAGTTTAACGCACATGCTAATATACTAGTTAACGTTAGTATGGGTGTTACAATTGGTATCAGAGCCTGGTTGATTCAGACCGTGCCTTGGGTCATTAAAGTTTCAATAAAAGTAGTGGGACCATTGGGTTCCGGATATCGTTCTAAAGGTCACATCTAGTTGAGCCTGATCAACTCAGTCTAGTATATGACAGTTAGGATAAATATCCGAGAGCTGAATGTGACCAAGGAGGAATGAAGTGTGTGAAGGGTGAAGATTAAGGTGACAGAATTTTAAGACGGATTTGGCGAAGAAGTATTCATGCCGAATGGACTATAAGTAACGAAGCCTGTCAGTGGCAAAGTTCAGAAACATAAAGGATATTTAGGAATAAGGTGAAGCACCTCAACCTTGTTGGACGCGTCGTAGGATAATACTTCGTCTGCGGAAGACTTACGGATTGAGAAGTTATGGAATACTCTAAGGAATGACATGGAACCTTAACGGGAACCGCAGTTCGAGAAGTTGAAGTGAAGTGTGGATTAAGTGTCAATTTTGAGTACAGAGTTAAGGAATTGTGGTACCAAACCTAGAGACTCAAAATGAGGAATTATCAGTAAAGATAGAGTGCTGAGAACCAAACTCCAATCGGATGAGATTTTAATGTTCAGGCAGTTAAGGGAATAAATTGTGGATTAAGAGAATTATCTGGATAATGAAGCTAACCACTCAAGTGTGGTCTTTGAGCATGAAACGCAAGTAAGATTAACCCCGGTAGATCAGCCGCATCTCCCGAACCATAAATGCTAGATTTGAGAATTAAGAAAAGAAGTTGGTATGCAACCTAAGAACTAAGACGGATGGTTAAGTGTTGATAATAAGACCCGTTGCATGTCGAGGCGTGAATCAAATATTCATATGTGTTCTATTAGTAAGAAGATTGGAAATAAGCTAAGCTTAACTGAAATTTTATTCAACGAAAGGTGTATATTAAATGGTCAGTCATTAGGATTTAGTAAACTGATGGACGAATAAAGTTGAATTTCCTTGATTGGATGAAGAAGGCAAGTTCAAGATGAAACAAGAGGTAATGTTGTGGTATTGAAGTTCAAGATCAATTAACTGGAGGGATTCGAAGGTAACCTAAGAGGTATGGTAAAACCATAGAGACCGTAATTGTTTCGAAAAGATTATGGGCATGAATTCTTATGGATAAAGATAGAACGATTAGTAGTGGGACTCAGATCCTCAGTGGAATCCAGTGAATGAAAGACGTGAACCTTTCGAAATCATAGGTTGTTTTAGAAGTTGCCACAAGTGATTTAAGTTTAAAATTTAAGCTACTCCAAGTGTACCTTGAAGTCGGTTTCTGTAATGTTAAAACGATAATACAAGTCGGATGGACCATGAGATGGTCACAGGAATCAGGACATGGAGAATAAGTAAGAATCAGAGTATGAGCCGTTGATAGGAGCTTTGTTAGGCTCGTAACAGTTGCCGAAAACCGTTTACAAGTTTTGGCGTATTATCGTGAAGGTAAGTATATGGTTTATGTCCAAAAGGAAACACAGTGTCAAATGACGACCAATCAGTAAGTTCAACAGGTGGTTTAAGCCATAAAAGAGTCAGTGAATGTAAGATGATTTTGCTGTGATAGCTATAAGTCATTAAGGAACAAGTCAGCCAGAGGATTGATAAGGGTGTATTATTCCTACTCCAAAGTGTTTTGTTTAGATCAGAGTTGCGCAGCGAAAATGTAATTCAAGGATGCTTGTGTAGTTATTTTCAGATGAACCACAGGAAGGCGATAAGCGCCCAATTATTGAACCGCATAATATCAGTGAGCAGTGATGACTCGGACTTGTTATAAGACCTAGGAGGAAATTTTAAAAGTTAAGCCGAGCGATATTTCAAACCTCGAAATACAAGAGAAATGGAAATGGAAGCAGTTTAAGATTCTGTGATAAGAATGATATGTTTCTAGCACAATAAGTCTAAAGCAAGGAAAGTCACCGTTAATACGGTAAACTAGCTAATTTAGCCCGGTAACTTTGGGTGGACTTGAAGAGTAATGTTTAATCAACAGGATCAAGCATAAAGTAATATCAATAAAGGTTGTACTTGCAAGATGATACTTTGAAATAGAAGCGTTGATCAGAAAACGTTCACGCAGTGACATATGAGTTTAATCCATGATGTAATCCGTTATGTCAACATGTCACATGTATCAGAATATGTTAGTATTATATATGCTTATCAGGCAATACTTAAACTACTCAGATAGTAGTGTAGCAGATTTTCAGTTATGTGACGTGTTTTGGCAATGGTGGTTCACAATCAGGAATGTATAAGTATGAAGGCTTTTACCGGAACAGATTTATTGATATCGACCATATATTAACAGGAGAAGTTTGGATATTATTGTGCTTAATGTTCACCATTAAAGGAAGAAGGACTTATATGCAGATTAAAAGTCATTCGTAGTCCACAGTAAAGGGCTACGTAAGATCAGGTTTTGATTAAAGGATTCAAATTGGGCTATTTTGGTAGCAATCAAGTAGAGCTTCTTTTTGAAAACAAGGATCTTGGACTCGACGTTCAGAATGGGAAAATAAGTTTACGATGCTGAGGGAAAGTAACCATAATCTATGTTATGGGTTGTTGTATACTTAAGAAATAAACACGAGTAACATTGGCGGGGCAAACCTGGCAAGCCAGTTGAAAGGCAAATCCCGGATGTTACAAGATAAGTTAAGAGTAAGAAAGATTCCCAATTGATGTGATAATGTCTCCAATATGTTAAGATTAGGAATGATGTCCCTTCAGTCGGACAAGGATGAGATGATGTATTGTGTGCCCATCAGTAGTGTACACGTGTTCGATTATGTATGTAAATTATATGTTATGAAATGTATTATGTGGTGTTATGTGAGATGATTACTACTCACCACTCGGGCTAAACTTCTATGAGTTTGGATCTACCAATATAGAAAATATTTATGCTACGGCCAGAAATTGAGAATAGTAGTGACAAGAAAGATATGAGATTAGTAAACTCCAAGTAATGAAGAATGATTTCTAAGTTATTAAGGTAAGCGATGTCGTCGTAGGAGACGAAAGATAAAGATAATAATTCATGGGAAATAAATGCAGTGCAAGAAATTCACTGTAGAGTGGGAATATTTGAGGAGGATAAGATTATCCGGTAAAGTATTTGAGATTTAGAGACCATAAGTTGGTTTGCAAGAAGTATTTGCACCAGGATCAAAGTCAAGCGAATTGGATATAAGGATTCAGATAACTTTACATCTTACTACATAAGAATTGTACAATTTCGCCATGAGCATTTTAGTTAAAGGAAAAGTTGTCGGGAATATTCGACGTATAGAATTGGAAATCCAAGGGATTCCGATAAGCAAGACAAACTAGAGTTTCGGGCAATTAGAGGAAGTAGTGTGAGAGATTCTTTCACGTATGATAGTGGATTCTAAATTTCGAGGACGAAATTTCTTTAAGGGGGGTAGATTGTAACAACCCGCCTAAGACTCGAATATTTATTAATATTGAGACGATGTATCAGCAATGTTCTAAGCAAAGGGCAATTTGGTAATTTGGCAGTTAGTGGATTTAATTATATGGCAAGTGTATATATATATATATATATCTCGCTTAGAAGTAACAGTTATCGGTGTTAGAAGATTGTAGAGCAAGCAATAGCATTTTAGTAAATTTTGGAAAGGAAGAGTTTATATATATATATGGGGAGCAAGATATTTTGCTCATAACCCTCCTCCCTTTCTCTCTCTACAAATCTGAATTCCCCTCCTTCCTCCCTCTAGAATTTTGACCTCCCCAACCCTTCTTCATTCCATTTGATCTTCATTCAATTCTTCCTTGTTAGTAAGCTTGCTTGGGAGATTAGAACAAGAGGAAATAAGAGGAGAAACAAGGAAGAGTAAAGAGGTTAAGCTAGGGTTTGGAATCCTGAACTTGGCAAGCACCAATCAAGGCAAAGGTGAGTTCCTTAGGGGTTTTAGAACCCACCATGTCAAGTTTTGATGAGTATTATGTTTTATGAGCAAAGTTGGTAATTTTGTACCCTAATCCCTTTTGCTTGCTAAATCCCTGTTCAATCTTGTTTTAATCAATCAATACTTAGTTGTAAATCTTTCCTTATGATGTTATGGTGCTTGGGTATGCTTATATATGTCGAAAATGGTGGAAAAATCATGTTTTGAACTAGTACTGACCTGCCAATTTCGCTGAGCGAACACGGGGCGATCGTGCAGTTACTGTTTGGCAAGTCTTCACTGCCTACCTTCGCCCAGCGAAGTGGATTTCGCCCAGCGAAATTTAGCAGACATTTCATGTCTTTTCTGCTTCGTTCTGTGGCTTGAGTACACGTCAGGCGAGGCTTTTGGTAACCATTTTCAAAGAAAACCTTGTTTTATAAGAAAAACACCATTGTGACATATCCGAAGGCCCATAACTTATACGGAATGAATGAACAAGGGTTTAGTGATGTAATAAGAGTATAAGGGTTAATTGTATAGACAATCCTAAGATGGCAAGCATTAGAGATGCAAGAATAAAAGCTTTTTAAGTTATGGAATATTTCCAACAACTAAGCGATGGCTTATGATAACGATAAGCCTATGATCATAGATATAATTTTAGATAAGTTAGGGGTAGTTTATCAGGATACCCTAGACAGTGGGATTTAATTTCCTCGTTTCAGGCATAGTTACAGGTTATCAGGACGTGCCTCAATGCTCACGTCAGAGTGACATTGGGGGGAACACGTATCAGTTTTATCAGGATATGAATATTTATATGACAGGAATAATAATTAATAATCAGGACAAGCTTTGTGTCTTCTGTTCTCTCGACCAGTTAGAGAGAACAGGGGGTTTCAGCATTGCTGAAACGGGCAGGAACTTTCCGTGAGGATAACCACACAGAGTTACAGTGTGTCTTCTGTGTTCTCGCCAGTTAGAGCACAGGGGGTTCCAGATGGAACGGGCAGGAATCTTCCGCGAGGATAACCACACACTTAGGCAAGAGGAGTCCGGTGTTAGCCTGATATGATAGGAATTTTCACCGGTTATCAGGGGAATGTGCTTCGGGGTTACTCCACCCGGGGGCATTCCGTAAAATGAACCCAGATAATATTGTTTGTTCAACGCTAACAGCTAACATAAAGACATTTATCAGTTAATTATATTATTATGTTATCAGGCAGAGACTAGTTATCAGATAGGTATCAGATTCAGGTATCAGTTATCAGGCGGTGATCCTAGGTTTCCCCTCGATCACCCAGTTATCAGGACATAGTTTAGATCTCAGGACTTTTCAGTATCAGACTCAGATAGTGATCCTAGGTTCCCCCTTGATCACTAGTTTAGCAGGATGTAGTCCAGTTTATGACTACACAGTTAGCAAGATCAGTCAGATAGCCCCTATGGGTAAGGTTAAGACTTGGCGATCATAGGTATTCCCAAGATTGCCGAGGTAGGCACGGCGACCCTAGGTTCCCCGAGGTTGCCAACAGTAGGTAGGGTAGGAGCTCACTGAGACGTTATGTCTCATCCCTATCCTTCTGGTGCAGGTTTTCAGGTAAGCTAGTGATGTTCATGAAGATTTTTCACCAGGAAGACGCTGGATGGAGTGCAGTTGCTCGTCGCGGAGAAGCTCAGAAGGTTATCAGGATATGTTTATGTATTTATAGATGATGTTTGGACAAATGTATTAACGAGACAACTTGTACTCATTCAGATGTATTTATTATTATTATTGAAAATTTAAATGTATCCAGTATCAGTTTAACGCACATGCTAATATACTAGTTAACGTTAGTATGGGTGTTACAGGTCGCTTGTAGCGACAGAAGAAAAATCTGACACTTCAGTTTCCAATGCCACTTTGAATCCTTTAACTTCCCCCCAACCACCCATTCACCTACCCTATCTGTTTTTCTTTCAAATTTCGTAAACCCTAGTAACTAAAACACTATCATTCCATTTCCATTCCATTTCTGCAACATTCATTACATTTTCTGCATTTTTTTTCGTTTTTCCTGCTAAGCTCTTGCAAATCATCTATGTTCCTTTGCTAACTTGCAAATCATCTTAACCAGGTATGAAATTCGTAACCCTCTGTTTCTATTTCTTAAGATTTCAAGTTGTTTGGAAGTGTTAAACTGTTTTTAAGAAATTAACATTTAGGGTTTTCAATTTTTAAAGTTAGGGTTATATTCATTTGAAATACCCATGATAATCTATAGTTTAGGCTGTTAAAAATGAACTAAAATCATCAAACAAACTAGCCTATCATCCTCTTTTTTCATGAAATTCGTATTTTGAAAAAACCCATTTTGCAAAAATTCAAAATAAAATTGGGTGTTTGATGATTAGGGAGTTTTGATGATTTTGATTCATTTGTTTTAGCTTTACCATTGATTTCGAATGCCACAAGCTGTTTAGATGTGAGAAAAATCAAGTTTTTGAAAATGGGTAGTTCTTGGCTACACATCGCTTGTAGCGCAGAACTCACCAACAATTTCTGGGCTCCATCGCTACAAGCGACAATGCTGTCGTTGTAGCGACGAAGACCAGAACCAGTTTTATTTTTCTTAATTTCTAATTCTGACTTGGATCCTACTTGTTTTGTCTGTTTAATGTTATTTTGTAGGAATGGCACCCAAAACATCTTCCAAAAGGCAACGCAACGTTGAGGGCTTGTCTTCAAGGCCAAAACCTCAACCATCCATACCCCACGATCCAAACCGCTTTCTTAGTCCGCGTAACCAGGAGCGTTACGCTGAGCTTAGAACCAGAAGGATATGAGCTGAGAAAGAGTTCAAGATTGCTGAGGAAGGGAGGTATGCCGGCATTGCTCAGATGCTTAATGAAAGGAAGTGGGGAATCCTATGTAATCCTCCCAAGAAGCTCAACTATGACATAGTGCGCGAATTCTACGCCAACGCCATTCCAGCAGACCCCTCTGACCCATTCGCTTGGACTACATTTGTACGAGGGCGCACCATAGCTTTTGACAGACATTCCATTAACTCTTATTTGGGTAAGCCACTAGTTCTTTATGATTCAGATGACCCATTAGAGTTAGATGAGCTGTGCGCCTTCCACCAACATCAGGCACGGGGAAACTGGGACCATGAGTTGATCGCACAGGCGATATTCCAAGAGGGGAAGACCTACGATGTGAGCAAGGCCTCGGGTAAACCTTTTAGAGCCTTTAGGGATGATATGACTACCCTAGATCAGGTGATCCTAACCCTTATATTACATAATATCAGGCCCAAATCCCACACCTCTTCCACCACTCTTGACGTCACACCCTTACTTCATTATATCCTCAGCAACCAGCAGGTTGATGTTGCGAGGATCATTGCTAATGAAATAAGGATCGTGGCTGAAAGTGGTATCCTGCCACCCGGTAAGCCAAAGTGCCCATTGCCTTTTCCTGGCCTAATCATGGGACTTTGTAGGAAAGCCAGGATCCACATGCCAAGTCAAGTTGATGAGGAAATCAAAAATCCTATTGATGATAGATACATCAATATGTACTGCTCTTACAAGACCATCCCCCCTTCTGCTGGACCCTCTTCTTCTGCTGGACCATCATCTGTACCACCCCCTGCTCCCCAAGACCCAAGCCAACCTCAACCCCCAACCTTTCCACCTTTAGACTTTTCGAGTTGGGACCCATACCACATGACTGCATATTCTCACATTATGGCTCAGAATGAGTCAAACCATCGAGCCTTGACGACTATGCAAAGTCATATGCATGAGGCGGGCTACTCTACATTGCATGGCATGGGGACAGGCCATTAAACCATCTACATTGCATGGCCTGGGGACAGGCCATTTTATTCTGGAGGGGCGAGTGCAGCTGCACCTGGTGATGATGCAGCTGGAGGTGATGATGATGACGACGGTGATGACTCCTCTGAGGGCACACGGAGCATTGACCATGAGGCTGCAGATTTGATGGATTCAGACTGAAATTCTTTGCAAGCTGCAGCAGTTTCTTCTTTCTTTCATTTTACTTATTTCTGAACAATTTTATTTTGCTTTGTACTATTTAACTTTGTTTATGTTTATGTACTTTGTTTATGTTTATGTACTTTGGATAATTTACTTTGGTTATTATGTTTAGTATATTATGTTTAATTTCAAAATTTTGTTATTTATTTTTGAATTTTACCCAACAAATGGAAGTGAGATAATCAAAGATTCAAAAGCTAAGTGCTTGTTTGAAAGCAAAGCATTGAGCTATGAATCAGGTGAGTGGTAATGATAGGAAGTAGTGATAAAAGCGCGCAGCTAAGGTACTCGTTTCTTGTTTTTCTAGGTATATTCTTGAATGTGAATGAGTCCTTTACACACAAATTTAATTTATTCAGTTTTACGCAAGCACATGTTTATGTTTAAACCAATTAGAACTAGCCGAAATGTGAGGAATCCTCAATCATTGTATATATATGCAGGAGACCGGCATTTCATGTTTAACTCGGTTATTTTATGTTAAATCTAAATGTTGTTTTAAATTGTATGAAAGCATTGAAATGATCAAGGCAATTTTTTTTTTGAAATTGAGTAGAAACACTTGACCATATAGCCTACCCTATGAGAAGTGAGAATCTGTTAACCCCTTTGAGCCTATTGAATCAGAATTGTTAACTATGAACTGTCAACTTTCATAAGCTCAATTGCTTATTGAAATTGCCGGAGTTTGTAAAAAAATCCAGTTCATAGTTAACTCATTATTGAATTCTGATAATTACTTTCTTTTGAACCCTTATCCATCGTGATTATTGACCTTTGCCAAAATGATAAAGGAACATTCGATTAGGGTATCATCGAACTAAGTTGGGGAGAAAAGGGAGGTTGTGTTTATGTCAAGTAATGGTGAATTGGTGTAATTGATCTTGACAACAAGAGAAAGAAAAAGAAAAAGAAAAGAAAAAAGAAAGAAAAGCAAACCAAGAAAAAGAAAAGAGAAAAATAGAAAGATTTTGCAATAAATCAAAAGAAAAAGTTGTCAAGATCAATCAAAGAAAAGAAAAATTTGTAATTCACCAAGAGTTGTATTTGAATAAGGAGGAAGTTTGTAAATAGAATGAATGTTCCTCTTGCTTGGCCATTTGAATTCAATATCCCACATATGACAATTCTTTGTAACCAAGCCAAATTACAACCCTTAAAGACCTTGTGATCATTTGCTTCTATGCTTTTAGAAATGATAATTAGATGAACACATAATTTGATTGGAATGTTAGCATATTTGCCGGATGAGTGTTCATACCCTCACAATTGATTTCAATTTGTTCATATACTTAATATAGAAGTGTGTTAGGTTTGGTTCAAATTTAAACATGTTGTTTGTTAAGAATTGTGTAATTTGATGCTTTGTGTTTAGAACTAGTTCACATTCATAGTATATATCTCGTTTAATGAGAAACTTAACTTTAGCTTACGCAGTCACGTTTGAATCATTCATCTGATACTTGTTTTCTTCAAACTTTTGATTCTTTTGCATTCTTGCTCAAAACTTTGGTTAAAGCTGTGAAAAATTTCCTTTTGATTCTTTGGTTTGAGGACAAACCAAAATGCTAAGTTGGGGAGAGTTTGATAAGTGCTTAAAAGTAGTTATCTTTTGATATATTTTAAGGCACTTATGTTACTTGTTTTGCAAGTTATCTTAGGATAAGCTCATATTTGTGGTTAAATGTCAAATTTATGATTCTATGTCTTACCCCATCTAATTATGCAGGAATTTCATGCTTGGACCTGAATTGAGCAAAGAAAATTGAAGTTTTGTTTAAAGCCATCGCTACAAGCGCAAGCTTCATCGCTACAAGCGAGGATAGGCAGGGAAAATCAGAGCTTCATCTCTACAAGCGCAGGATGCCTCGCTACAAGCGAGCCTAGGCAGGGAAAAATGGAAGTTCATCGCTACAAGCGATGAACCGGTCGCTTCAAGCGAACTTAGGCAGGAAGTTTTGAAGGTTCCATCGCTATAGCGACAGATCTCGTCGCTATAGCGACCAAGGGCGGTTTAATGCTATATGCTGACGTGGAGCTCCCCCATTGGCCAAGATATCTGCTGTCGCTACAGCGACAGGCTTGTCGCTTGTAGCGAGCGTACAAAAACTCAGAGTATAAAAGCTCTTTAGCTCATTTTTTCTGTAATATGATCTGAATATCAGTTTTTATAACTTTGAGAGCTTAAGATCTTTAACTTCTAGAAAGAGAATGGGCATAAAAGGAGGCAAACTTCATTGAGCAAAAGTGATTCAAGTGAAGATTAAACTAAGCAACTTTGAGAAATCAAGTCTTAGCATTTTCTCCATCTTCCATTCTACTTTTGTACAGTTGTCATGAGAATGAACAACTAATCTCCTTTGTTGGGATTATTAGGTAATCAATCACTCTTAGTTGTAAACCTTTGATATTTTAAATATATGATTCTAGCATTTTTATATACCATTGAATTTGTTCTTGTTTTCCATTCTTATATTTGATTTAAATGATATTGAAAAATACTTTTGAATCTAGGTTTAGAATAATATTATATCAAAATAAGAAATTCTAGACATGGGATTTGGTTTTGATAATTACACAAAGTGTCGGAACGTAAAGCTTTCGAATCGTTTAATAGATTGAGAAATCGTCGATTAAACGATACGATCGATCTCACGACGTCATTTGGACACGAATGACGTTGTCGAGTGATACGTGATAATGTCTTATATAAGAAAAGCTAGAATCCATATTTATGATCAATCGAATACAATCGACGTTTGATTGACGTAATTTAATCCTAACACTTTTTATGCCCTATTACTCTACGTTTTATTTATAACGTTTTAAAAGTCGAGTAGTGTTAGTAACCAAAACGATGAAACCCTAACTTAAAACGATAATCGACGTTGAACGGTTTATGATATCGCAATAATCCCTGTGGAATCGATATAAAAATATACTTGCTTTTGTTAAACTCTATTCTATTAACATTCATACATTTTGTTCCAACATAGATATTTTAAGCATCGCAACAGTTGTATTATTTTGAGCACCTGTATATATCTTGTGAATATTCTTCTTCTCTTTTGTACTATTAAATTTTGTTTGCATTAACCATCTTTGTTATACAAAGAAAAATTTCTTGTTAGTTAGACTTGTTTCAGATTCTGCACATAAACGAAATCATGGCTGATCATGATTATATCAACTTCTATACTCCATTTGAGTATGAATCTTATCAACAGTATCAACAATATCCTTCTGAAGATGAACAAATGTCAACAATGGAAAATATTTTGAATATGTTCATACAACAATCCATGATCAACATGCAAAATACCGACCAAAGATTGAGGACTTTATCAAGTCATTTGAAGATTTTGCAAGTTCAATTAGATTTTACACCAAGAATCATGGATGTTCAAACCAACAATCAATCCACTCTTGAATTCGGAGAGGTTGTTGAAGAAGATGATGATGATTGTCGCGTCGAATTTCGGATGTCAAGCTATTGACTAGCATTGAATCACTAAATTTAAATCACGACTGAACTTTTAATTTTTTCGGGGAAAAAGGAAAAAAGTTCGAAATTACCTTTTGAATGAGATTTTAGGTTCGAAAGTCGATTATGCGAGGGGAAGGTATTAGCACCCCTCACATCCGTTGTACCCAACGGGAACCTCTTAGTTGGCTTAGGCTTAAAATGTTTTTGACGTTTTGCTTGCACGCTTAATTATATATATATATGTAAAGGAACAAGTAAATAAAATGTGAGGTGAAGAAAGAGATAAAAACAAACGAAATAGAAAAAAGAAAAAAAGATTTTTAAATAACGGGCTTGACAAGATGTCGATCTTGCTCCTACGTATCTCCCGGTAGTCGGAGAATTCAAAGCTTACGTAGTTCTTGAAAAAAGAATTGAAAACGCACAAAGGCGTAAAAGCTTTAAAAGGTGAAGGAGACAAGCGCACATTAAGGCGATAAACTCGCACAAGGCGTAAAAAGACGAACGCACATTAAGGCGATAAACTCGCACAAGGCGTAAAAAGACGAACGCACATTAAGGCGATAAACTCGCACAAGGCGTAAAAAAGACGAACGCACATTAAGGCGATAAACTCGCACAAGGCGTAAAAGTTGAAAGAAAACATGCAAAGGCACGACAAGTTAGGATTGACCACAAGGGCCAAAATGACAAACGCACGAAGGCGTACAATGTTTGAATTGACCGCGGGGGCCAAGAAAAGTTTAAAATGGTCACGGGGGACCAAGAAAAGTTGGATTGGTCACGAGGGACCAAGAAATGTTCAAATTGGTCGCGAGGGACCGAGAAAGGTTCAATTTGGTCGCGAGGGACCAAGAAATGTTAAAATTGGTCGCGAGGGACCAAGAAATGTTAAAATTGGTCGCGAGGGACCAAGAAAGGTTCAATTTGGTCGCGAGGGACCAAGAAATGTTAAAATTTGGTCGCGAGGGACCAAGAAATGTTAAAATTGGTCGCGAGGGACCAAGAAATGTTAAAATTGGTCGCGAGGGACCAAGAAAGGTTCAATTTGGTCGCGAGGGACCAAGAAATGTTAAAATTGGTCGCGAGGGACCAAGAAATGTTAAAATTGGTCGCGAGGGACCAAGAAAGGTTAAAGTGCGTTGGACGCGTTGAAAATAGAATGACGATTGTCCGAGCAACGAGACATACGTCAAGCATTCGTACAACCGGGGAAAGGAGAGACATACGTCAAACCACCCTTTTTCATTCAAGTTTTATTTGAAATTGAGAAAACGTATTTTTTGGGGGAGCTAGAAAAGAATGACGATCGTCTAAGCAACGAGACATACGTCAAGTGTTTATCCGATCGGGGAAAGGAGAGACATACGTCAAACCACCCTTTTTCATTCAAGTTTCGCTTGATTTTTAAGAAAAAGTGTAAACTGTCAAAACGCTCGTTTTTAGAACTCAAATGAAAAGAAATAAAATGTTCAAATTAGTTGTTGCAACCAAAATGAACAAGCTTGTTGTTCAAAAAGAAAATGTTTTTGTTGTTTTCGTTGATTTTTGTTTGGTTGGTTTGGAAGGACAAAGTCCTTTGCCTACATACCCAAATGGGATCAAAACCGATGTAGTTCGGGCTTAAAAAAGCCGAGTGATTTGTTATGTTGATTTTAAAGTTGAAAAATGTTTGTGAAAGATAAAAATGAGCCAAAGTGGCGAGTGAGTGAAGTTTGATTAATTTAAAATGTAAAAATAAAGCCTGGTATGATTAAGATCGATTGAAGTTTGATTAAAAGAAAGTTGCTTGGTTTTGAAATCCAAGGCTTTGTTAATGAAGAATATTTTTGATGAAGTTTTTGAATATTTGAAATGTTTTTTGATTTTTTATGATTTTCTTGGAGTTAAAAAGAAAATAAGCGTGATAAAAAAACTAAACGCGAGAGAATAAATAAATAAACGATTGTTGGATCAAAATAAAAAGATTTTTGCTTTTGGAATATGAATTAAACTAAGAAAATAAAATATAATGCAATGCATATTTAAACATTTTGTTCCTAAATGCATGTATATTCTAATGACATAGAAAAATGCAAAATAAAATGAACAATTAGAAATAAAAAAATAAAATGCATGAGATGATATGATAAGTAAATAAATGGGATGTTAAAAATAAAGGAACAAATAAAAAGGAAATAGTAATAAAAAGAAAAATAAATTGCAAAGAAAATAAATAAAAGAAATAAAATAAGGAGGTGTAAAAATAAACCTGGGGGGTGCTGGTAGTGAAAAATAACTCAGATTGGAAGAGAAAGGCCCAAAATGTCTTGGGCTTTCGTAAATTAATCTGGGCCGTCTGATTAATCAGACGGCCCTGATCAAACACAGGGAAATAAAAACCAGGGCCACATGATTAAAATCAAAGGGCCTGGAGAGTGTGGGTGTACGCTAACGCGTACACCCTGCCTCACTGAAACGGGTAGGGGTATAAATACCCTTTCCCCTTCATTTTTCTTCATTTTTGCAAATCACTTCTCTCTCTTCTTTCATTCTCTGGCCGCGCCTCTCTCTCATCTTCTCACCCTCTCACTTCTCTCATCCCAACCGGCCGGAAAAGAATTCCGGCGTGGTGGCCGCCGGCCCACGCGGCGGCGCCACCGCGCCGGAAGAGAAAAACGTCCTTTTTCCTCAAAATCTTTATAGCTTTCAAACCCTCTTCTCCTCCCCTACCCAAATCCGAACTCAAAAACCCTCAAAAACCTTTCAATCGTTCTAGATCTACAAAAGAAAAAAACAAATAAACTACCTTCTTCCTCTTTCTTTTCGTTTTTGTTTTGCTGTTGTGGATGTTTTAGGCGTGTGTGTTTGCGTTTGTGTGCCGTGTGTGGGTAGTTTGGCCGTGTGGGTGCGTGTTGTGTTGATTGGGTTTGGGGTGTGCGAAAAAAACAGTGTGTTTGTGAGTTTGGGTGAGTGTGTGTTTGTGTTTGTTTTCGTGTGTGTGTGGTGCGGTCTGTTTGTGTGTTGGCTGGGTTTGGGGTGTGCGAAAATGGTGGGTTGGCTGGGTTGGGTTGGGGTGTGCGTGTGTGTGTTGTATTGTGTGAGTGGGTTGTGTTTGTTTGGGTGAGTGTTTGTGAGTTTTAGTGTGTTATGTTGCTGGAAAATGTTTTGGTGTGGGTTGAGTTTGTGTTTAATGCTGGGTTGCGTGAGTTGGTGTTTTTGTGCCGTGTGGTATGCTGTTGGCTGGGACGTGGGTAGTGTGTGTGTAGTGTGCTGGTGGTTGCTGGGACGTGGGTAGTGTGTGTAGTGTTGCTGAGTGTGTGTTGGGGTAGCTGGGACGTGTGGTGTGTGGTATGGGGCTGCTGAGTGTGTGTTGGGGTAGCTGGGACGTGTGGGTTTGGGTACTGAGTGTGTGTTGGGGTAGCTGGGACGTTTTTGGGTGTTGGGGGAAGTTTGTTTTGCTGTTAAAAAATCTGCTTTGTTTAAAAATTTCTTCCCCTCTTTTTTTTTCTTGTGATTCTGTCCTGTTAAATAGAGAAAAAATGAGCTGCTTGAGCAGCTTATTGACTCATGAAGATAAGCTGAAATCTTTATGCAGATCTTGGATAGGATTTGGAAGATTTGGATGAAAAGGAAATGATGAAAAATGATGATGAAAAAAAACTTGGATTGGGGCGCGTGAACAGTGCTGGCCATTGACTGTTGACTATTGACTTTGGACCAAAAATAGAAAAATAAAAATAATAATAACATTAATAAATAATAATAATGACAATAGTAAAAATAAATAAATGGTAATAATGGTAAATACAAAAAATGAGATTAATGACAATAAAGGACAGAAATTGAAATTAAAAGTAAAACTAAAAAGTAATAAAATAAATAAACGAGACAAAAAAAAAATTGACATGAGGTATTTTAAAATACCTCCCTGCCGAAATTTCGTCTGAAACGACGAAAATTATCGGCTTTTTAAAAAAATGAATAAAACGAGACAATGAGTAAAATGAGACGAAAATGGGTCAAAAAATGGGGTATGACAGATGCCCCTATTTAAGTTTCTTCGCTACGGAGATTAAAAGCGAAATTTTGATTCGACGGGTCGAAGAAACTTAAATACAGAGTACACCATTTTTTGACCAATTTTGACAGTAAAAATGTTATGGATGCGATGCCATGTATGCAATGTTATGAATGCTTGCGATGCAAGTATGAATGCAAAATGGCAAAGATGACCTGATTGGGGATAAACAGAGACAAAGGGATACCCGGGTTCGCTAAAGAAACGGGATCCAACTCTATTGGGGATAATGTTCCACTGGGGAAAAAGGTTAGCCGTTTGGGTTATTGCCGAACTGTTCACTGGGGAGAGTGGGCAATTAACCACGGGAACCAAAAAGGGTAAAATGTCAGCTGTTCGGGTTAAATTCCGAACTGCCACTGACGACGAGGATTGAATGTAAAGGTCAGCTGTTCGGGTTGTTGCCGAACTGCCACTGACGACAAGAAATAAAATGTCAACTGTTCGGGTTAAATTCCGAACTGCCATTGACGACAAGAAAGTAAAATGTCAACTGTTCGGGTTAAATTCCGAACTGCCATTGACGACAAGAAAGTAAAATGTCAACTGTTCGGGTTAAATTCCGAACTGCCATTGACGACAAGAAACAAAATGTCAACTGTTCGGGTTAAATTCCGAACTGCCATTGACGACAAGAAACAAATGTCAACTGTTCAGGTTAAATTCCGAACTGCCATTGACGACAAGGATAAAATGTCAACTGTTCGGGTTAAATTCCGAACTGCCATTGACGACAAGAAAGTAAAATGTCAACTGTTCGGGTTAAATTCCGAACTGCCATTGACGACAAGAAAGTAAAATGTCAACTGTTCGGGTTAAATCCCGAACTGCCATTGACGACAAGAAACAAAATGTCAACTGTTCGGGTTAAATTCCGAACTGCCATTGACGACAAGAAAGTAAAATGTCAACTGTTCGGGTTAAATTCCGAACTGCCATTGACGACAAGAAAGTAAAATGTCAACTGTTCGGGTTAAATTCCGAACTGCCATTGACGACAAGAAACAAAATGTCAACTGTTCGGGTTAAATTCCGAACTGCCATTGACGACAAGAAACAAAATGTCAACTGTTCGGGTTAAATTCCGAACTGCCATTGACGACAGGAAATGAAAAATGTCAACTGTCGGTTTGTTCCGACCTGCCATTGACGACAAGGAAATGAAAAATGTCAACTGTCGGTTTGTTCCGACCTGCCATTGACGACAAGGAAATAAATGTCAACTGTCGGTTTGTTCCGACCTGCCATTGACGATAAAAAGGAAAGACATGTCAACTGTCCGGATTGGTTACTGGACCGTACATTGACGACAGGAAATAAAAGCATGTCAACTGTCCGGATTGGTTACTGGACCGTACATTGACGACAGGAAATAAAAGCATGTCAACTGTCCGGATTGGTTACTGGACCGTACATTGACGACAGGAAATAAAAGCATGTCAACTGTCCGGATTGGTTACTGGACCGTACATTGACGACAGGAAATAAAAGCATGTCAACTGTCCGGATTGGTTACTGGACCGTACATTGACGACAGGAAATAAAAGCATGTCAACTGTCCGGATTGGTTACTGGACCGTTCATTGACGACAGGAAATAAAAGCATGTCAACTGTCCGGATTGGTTACTGGACCGTTCATTGACAACAGGAAATAAAAGACATGTCAACTGTCCGGATTGGTTACTGGACCGTACATTGACGACAGGAAATAAAAACATGTCAACTGTCCGGATTGGCTACCGAACCTTACATTGACGACAGGAAATAAATAAAAATATGTCAACTGTCCGGGTTGGCTACCGAACCTTACATTGACGACAGTGAGGATGCGGCTGACAAGCCGTTCCTTACAGAATTGCCCCTTCAATTGGGGAGAAAGGATGCACAAGCTGTTCGTTAAAGAACTTGTCACTTGGCACAACACTGGGGAATATGCACAAGCTGTTCGTTTGAACTGCCACTTGGCATAAAGACATGATAAAAAAGATGCGCAAGCTGTTCGTTTGAACTGCCACTTGGCGTAAAATGTTGACATCACTTGACCAAACAGATTGGGGATGACACTTGGGGAATATTTACCGGTGACTATGATGGGATGCCGAGCATAGTCGGGCTTTGGTTATGATTTGGTATTTGTGGATGATGACTCACTGGGGAATGCCAATAAAATTGGGCTTTATTTTGTAAAATCACTGGAGGATGACATTGGAGAAAAAGAAAAATGTGGATTGTTTGTGACAAATTGGTAAGAAACGTGATGGTTAAAGTAACCATGTACAGATGATATTGTGGTATGCTGCATGTATGAATGCGTATATGCATGAATGTATGTTTGTATGATTTGTACGATTGTACAAATGTACAAATGCATGAATGCATGAATGTATGATTGTATAACTCCCACTGGGGATGTGTGAAAGATTGACTTGCACTGGGGGATACCCTAAATGTTTTGATTTAATGCATGACCGACAACTTGGTGAAACAAGATTTAGACCGGTAAAATGAGAAGTGGACCGACGTCGCATTGCAAACACTCGGTGATCTTTGCCGGGGATGATGTTACAGGGAACACATCCAAAATGTTGACGGGATGAAGCCGTAACCGTTGACGAGGAACATATACCTCATGGGAAATTGTTATTTCACTGGGGGAATCGTGTTAATCCTGCTTGGGAAAAGAACTGGTGATTCCACCGGGAATGCTCATGTTTTGTTTGGATGCCGAGCGAGGTCGGGCTTTGGTTGGATGGTGCCGAGCGAGGTCGGGCTTTGATTGGGGTGCCGAGCGAGGTCGGGCTTTGATTGCCGAGCGAGGTCGGGCTTTGATTGGGGTGCCGAGCGAGGTCGGGCTTTTGGAGTGCCGAGCGAGGTCGGGCTTTGATTGCCGAGCGAGGTCGGGCTTTGATTGGATGCCGAGCGAGGTCGGGCTTTGATTGCCGAGCGAGGTCGGGCTTTGATTGGATGCCGAGCGAGGTCGGGCTTTGATTGCCGAGCGAGGTCGGGCTTGATTGGGGTGCCGAGCGAGGTCGGGCTTTTTGTAATGGATGGTGCCAATAATGATTGGGCTTTTGGGGTTGAGACTCCACTGGGGGATGTCAATAAAATTGGGCTTTGTTTGTGGTTTCGCTGGGGATATAAGGATCATTTGGAAGCATGATCGATATCCAGCCTTAGATGCCAACGGTGGTTGGGCTTTTGATTGTTTTGGACAAAGGTTAACTTCCTGGGGAGTTTGTTAATCCACCGGGGATTGTGCTAATCCACTGGGGATATGAACTGATGATTCCACCGGGAATGCTACCTTCTTTGTTTTTTCTGAATCGTCCTTTCGGGCTCTCGATTCACTGGGGATATTCCCTTTGATTTACTGAGGATTTCGCTGGGGAATCCCTTGAAAGAAGTCCAATGTGGGATAAACATATGTCATGTTTAACACTGGGGATAATGATTGGATGCCGAGCAAAGTCGGGCTTTGATTGTAATTGGTTGCCGAGCGAGGTCGGGCTTTGGATGATTGAATGCCGAGCGAGGTCGGGATTTGTGAATGATTGGGCGCCAAGCATGGTTGGGCTTTGTGTGGATGCCGAGCGAGGTTGGGCTTTGATTGTAATGTGGATGCCGAGCGATGTCGGGCTTTTTGTGGGAGGTTGTGAGGAATGCCAATGACGATTGGGCTTAATGTGAAATTGTAGTTGTGATCGCCAATGACAATTGGGCTTTGCTTGTGATTAGGTGCCAAACATGGTTGGGCTTTGGTTTGATATTGTGGGTGCCAATGAGAATTGGGCTTTTGTTGGCAATGTGCATTGGTCGAAAATTCCCCGAATGCATGATTCCTATGAGATTTACACATGCAATTTTGATGTTCCCATTAATCCGAGATTGCACCAAAAATTTGAAACAAATACCAAACACAAAAATTATATCGTACAACTCAAGTTAAAAATATGTTTATTAATGAACCAACCTAACACTCATTTAAGTAAATGAACAAATTAAATATTAATGTGAGGGTATTGAACACTCATCCGGCAAGTTTGCTAACATTCCGATCGAGTTATGTGTCCATCTAATCATTGTTTCTAAAAGCACGAAAGCATTGATCACAAGGTCTTCGAGGGTTGTAATTTGGCTTGGTTACAAAAGAAATGTCATATGTGGGGAAATTGAATTCAAATGGCCAAGCAAGAGGAACATTCTTTCTAAAATTACACCCTTCCTCTTTTATTCAATCACAACTCCTGGTGATTTACAAATGTTTTTCTTTGATCCTTGACAACTTTTTGATTTAGAGATTTTCTCTTTTTCTCTTTTTTCTCTTTCTTTTCTTTCTTTTTTTTTTTTTGTTCTTGTTGTCAAGATCAATTTACAAAATTCACCATTTCTTGACATTCACCACCTCCTTTTTTCCAACTTTATCAAAGATGATACCCTAATTGAATGTTCCTTCCTCTTTCGGCAAAGGACAATAATCATGAAAGTTAAGGGTTCAAAAATGAAAGAAAATTTATCAGAATTCAATGATGATTTAACTATGAACTGAAATTTTTTACAAACTCCGGCAATTTCATTAAGCAATTGAGCTTATGAGAATTGGCAGTCCATAGTTAATGATTCTGATTCATTAGGCTCAAAGGGGTTAACAAATACTCACTCCTCACAGGGTGGGCTATTTGTGGTCAAGTGTTTTCACTCATTTTCAAAAAATGCCTTGATCCTATCAATGCTTTCGTACAATCTAAAACAACGCTCAGATTTAACATAACAAAATCGAGTTTAAACAAAAAATGCCGGTCTCCTGCATATATATAATGATTTTTGAGGATTCCTCACATTTTGGCTGGTTCTAAATGGTTCACCGAATAAACATATCAAAAACGCAAGTTGCATGATATAACTTTTGTACTAAGTACGTATTCTCCTTTCAAGTTTAATCATGGAAAAAACAGGAAACATGTATCTTAGCTTTGCGCAAATTAAACAAATTCTATCACTGCCATGCATTTGTGGTTGAATCATTGGATCAATCCATATGATGTGGTTGGTTGCCGATCAAGGTCGGGCTTTGATTGTGGATTGTGCCAATGATGATTGGACTTTGGTAAGTTGTATTTGTGAAGTCGCCATTGAAAATTGGACTCTTGTAAGAGATTGAGGAATGCCAATGACGACTGGGTTTTTTGTGAATTGGGGAAAAGGCCGCAGTAGCCTGGGGGTTGGTAACCTCGGGTTGAGGTACCGAAATCTCTTGAAGAGCAGTGGGAATATGGATGAATTCCTCACCAAAGTCGAACGGCATGCCCCATGTACAAACGGGGGGATAGTTGCCCCTTGTTATATGTGCGGTTTGCTTTGGGACGTCGAGCCACTTTCCTTAATGGGATGACACGTGGTGTTGCGAATGAAATGCGAACACCGACGACTCACTTCGGACTGTAAGAAATCCTTATGATAAGAAAGGAAATGAGTTTTGGACTCGAAGATGGACGTATGCATGATAATGAATGATGTATGTAAATGCATGAAAAAATTTTGTTTTGCTTTACAAGGAAATTAAAAAGTGCAATTAATTTCCTATAAAGCAAAGTGATATGCGAAAATCATTTTCATGCATGTAAATGTATGGTATGCATATGTAAGTTCAAAATTTCCCCCATCCTCACGTGTAGGCTCTAAAGATGAGATTTTCTAAAAAGGTCCCTAGAGATCACGGACCTCACATGGAACTATTGTCGTCAATTGCAAATGCTCGCAAGACCTCAATATATTCCAAGTGAAATCTACTCTAGGCGGGGTTTTCGCATCTTCCCTTCAAGACATACGTCAAGTGGGCCTCCGCTACGCAACCACCATCCTATCTTAATTTTCTCTCAAGCTCGGGAATAGAGCCTCACACGTCCGGCATTAACCCGAACAATGTGGAGTAACATCGCTCAAGTAACCCCACAACACATATAATATGAATATAAAGCAATATGAAACATATACATATAAAGCGAGAAAAAATAAACAAATAATGATAATAAGGCATAAGCGTGCAAGCAAAAATAAAAACATTTTAGCCTAAAAGCCGACTAAGATAGGCTTGACTTATCATACACGAAAACAAAGTGTTAAGTATATTCCCCAGTGAAGTCGCCATTTCTGTCGCGTCGAATTTCGGATGTCAAGCTATTGACTAGCATTGAATCACTAAATTTAAATCACGACTGAACTTTTAATTTTTTCGGGGGGAAAAAGGAAAAAAGTTCGAAATTACCTTTTGAATGAGATTTTAGGTTCGAAAGTCGATTATGCGAGGGGAAGGTATTAGCACCCCTCACATCCGTTGTACCCAACGGGAACCTCTTAGTTGGCTTAGGCTTAAAATGTTTTTGACGTTTTGCTTGCACGCTTAATTATATATATATATGTAAAGGAACAAGTAAATAAAATGTGAGGTGAAGAAAGAGATAAAAACAAACGAAATAGAAAAAAGAAAAAAGATTTTAAAATAACGGGCTTGACAAGATGTCGATCTTGCTCCTACGTATCTCCCGGTAGTCGGAGAATTCAAAGCTTACGTAGTTCTTGAAAAAAGAATTGAAAACGCACAAAGGCGTAAAAGCTTTAAAAGGTGACGGAAGACAAGCGCACATTAAGGCGATAAACTCGCACAGGCGTAAAAAGACCGAACGCACAATTAAGGCGATAAACTCGCACAAGGCGTAAAAAGACGAACGCACATTAAGGCGATAAACCTCGCACAAGGCGGAAAAAAGACGAACGCACATAAGGCGATAAACTCGCACAAGGCGTAAAAGTTGAAAGAAAAACATGCAAAGGGCACGACAAGTTAGGATTGACCACAAGGGCCAAAATGACAAACGCACGAAGGCGTACCAATGTTTGAATTGACCGCGGGGCCAAGAAAAGTTTAAAATGGTCACGGGGGACCAAGAAAAGTTGGATTGGTCACGATGGGGGACCAAGAAATGTTCAAATTGGTCGCGAGGGACCGAGAAAGGTTCAATTGGTCGCGAGGGACCAAGAAATGTTAAAATTGGTCGCGAGGGACCAAGAAATGTTAAAATTGGTCGCGAGGGACCACGAAAGTTCAATTTGGTCGCGAGGGACAAGAACTGTTAAAATTTGGTCGCGAGGGACCAAGAAATGTTAAAATGGTCGCGAGGGACCAAGAAATGTTAAAATTTGGTCGCGAGGGACCAAGAAAGGTCAATTTGGTCGCGAGGGACCAAGAAATGTTAAAATTGGTCGCGAGGGACCAAGAAATGTTAAAAATTGGTCGCGAGGGACCAAGAAAGGTTAAGTGCGTTGGACGCGTTGAAAATAGAATGACGATTGTCCGAGCAACGAGAACATACGTCAAGCATTTCGTACAACCGGGGAAGGAGAGACATACGTCAAACCACCCTTTTTCATTTCAAGTTTTATTTGAAAATTGAGGAAAACGTATTTTTTGGGGGAGCTAGAAAAGAATGACGATCGTCTAAGCAACGAGACATACGTCAAGTGTTTATCCGATCGGGGAAAGGAGAGACATACGTCAACCACCCTTTTTCATTCAAGTTTCGCTTGATTTTTAAGAAAAAGTGTAAACTGTCAAAACGCTCGTTTTTAGAACTCAAATGAAAAGAAATAAAATGTTCAAATTAGTTGTTGCAACCAAAATGAACAAGCTTGTTGTTCAAAAAGAAAATGTTTTTGTTGTTTTTCGTGATTTTGTTTGGTTGGTTTGGAAGGACAAAGTCCTTTGCCTACATACCCAAATGGGATCAAAACCGATGTAGTTCGGGCTTAAAAAAGCCGAGTGATTTGTTATGTTGATTTTTAAAGTTGAAAAATGTTTGTGAAAGATAAAAATGAGCCAAAGTGGCGAGTGAGTGAAGTTTGATTAATTTAAAATGTAAAAATAAAGCCTGGTATGATTAAGATCGATTGAAGTTTGATTAAAAGAAAGTGCTTGGTTTTGAAATCCAAGGCTTTGTTAATGAAGAATATTTTTGATGAATGTTTTTGAATATTTGAAATGTTTTTTGATTTTTTATGATTTTCTTGGAGTTAAAAAGAAAATAAGCGTGATAAAAAACTAAACGCGAGAGAATAAATAAATAAACGATTGTTGGATCAAAATAAAAAGATTTTTGCTTTTGGAATATGAATTAAACTAAGAAAATAAAATATAATGCAATGCATATTTAAACATTTTGTTCCTAAATGCATGTATATTCTAATGACATAGAAAAATGCAAAATAAAATGAACAATTAGAAATAAAAAAATAAAATGCATGAGATGATATGATAAGTAAATAAATGGGATGTTAAAAATAAAGGAACAAATAAAAAGGAAATAGTAATAAAAAGAAAAATAAATTGCAAAGAAAATAAATAAAAGAAATAAAAATAAGGAGGTGTAAAAAATAAACCTGGGGGGTGCTGGTAGTGAAAAATAACTCAGATTGGAAGAGAAGGCCCAAAATGTCTTGGGCTTTCGTAAATTAATCTGGGCCGTCTGATTAATCAGACGGCCCTGATCAAACACAGGGAAATAAAAACCAGGGCCACATGATTAAAATCAAAGGGCCTGGAGAGCGTGGGTGTAAGCTAACGCGTACACCCTGCCTCACTGAAACGGGTAGGGGTATAAATACCCTTTCCCCTTCATTTTTTCTTTCATTTTTGCAAATCACTTCTCTCTCTTCTTTCATTCTCTGGCCGCGCCTCTCTATCATCTTCTCACCCTCTCACTTCTCTCATCCCAACCGGCCGGAAAAGAATTCCGGCGTGGTGGCCGCCGGCCCCACGCGGCGGCGCCACCGCGCCGGAAGAGGAAAAAACGTCCTTTTTCCTCAAAATCTTTATAGCTTTCAAACCCCTCTTCTCCTCCCCTACCCAAATCCGAACTCAAAAACCCTCAAAAACCTTTCAATCGTTCTAGATCTACAAAAGAAAAAAACAAATAAAACTACCTTCTTCCTCTTTCTTTTGTTTTTGTTTTGCTGTTGTGGATGTTTTAGGCGTGTGTGTTTGCGTTTGTGTGCCGTGTGTGGGTAGTTTGGCCGTGTGGGTGCGTGTCGTGTTGATTGGGTTTGGGGTGTGCGAAAAAAACAGTGTGTTTGTGAGTTTTGGGTGAGTGTGGTGTTTGTGTTGTTTTCGTGTGTGTGTGGTGCGGTCTGTTTGTGTGTTGGCTGGGTTTGGGGTGTGCGAAAAATGGTGGGTTGGCTGGGTTGGGTTGGGTGTGCGTGTGTGTGTTGTATTGTGTGAGTGGGTTGTGTTTGTTTGGGTGAGTGTTTGTGAGTTTTAGTGTGTTATGTTGCTGGAAAATGTTTTGGTGTGGGTTGAGTTTGTGTTTTAATGCTGGGTTGCGTGAGTTGGTGTTTTTTGTGCCGTGTGGTATGCTGTTGGCTGGGACGTGGGTAGTGTGTTGTGTAGTGTGCTGGTGGTTGCTGGGACGTGGGTAGTGTGTGTAGTGTTGCTGAGTGTGTGTTGGGGTAGCTGGGACGTGTGGTGTGTGGTATGGGGGCTGCTGAGTGTGTGTTGGGGTAGCTGGGACGTGTGGGTTTGGGTACTGAGTGTGTGTTGGGGTAGTGGGACGTTTTTTGGGTGTTGGGGGAAGTTTGTTTGCTGTTAAAAAATCTGCTTTGTTTAAAAATTTCTTCCCCTCTTTTTTTTTTCTTGTGATTCTGTCCTGTTAAATAGAGAAAAAATGAGCTGCTTGAGCAGCTTATTGACTCATGAAGATAAGCTGAAATCTTATGCAGATCTTGGATAGGATTTGGAAGATTTGGATGAAAAGGAAATGATGAAAAATGATGATGAAAAAAAACTTGGATTGGGGCGCGTGAACAGTGCTGGCCATTGACTGTTGACTATTGACTTTGGACCAAAAATAGAAAAATAAAAATAATAATAACATTAATAAATATAATAATGACAATAGTAAAAATAAATAAATGGTAATAATGGTAAATACAAAAATGAGATTAATGACAATAAAGGACAGAAATTGAAATTAAAAGTAAAACTAAAAAGTAATAAAATAAATAAACGAGACAAAAAAAAAATTGACATGAGGTATTTTAAAATACCTCCCTGCCGAAATTTCGTCTGAAACGACGAAAATTATCGGCTTTTTAAAAAAAATGAATAAACGAGACAATGAGTAAAATGAGAACGAAAATGGGTCAAAAAATGGGGTATGACAAGATGCCCCTATTAATGATTGGTCTTCCCTACGGAGCTTAAAGCGAAATTTTGAATTCGACGGGTCGAAGAAACTTAAATACAGACGTACACCATTTTAGGACCAATGTTGACAGTAAAACTGTTCTGGATGCGTATGCCATGTATGCAATGTTAGTGAATGCTGCGATGCAAGTATGAATGACAAAATGGGCAAAGCATGGACCTGATTTGGGGATAATACAGAGAAAATGGTGATACCCGGGTTTTACGCTAAAGAACGGGATTCCAACTCCTATTGGGGATAATGTTTCCACTGGGGAAAGAAAGGTTAGCCGTTTTGGGTTATGCCGAACTGTCACTGGGGAGAGTGGGCAATAAACACGGGAACCAAAAGGGTTCAAATGTCAGCTGTTCGGGTTGTGTAAATTCGCGAACTGCCACTGACGACGAGGGATGAAATGGTAAGGTCAGCTGTTCGGGTTGTTGGCCGAACTGCCACTGACGACAAGAAATAAAATGTCAACTGTTTCGGAGTTAAATTCCGAACTGCCATTGACGACAAGAAAGTAAAATGTCAACTGTTCGGGTTTAAATTCCGACTGCCATTGACGACAAGAAAGTAAAATGTCAACTGTCGGGTTAAATTCCGAACTGCCATTGACGACAAGAAACAAAATGTCAACTGTTCGGGTTAAATTCCGAACTGCCATTGACGACAAGAAACAAATGTCAACTGTTCAGGTTAAATTCCGAACTGCCATTGACGACAAGGATAAAATGTCAACTGTTCGGGTTTAAATTCCGAACTGCCATTGACGACAAGAAAGTAAAATGTCAACTGTTCGGGTTAAATTCCGAACTGCCATTGACGACAAGAAAGTAAAATGTCAAACTGTTCGGGTTAAATCCCGAACTGCCATTGACGACAAGAAACAAAATGTCAACTGTTCGGGTTAAATTCCGAACTGCCATTGACGACAAGAAAGTAAAATGTCAACTGTTCGGGTTAAATTCCGAACTGCCATTGACGACACGAAAGTAAATGTCAACTGTCGGGTTACATTCCGAACTGCCATTGACGACAAGAAACAAAATGTCAACTGTTCGGGTTTAAATTCCGAACTGCCATTGACGACAAGAAACAAAATGTCAACTGTTCGGGTTTAAATTCCGAACTGCCATTGACGACAGGAAATGAAAAATGTCAACTGTCGGTTTGTTCCGACCTGCCATTGACGACAAGGAAATGAAAATGTCAACTGTCGGTTTGTTCCGACCTGCCATTGACGACAAGGAAATAAATGTCAACTGTCGGTTTGTTCCGACCTGCCATTGACGATA
Organism: Medicago ruthenica; assembly: GCA_018208015.1. Classification (NCBI taxonomy): domain Eukaryota; kingdom Viridiplantae; phylum Streptophyta; class Magnoliopsida; order Fabales; family Fabaceae; genus Medicago; species Medicago ruthenica. The sequence continues at coordinate 83,033,257 of CM031373.1, read as the reverse complement.
AAAGGAAAGACATGTCAACTGTCCGGATTGGTTACTGGACCGTACATTGACGACAGGAAATAAAAGCATGTCAACTGTCCGGATTGGTTACTGGACCGTACATTGACGACAGGAAATAAAAGCATGTCAACTGTCCGGATTGGTTACTGGACCGTACATTGACGACAGGAAATAAAAGCATGTCAACTGTCCGGATTGGTTACTGGACCGTACATTGACGACAGGAAATAAAAGCATGTCAACTGTCCGGATTGGTTACTGGACCGTACATTGACGACAGGAAATAAAAGCATGTCAACTGTCCGGATTGGTTACTGGACCGTTCATTGACGACAGGAAATAAAAGCATGTCAACTGTCCGGATTGGTTACTGGACCGTTCATTGACAACAGGAAATAAAAGACATGTCAACTGTCCGGATTGGTTACTGGACCGTACATTGACGACAGGAAATAAAAACATGTCAACTGTCCGGATTGGCTACCGAACCTTACATTGACGACAGGAAATAAATAAAAATATGTCAACTGTCCGGGTTGGCTACCGAACCTTACATTGACGACAGTGAGGATGCGGCTGACAAGCCGTTCCTTACAGAATTGCCCCTTCAATTGGGGAGAAAGGATGCACAAGCTGTTCGTTAAAGAACTTGTCACTTGGCACAACACTGGGGAATATGCACAAGCTGTTCGTTTGAACTGCCACTTGGCATAAAGACATGATAAAAAAGATGCGCAAGCTGTTCGTTTGAACTGCCACTTGGCGTAAAATGTTGACATCACTTGACCAAACAGATTGGGGATGACACTTGGGGATATTTACCGGTGACTATGATGGGATGCCGAGCATAGTCGGGCTTTGGTTATGATTTGGTATTTGTGGATGATGACTCACTGGGGAATGCCAATAAAATTGGGCTTTATTTTGTAAAATCACTGGAGGATGACATTGGAGAAAAAGAAAAATGTGGATTGTTTGTGACAAATTGGTAAGAAACGTGATGGTTAAAGTAACCATGTACAGATGATATTGTGGTATGCTGCATGTATGAATGCGTATATGCATGAATGTATGTTTGTATGATTTGTACGATTGTACAAATGTACAAATGCATGAATGCATGAATGTATGATTGTATAACTCCCACTGGGGATGTGTGAAAGATTGACTTGCACTGGGGGATACCCTAAATGTTTTGATTTAATGCATGACCGACAACTTGGTGAAACAAGATTTAGACCGGTAAAATGAGAAGTGGACCGACGTCGCATTGCAAACACTCGGTGATCTTTGCCGGGGATGATGTTACAGGGAACACATCCAAAATGTTGACGGGATGAAGCCGTAACCGTTGACGAGGAACATATACCTCATGGGGAAATTGTTATTTCACTGGGGGAATCGTGTTAATCCTGCTTGGGAAAAGAACTGGTGATTCCACCGGGAATGCTCATGTTTTGTTTGGATGCCGAGCGAGGTCGGGCTTTGGTTGGATGGTGCCGAGCGAGGTCGGGCTTTGATTGGGGTGCCGAGCGAGGTCGGGCTTTGATTGCCGAGCGAGGTCGGGCTTTGATTGGGGTGCCGAGCGAGGTCGGGCTTTTGGAGTGCCGAGCGAGGTCGGGCTTTGATTGCCGAGCGAGGTCGGGCTTTGATTGGATGCCGAGCGAGGTCGGGCTTTGATTGCCGAGCGAGGTCGGGCTTTGATTGGATGCCGAGCGAGGTCGGGCTTTGATTGCCGAGCGAGGTCGGGCTTTGATTGGGGTGCCGAGCGAGGTCGGGCTTTTTGTAATGGATGGTGCCAATAATGATTGGGCTTTTGGGGTTGAGACTCCACTGGGGATGCCAATAAAATTGGGCTTTGTTTGTGGTTTCGCTGGGGATATAAGGATCATTTTGGAAGCATGATCGATATCCAGCCTTAGATGCCAACGGTGGTTGGGCTTTTGATTGTTTTGGACAAAGGTTGACTTCCTGGGGAGTTTGTTAATCCACCGGGGATTGTGCTAATCCACTGGGGATTATGAACTGATGATTCCACCGGGAATGCTACCTTCTTTGTTTTTCTGAATCGTCCTTTCGGGCTCTCGATTCACTGGGGATATTCCCTTTGATTTACTGAGGATTTCGCTGGGGAATCCCTTGAAAGAAGTCCAATGTGGGATAAACATATGTCATGTTTAACACTGGGGATAATGATTGGATGCCGAGCAAGGTCGGGCTTTAATTGTAATTGGTTGCCGAGCGAGGTCGGGCTTTGGATGATTGAATGCCGAGCGAGGTCGGGATTTGTGAATGATTGGGCGCCAAGCATGGTTGGGCTTTGTGTGGATGCCGAGCGAGGTCGGGCTTTGATTGTAATGTGGATGCCGAGCGATGTCGGGCTTTTTGTGGGAGGTTGTGAGGAATGCCAATGACGATTGGGCTTAATGTGAAATTGTAGTTGTGATCGCCAATGACAATTGGGCTTTGCTTGTGATTAGGTGCCAAACATGGTTGGGCTTTGGTTTGATATGTGGGTGCCAATGAGAATTGGGCTTTTGTTGGCAATGTGCATTGGTCGAAAATTCCCGAATGCATGATTCCTATGAGATTTACACATGCAATTTTGATGTTCCCATTAATCCGAGATTGCACCAAAAATTTGAAACAAATACCAAACACAAAAATTATATCGTACAACTCAAGTTAAAAATATGTTTATTAATGAACCAACCTAACACTCATTTAAGTAAATGAACAAATTAATATTAATGTGAGGGTATTGAACACTCATCCGGCAAGTTTGCTAACATTCCGATCGAGTTATGTGTCCATCTAATCATTGTTTCTAAAGCACGAAAGCATTGATCACAAGGTCTTCGAGGGTTGTAATTTGGCTTGGTTACAAAAGAAATGTCATATGTGGGGAAATTGAATTCAAATGGCCAAGCAAGAGGAACATTCTTTCTAAAATTACACCCTTCCTCTTTTATTCAATCACAACTCCTGGTGATTTACAAATGTTTTTCTTTGATCCTTGACAACTTTTTGATTTAGAGATTTTCTCTTTTCTTCTTTCTTTCTTTTTTTCTCTCTTGATTTTCCTGTTTTTTTTTTTTTTTTCTCTTTTTCTTTTCTTTCTTTTCTTTTCTTTGTTCTTTGTTCTTGTTGTCAAGATCAATTTACAAAATTCACCATTTCTTGACATTCACACCTCCTTTTTTCAACTTATCAAAGATGATACCCTAATTGAATGTTCCTTCCTCTTTCGGCAAAGGACAATAATCATGAAGGTTAAGGGTTCAAAAATGAAAGTAAATATCAGAATTCAATGATTTAACTATGAAACTGAATTTTTTTACAAACTCCGGCAATTTCATTAAGCAATTGAGCTTATGAGAATTGGCAGTCCATAGTTAATGATTCTGATTCATTAGGCTCAAAGGGGTTAACAAATACTCACTCCTCACAGGGTGGGCTATTTGTGGTCAAGTGTTTTCACTCATTTTCAAAAAATGCCTTGATCCTATCAATGCTTTCGTACAATCTAAAACAACGCTCAGATTTAATATAACAAAATCGAGTTTAAACAAAAAATGCCGGTCTCCTGCATAATGATTTTGAGGATTCCTCACATTTTGGCTGGTTCTAAATGGTTCACCGAATAAACATATTAAAAACGCAAATTGTATGATATAACTTTTGTACTAAGTACGTATTCTCCTTTCAAGTTTAATCATGAAAAAAACAGGAAACATGTATCTTAGCTTTGCGCAAATTAATCAAATTTATCACTACCATGCATTTGTGGTTGAATCATTGGATCAATCCATATGATGTGATTGGTTGCCGATCAAGGTCGGGCTTTGATTGTGGATTGTGCCAATGATGATTGGACTTTGGTAAATTGTATTTGTGAAGTCGCCATTGAAAATTGGACTCTTGTAGGAGATTGAGGAATGCCAATGACGACTGGGTTTTTTGTGAATTGGGGAAAAGGCCGCAGTAGCCTGGGGGTTGGTAATCTCGGGTTGAGGTACCGAAATCCCTTGAAGAGTAGTGGGAATATGGATGAATTCCTCACCAAAGTCGAACGGCATGCCCCATGTACAAACGGGGGGATAGTTGCCCCTTGTTATATGTGCGGTTTGCTTTGGGACGTCGAGCCACTTTCCTTAATGGGATGACACGTAGTGTTGCGAATGAAATGCGAACACCGACGACTCACTTCGGATTGTAAGAAATCCTTAGGGTAAAAAGGAAAGGAGTTTTGGACTCGAAGATGGACGTATGCATGATAATGAATGATGTATGTAAATGCATGAAAATTTTGTTTTGCTTTACAAGGAAATTAAAAAGTGCAATTAATTTCCTATAAAGCAAAGTGATATGCGAAAATTATTTTCATGCATGTAAATGTATGGTATGCATATGTATGTTCAAAATTTCCCCCATCCTCACGTGTAGGCTCTAAAGATGAGATTTTCTAAAAGGTCCCTAGAGATCACGGACCTCACAAGGAACTATTGTCGTCAATTGCAAATGCTCGCAAGACCTCAATATATTCCAAGTGAAATCTACTCTAGGCGGGGTTTTCGCATCTTCCCTTCAAGACATACGTCAAGTGGGCCTCCGCTACGCAACCCCATCCTATCTTAATTTTTTCTCAAAGCTCGGGAATAGAGCCTCACACGTCCGGCATTAACCCGAACAATGTGGAGTAACATCGCTCAAGTAACCCCACAACAATATATATGAATATAAAGCAATATGAAACTATACATATAAAGCGAGAAAATAAACAAATAATGATAATAAGGCATAAGCGTGCAAGCAAAATAAAAATTTTAGCCTAAAAGCCGACTAAGATAGGCTTGACTTCATACACAAAACAAAGTGTTTTAAGTATATTCCCCAGTGAAGTCGCCATTTCTGTCGCGTCGAATTTCGGATGTCAAGCTATTGACTAGCATTGAATCACTAAATTTAAATCACGACTGAACTTTTAATTTTTCGGGGAAAAAGGAAAAAAGTTCGAAATTACCTTGAAAAGAGATTTTAGGTTCGAAAGTCGATTATGCGAGGGGAAGGTATTAGCACCCCTCACATCCGTTGTACTCAACGGGAACCTCTTAGTTGGCTTAGGCTTAAAATGTTTTTGACGTTTTGCTTGCATGCTTAATTATATATTATAGTAAAGGAACAAGTAAATAAAATGTGAGGTGAAGAAAGAGATAAAAACAAACGAAATAGAAAAAAGAAAAAAAGATTTTTAAATAACGGGCTTGACAAGATGTCGATCTTGCTCCTACGTATCTCCCGGTAGTCGGAGAATTCAAAGCTTACGTAGTTCTTGAAAAAAGAATTGAAAACGCACAAAGGCGTAAAAGCTTAAAAGGTGAAGGAGACAAGCGCACATTAAGGCGATAAACTCGCACAAGGCGTAAAAAGACGAACGCACATTAAGGCGATAAACTCGCACAGGCGTAAAAAGACGAACGCACATTAAGGCGATAAACTCGCACAAGGCGTAAAAAGACGAACGCACATTAAGGCGATAAACTCGCACAAGGCGTAAAAGTTGAAAGAAAACATGCAAAGGCACGACAAGTTAGGATTGACCACAAGGGCCAAAATGACAAACGCACGAAGGCGTACAATGTTTGAATTGACCGCGGGGGCCAAGAAAAGTTTAAAATGGTCACGGGGGACCAAGAAAAGTTGGATTGGTCACGAGGGACCAAGAAATGTTCAAATTGGTCGCGAGGGACCGAGAAAGGTTCAATTTGGGCGCGAGGGACCAAGAAATGTTAAAATTGGTCGCGAGGGACCAAGAAATGTTAAAATTGGTCGCGAGGGACCAAGAAAGGTTCAATTTGGTCGCGAGGGACCAAAGAATGTTAAAAAAATTTGGTCGCGAGGGACCAAGAAATGTTAAAATTGGTCGCGAGGGACCAAGAAATGTTAAAATTGGCGGAGCCAATTTTGGTCGCGAGGGACCAAGAAATGTTAAAATTGGTCGCGAGGGACCAAGAAATGTTAAAATTGGTCGCGAGGACCAAGAAAGGTTAAAGTGCGTTGGACGCGTTGAAAATAGAATGACGATTGTCCGAGCAACGAGACATACGTCAAGCATTCGTACAACCGGGAAAGGAGAGACCATACGTCAAACCACCCTTTTTCATTCAAGTTTATTTGAAATTGAGAAACGTATTTTTTGGGGGAGCTAGAAAAGAATGGACGATCGTCTAAGCAACGAGACATACGTCAAGTGTTTATCCGATCGGGGAAAGAGAGACATACGTCAAACCACCCTTTTTCATTCAAGTTTCGCTTGATTTTAAGAAAAAGTGTAAAACTGTCAAAACGCTCGTTTTTAGAACTCAAATGAAAAGAAATAAAATGTTCAAATTAGTTGTTGCAACCCAAATGAACAAGCTTGTTGTTAAAAAGAAAATGTTTTTGTTGTTTTCGTTGATTTTTGTTTGGTTTGTTTGGAAGGACAAAGTCCTTTGCCTACATACCCAAATGGGATCAAAACCGATGTAGTTCGGGCTTAAAAAAGCCGAGTGATTTGTTATGTGATTTAAAGTTGAAAATGTTTGTGAAAGATAAAAATGAGCCAAAGTGGCGAGTGAAGTGAAGTTTGATTAATTTAAAATGTAAAAATAAAGCCTGGTATGATTAAGAATCGATTGAAGTTTGATTAAAAGAAAGTTGCTTGGTTTTGAAATCCAAGGCTTTGTTAATGAAGAATATTTTTGATTGAAGTTTTTGAATATTTGAAATGTTTTTTGATTTTTTATGATTTTCTTGGAGTTAAAAGAAAATAAGCGTGATAAAAAAACTAAACGCGAGAGAATAAATAAATAAACGATTGTTGGATCAAAATAAAAGATTTTTGCTTTTGGAATATGAATTAAACTAAGAAAATAAAATATAATGCAATGCATATTTAAACATTTTGTTCCTAAATGCATGTATATTCTAATGACATAGAAAAATGCAAAATAAAATGAACAATTAGAAATAAAAAAATAAAATGCATGAGATGATATGATAAGTAAATAAATGGGATGTTAAAAATAAAGGAACAAATAAAAGGAAATAGTAATAAAAGAAAAATAAATTGCAAAGAAAATAAATAAAAGAAATAAAATAAGGAGGTGTAAAAATAAACCTGGGGGGTGCTGGTAGTGAAAATAACTCAGATTGGAAGAGAAAGGCCCAAAATGTCTTGGGCTTTCGTAAATTAATCTGGGCCGTCTGATTAATCAGACGGCCCTGATCAAACACAGGGAAATAAAAACCAGGGCCACATGATTAAAATCAAAGGGCCTGGAGAGTGTGGGTGTACGCTAACGCGTACACCCTGCCTCACTGAAACGGGTAGGGGTATAAATACCCTTTCCCCTTCATTTTTCTTCATTTTTGCAAATCACTTCTCTCTCTTCTTTCATTCTCTGGCCGCGCCTCTCTCTCATCTTCTCACCCTCTCACTTCTCTCATCCCAACCGGCCGGAAAGAATTCCGGCGTGGTGGCCGCCGGCCCACGCGGCGGCGCCACCGCGCCGGAAGAGAAAAACGTCCTTTTTCCTCAAAATCTTTATAGCTTTCAAACCCTCTTCTCCTCCCCTACCCAAATCCGAACTCAAAAACCCTCAAAAACCTTTCAATCGTTCTAGATCTACAAAAGAAAAAAACAAATAAACTACCTTCTTCTTCTTTCTTTTCGTTTTTGTTTTGCTGTTGTGGATGTTTTAGGCGTGTGTGTTTGCGTTTGTGTGCCGTGTGTGGGTAGTTTGGCCGTGTGGGTGCGTGTTGTGTTGATTGGGTTTGGGGTGTGCGAAAAAAAACAGTGTGTTTGTGAGTTTGGGTGAGTGTGTGTTTGTGTTTGTTTTCGTGTGTGTGTGGTGCGGTCTGTTTGTGTGTTGGCTGGGTTTGGGGTGTGCGAAAATGGTGGGTTGGCTGGGTTGGGTTGGGGTGTGCGTGTGTGTGTTGTATTGTGTGAGTGGGTTGTGTTTGTTTGGGTGAGTGTTTGTGAGTTTTAGTGTGTTATGTTGCTGGAAAATGTTTTGGTGTGGGTTGAGTTTGTGTTTAATGCTGGGTTGCGTGAGTTGGTGTTTTTGTGCCGTGTGGTATGCTGTTGGCTGGGACGTGGGTAGTGTGTGTGTAGTGTGCTGGTGGTTGCTGGGACGTGGGTAGTGTGTGTAGTGTTGCTGAGTGTGTGTTGGGGTAGCTGGGACGTGTGGTGTGTGGTATGGGGCTGCTGAGTGTGTGTTGGGGTAGCTGGGACGTGTGGGTTTGGGTACTGAGTGTGTGTTGGGGTAGCTGGGACGTTTTTGGGTGTTGGGGGAAGTTTGTTTTGCTGTTAAAAAATCTGCTTTGTTTAAAAATTTCTTCCCCTCTTTTTTTTCTTGTGATTCTGTCCTGTTAAATAGAGAAAAAATGAGCTGCTTGAGCAGCTTATTGACTCATGAAGATAAGCTGAAATCTTTATGCAGATCTTGGATAGGATTTGGAAGATTTGGATGAAAAGGAAATGATGAAAATGATGATGAAAAAAAAACTTGGATTGGGGCGCGTGAACAGTGCTGGCCATTGACTGTTGACTATTGACTTTGGACCAAAAATAGAAAAATAAAAATAATAATAACATTAATAAATAATAATAATGACAATAGTAAAAATAAATAAATGGTAATAATGGTAAATACAAAAAATGAGATTAATGACAATAAAGGACAGAAATTGAAATTAAAAGTAAAACTAAAAAGTAATAAAATAAATAAACGAGACAAAAAAAAAATTGACATGAGGTATTTTAAAATACCTCCCTGCCGAAATTTCGTCTGAAACGACGAAAATTATCGGCTTTTTAAAAAAATGAATAAAACGAGACAATGAGTAAAATGAGACGAAAATGGGTCAAAAAATGGGGTATGACAGATGCCCCTATTTAAGTTTCTTCGCTACGGAGATTAAAAGCGAAATTTTGATTCGACGGGTCGAAGAAACTTAAATACAGAGTACACCATTTTTTGACCAATTTTGACAGTAAAAATGTTATGGATGCGATGCCATGTATGCAATGTTATGAATGCTTGCGATGCAAGTATGAATGCAAAAATGGCAAAGATGACCTGATTGGGGATAAACAGAGACAAAGGGATACCCGGGTTCGCTAAAGAAACGGGATCCAACTCTATTGGGGATAATGTTCCACTGGGGAAAAAGGTTAGCCGTTTGGGTTATTGCCGAACTGTTCACTGGGGAGAGTGGGCAATTAACCACGGGAACCAAAAAGGGTAAAATGTCAGCTGTTCGGGTTAAATTCCGAACTGCCACTGACGACGAGGATTGAATGTAAAGGTCAGCTGTTCGGGTTGTTGCCGAACTGCCACTGACGACAAGAAATAAAATGTCAACTGTTCGGGTTAAATTCCGAACTGCCATTGACGACAAGAAAGTAAAATGTCAACTGTTCGGGTTAAATTCCGAACTGCCATTGACGACAAGAAAGTAAAATGTCAACTGTTCGGGTTAAATTCCGAACTGCCATTGACGACAAGAAACAAAATGTCAACTGTTCGGGTTAAATTCCGAACTGCCATTGACGACAAGAAACAAATGTCAACTGTTCAGGTTAAATTCCGAACTGCCATTGACGACAAGGATAAAATGTCAACTGTTCGGGTTAAATTCCGAACTGCCATTGACGACAAGAAAGTAAAATGTCAACTGTTCGGGTTAAATTCCGAACTGCCATTGACGACAAGAAAGTAAAATGTCAACTGTTCGGGTTAAATCCCGAACTGCCATTGACGACAAGAAACAAAATGTCAACTGTTCGGGTTAAATTCCGAACTGCCATTGACGACAAGAAAGTAAAATGTCAACTGTTCGGGTTAAATTCCGAACTGCCATTGACGACAAGAAAGTAAAATGTCAACTGTTCGGGTTAAATTCCGAACTGCCATTGACGACAAGAAACAAAATGTCAACTGTTCGGGTTAAATTCCGAACTGCCATTGACGACAAGAAACAAAATGTCAACTGTTCGGGTTAAATTCCGAACTGCCATTGACGACAGGAAATGAAAAATGTCAACTGTCGGTTTGTTCCGACCTGCCATTGACGACAAGGAAATGAAAAATGTCAACTGTCGGTTTGTTCCGACCTGCCATTGACGACAAGGAAATAAATGTCAACTGTCGGTTTGTTCCGACCTGCCATTGACGATAAAAAGGAAAGACATGTCAACTGTCCGGATTGGTTACTGGACCGTACATTGACGACAGGAAATAAAAGCATGTCAACTGTCCGGATTGGTTACTGGACCGTACATTGACGACAGGAAATAAAAGCATGTCAACTGTCCGGATTGGTTACTGGACCGTACATTGACGACAGGAAATAAAAGCATGTCAACTGTCCGGATTGGTTACTGGACCGTACATTGACGACAGGAAATAAAAGCATGTCAACTGTCCGGATTGGTTACTGGACCGTACATTGACGACAGGAAATAAAAGCATGTCAACTGTCCGGATTGGTTACTGGACCGTTCATTGACGACAGGAAATAAAAGCATGTCAACTGTCCGGATTGGTTACTGGACCGTTCATTGACAACAGGAAATAAAAGACATGTCAACTGTCCGGATTGGTTACTGGACCGTACATTGACGACAGGAAATAAAAACATGTCAACTGTCCGGATTGGCTACCGAACCTTACATTGACGACAGGAAATAAATAAAAATATGTCAACTGTCCGGGTTGGCTACCGAACCTTACATTGACGACAGTGAGGATGCGGCTGACAAGCCGTTCCTTACAGAATTGCCCCTTCAATTGGGGAGAAAGGATGCACAAGCTGTTCGTTAAAGAACTTGTCACTTGGCACAACACTGGGGAATATGCACAAGCTGTTCGTTTGAACTGCCACTTGGCATAAAGACATGATAAAAAAGATGCGCAAGCTGTTCGTTTGAACTGCCACTTGGCGTAAAATGTTGACATCACTTGACCAAACAGATTGGGGATGACACTTGGGGAATATTTACCGGTGACTATGATGGGATGCCGAGCATAGTCGGGCTTTGGTTATGATTTGGTATTTGTGGATGATGACTCACTGGGGAATGCCAATAAAATTGGGCTTTATTTTGTAAAATCACTGGAGGATGACATTGGAGAAAAAGAAAAATGTGGATTGTTTGTGACAAATTGGTAAGAAACGTGATGGTTAAAGTAACCATGTACAGATGATATTGTGGTATGCTGCATGTATGAATGCGTATATGCATGAATGTATGTTTGTATGATTTGTACGATTGTACAAATGTACAAATGCATGAATGCATGAATGTATGATTGTATAACTCCCACTGGGGATGTGTGAAAGATTGACTTGCACTGGGGGATACCCTAAATGTTTTGATTTAATGCATGACCGACAACTTGGTGAAACAAGATTTAGACCGGTAAAATGAGAAGTGGACCGACGTCGCATTGCAAACACTCGGTGATCTTTGCCGGGGATGATGTTACAGGGAACACATCCAAAATGTTGACGGGATGAAGCCGTAACCGTTGACGAGGAACATATACCTCATGGGGAAATTGTTATTTCACTGGGGGAATCGTGTTAATCCTGCTTGGGAAAAGAACTGGTGATTCCACCGGGAATGCTCATGTTTTGTTTGGATGCCGAGCGAGGTCGGGCTTTGGTTGGATGGTGCCGAGCGAGGTCGGGCTTTGATTGGGGTGCCGAGCGAGGTCGGGCTTTGATTGCCGAGCGAGGTCGGGCTTTGATTGGGGTGCCGAGCGAGGTCGGGCTTTTTGGAGTGCCGAGCGAGGTCGGGCTTTGATTGCCGAGCGAGGTCGGGCTTTGATTGGATGCCGAGCGAGGTCGGGCTTTGATTGCCGAGCGAGGTCGGGCTTTGATTGGATGCCGAGCGAGGTCGGGCTTTGATTGCCGAGCGAGGTCGGGCTTTGATTGGGGTGCCGAGCGAGGTCGGGCTTTTTGTAATGGATGGTGCCAATAATGATTGGGCTTTTGGGGTTGAGACTCCACTGGGGGATGCCAATAAAATTGGGCTTTGTTTGTGGTTTCGCTGGGGATATAAGGATCATTTTGGAAGCATGATCGATATCCAGCCTTAGATGCCAACGGTGGTTGGGCTTTTGATTGTTTTGGACAAAGGTTAACTTCCTGGGGAGTTTGTTAATCCACCGGGGATTGTGCTAATCCACTGGGGATTATGAACTGATGATTCCACCGGGAATGCTACCTTCTTTGTTTTTTCTGAATCGTCCTTTCGGGCTCTCGATTCACTGGGGATATTCCCTTTGATTTACTGAGGATTTCGCTGGGGAATCCCTTGAAAGAAGTCCAATGTGGGATAAACATATGTCATGTTTAACACTGGGGATAATGATTGGATGCCGAGCAAAGTCGGGCTTTGATTGTAATTGGTTGCCGAGCGAGGTCGGGCTTTGGATGATTGAATGCCGAGCGAGGTCGGGATTTGTGAATGATTGGGCGCCAAGCATGGTTGGGCTTTGTGTGGATGCCGAGCGAGGTCGGGCTTTGATTGTAATGTGGATGCCGAGCGATGTCGGGCTTTTTGTGGGAGGTTGTGAGGAATGCCAATGACGATTGGGCTTAATGTGAAATTGTAGTTGTGATCGCCAATGACAATTGGGCTTTGCTTGTGATTAGGTGCCAAACATGGTTGGGCTTTGGTTTGATATTGTGGGTGCCAATGAGAATTGGGCTTTTGTTGGCAATGTGCATTGGTCGAAAATTCCCGAATGCATGATTCCTATGAGATTTACACATGCAATTTTGATGTTCCCATTAATCCGAGATTGCACCAAAAATTTGAAACAAATACCAAACACAAAAATTATATCGTACAACTCAAGTTAAAAATATGTTTATTAATGAACCAACCTAACACTCATTTAAGTAAATGAACAAATTAAATATTAATGTGAGGGTATTGAACACTCATCCGGCAAGTTTGCTAACATTCCGATCGAGTTATGTGTCCATCTAATCATTGTTTCTAAAAGCACGAAAGCATTGATCACAAGGTCTTCGAGGGTTGTAATTTGGCTTGGTTACAAAAGAAATGTCATATGTGGGGAAATTGAATTCAAATGGCCAAGCAAGAGGAACATTCTTTCTAAAATTACACCCTTCCTCTTTTATTCAATCACAACTCCTGGTGATTTACAAATGTTTTTCTTTGATCCTTGACAACTTTTTGATTTAGAGATTTTCTCTTTTTCTCTTTTTTCTCTTTCTTTTCTTTCTTTTTTTTTTTTTGTTCTTGTTGTCAAGATCAATTTACAAAATTCACCATTTCTTGACATTCACCACCTCCTTTTTTCCAACTTTATCAAAGATGATACCCTAATTGAATGTTCCTTCCTCTTTCGGCAAAGGACAATAATCATGAAAGTTAAGGGTTCAAAAATGAAAGAAAATTTATCAGAATTCAATGATGATTTAACTATGAACTGAAATTTTTTACAAACTCCGGCAATTTCATTAAGCAATTGAGCTTATGAGAATTGGCAGTCCATAGTTAATGATTCTGATTCATTAGGCTCAAAGGGGTTAACAAATACTCACTCCTCACAGGGTGGGCTATTTGTGGTCAAGTGTTTTCACTCATTTTCAAAAAATGCCTTGATCCTATCAATGCTTTCGTACAATCTAAAACAACGCTCAGATTTAACATAACAAAATCGAGTTTAAACAAAAAATGCCGGTCTCCTGCATATATATAATGATTTTGAGGATTCCTCACATTTTGGCTGGTTCTAAATGGTTCACCGAATAAACATATCAAAAACGCAAGTTGCATGATATAACTTTTGTACTAAGTACGTATTCTCCTTTCAAGTTTAATCATGGAAAAAACAGGAAACATGTATCTTAGCTTTGCGCAAATTAAACAAATTCTATCACTGCCATGCATTTGTGGTTGAATCATTGGATCAATCCATATGATGTGGTTGGTTGCCGATCAAGGTCGGGCTTTGATTGTGGATTGTGCCAATGATGATTGGACTTTGGTAAGTTGTATTTGTGAAGTCGCCATTGAAAATTGGACTCTTGTAAGAGATTGAGGAATGCCAATGACGACTGGGTTTTTTGTGAATTGGGGAAAAGGCCGCAGTAGCCTGGGGGTTGGTAACCTCGGGTTGAGGTACCGAAATCTCTTGAAGAGCAGTGGGAATATGGATGAATTCCTCACCAAAGTCGAACGGCATGCCCCATGTACAAACGGGGGGATAGTTGCCCCTTGTTATATGTGCGGTTTGCTTTGGGACGTCGAGCCACTTTCCTTAATGGGATGACACGTGGTGTTGCGAATGAAATGCGAACACCGACGACTCACTTCGGACTGTAAGAAATCCTTATGATAAGAAAGGAAATGAGTTTTGGACTCGAAGATGGACGTATGCATGATAATGAATGATGTATGTAAATGCATGAAAAAATTTTGTTTTGCTTTACAAGGAAATTAAAAAGTGCAATTAATTTCCTATAAAGCAAAGTGATATGCGAAAATCATTTTCATGCATGTAAATGTATGGTATGCATATGTAAGTTCAAAATTTCCCCCATCCTCACGTGTAGGCTCTAAAGATGAGATTTTCTAAAAAGGTCCCTAGAGATCACGGACCTCACATGGAACTATTGTCGTCAATTGCAAATGCTCGCAAGACCTCAATATATTCCAAGTGAAATCTACTCTAGGCGGGGTTTTCGCATCTTCCCTTCAAGACATACGTCAAGTGGGCCTCCGCTACGCAACCACCATCCTATCTTAATTTTCTCTCAAGCTCGGGAATAGAGCCTCACACGTCCGGCATTAACCCGAACAATGTGGAGTAACATCGCTCAAGTAACCCCACAACACATATAATATGAATATAAAGCAATATGAAACATATACATATAAAGCGAGAAAAAATAAACAAATAATGATAATAAGGCATAAGCGTGCAAGCAAAAATAAAAATATTTTAGCCTAAAAGCCGACTAAGATAGGCTTGACTTATCATACACGAAAACAAAGTGTTTAAGTATATTCCCCAGTGAAGTCGCCATTTCTGTCGCGTCGAATTTCGGATGTCAAGCTATTGACTAGCATTGAATCACTAAATTTAAATCACGACTGAACTTTTAATTTTTTCGGGGAAAAAGGAAAAAAGTTCGAAATTACCTTTTGAATGAGATTTTAGGTTCGAAAGTCGATTATGCGAGGGGAAGGTATTAGCACCCCTCACATCCGTTGTACCCAACGGGAACCTCTTAGTTGGCTTAGGCTTAAAATGTTTTTGACGTTTTGCTTGCACGCTTAATTATATATATATATGTAAAGGAACAAGTAAATAAAATGTGAGGTGAAGAAAGAGATAAAAACAAACGAAATAGAAAAAAGAAAAAAAGATTTTTAAATAACGGGCTTGACAAGATGTCGATCTTGCTCCTACGTATCTCCCGGTAGTCGGAGAATTCAAAGCTTACGTAGTTCTTGAAAAAAGAATTGAAAACGCACAAAGGCGTAAAAGCTTTAAAAGGTGAAGGAGACAAGCGCACATTAAGGCGATAAACTCGCACAAGGCGTAAAAAGACGAACGCACATTAAGGCGATAAACTCGCACAAGGCGTAAAAAGACGAACGCACATTAAGGCGATAAACTCGCACAAGGCGTAAAAAAGACGAACGCACATTAAGGCGATAAACTCGCACAAGGCGTAAAAGTTGAAAGAAAACATGCAAAGGCACGACAAGTTAGGATTGACCACAAGGGCCAAAATGACAAACGCACGAAGGCGTACAATGTTTGAATTGACCGCGGGGGCCAAGAAAAGTTTAAAATGGTCACGGGGGACCAAGAAAAGTTGGATTGGTCACGAGGGACCAAGAAATGTTCAAATTGGTCGCGAGGGACCGAGAAAGGTTCAATTTGGTCGCGAGGGACCAAGAAATGTTAAAATTGGTCGCGAGGGACCAAGAAATGTTAAAATTGGTCGCGAGGGACCAAGAAAGGTTCAATTTGGTCGCGAGGGACCAAGAAATGTTAAAATTTGGTCGCGAGGGACCAAGAAATGTTAAAATTGGTCGCGAGGGACCAAGAAATGTTAAAATTGGTCGCGAGGGACCAAGAAAGGTTCAATTTGGTCGCGAGGGACCAAGAAATGTTAAAATTGGTCGCGAGGGACCAAGAAATGTTAAAATTGGTCGCGAGGGACCAAGAAAGGTTAAAGTGCGTTGGACGCGTTGAAAATAGAATGACGATTGTCCGAGCAACGAGACATACGTCAAGCATTCGTACAACCGGGGAAAGGAGAGACATACGTCAAACCACCCTTTTTCATTCAAGTTTTATTTGAAATTGAGAAAACGTATTTTTTGGGGGAGCTAGAAAAGAATGACGATCGTCTAAGCAACGAGACATACGTCAAGTGTTTATCCGATCGGGGAAAGGAGAGACATACGTCAAACCACCCTTTTTCATTCAAGTTTCGCTTGATTTTTAAGAAAAAGTGTAAACTGTCAAAACGCTCGTTTTTAGAACTCAAATGAAAAGAAATAAAATGTTCAAATTAGTTGTTGCAACCAAAATGAACAAGCTTGTTGTTCAAAAAGAAAATGTTTTTGTTGTTTTCGTTGATTTTTGTTTGGTTGGTTTGGAAGGACAAAGTCCTTTGCCTACATACCCAAATGGGATCAAAACCGATGTAGTTCGGGCTTAAAAAAGCCGAGTGATTTGTTATGTTGATTTTAAAGTTGAAAAATGTTTGTGAAAGATAAAAATGAGCCAAAGTGGCGAGTGAGTGAAGTTTGATTAATTTAAAATGTAAAAATAAAGCCTGGTATGATTAAGATCGATTGAAGTTTGATTAAAAGAAAGTTGCTTGGTTTTGAAATCCAAGGCTTTGTTAATGAAGAATATTTTTGATGAAGTTTTTGAATATTTGAAATGTTTTTTGATTTTTTATGATTTTCTTGGAGTTAAAAAGAAAATAAGCGTGATAAAAAAACTAAACGCGAGAGAATAAATAAATAAACGATTGTTGGATCAAAATAAAAAGATTTTTGCTTTTGGAATATGAATTAAACTAAGAAAATAAAATATAATGCAATGCATATTTAAACATTTTGTTCCTAAATGCATGTATATTCTAATGACATAGAAAAATGCAAAATAAAATGAACAATTAGAAATAAAAAAATAAAATGCATGAGATGATATGATAAGTAAATAAATGGGATGTTAAAAATAAAGGAACAAATAAAAAGGAAATAGTAATAAAAAGAAAAATAAATTGCAAAGAAAATAAATAAAAGAAATAAAATAAGGAGGTGTAAAAATAAACCTGGGGGGTGCTGGTAGTGAAAAATAACTCAGATTGGAAGAGAAAGGCCCAAAATGTCTTGGGCTTTCGTAAATTAATCTGGGCCGTCTGATTAATCAGACGGCCCTGATCAAACACAGGGAAATAAAAACCAGGGCCACATGATTAAAATCAAAGGGCCTGGAGAGCGTGGGTGTACGCTAACGCGTACACCCTGCCTCACTGAAACGGGTAGGGGTATAAATACCCTTTCCCCTTCATTTTTCTTCATTTTTGCAAATCACTTCTCTCTCTTCTTTCATTCTCTGGCCGCGCCTCTCTCTCATCTTCTCACCCTCTCACTTCTCTCATCCCAACCGGCCGGAAAAGAATTCCGGCGTGGTGGCCGCCGGCCCACGCGGCGGCGCCACCGCGCCGGAAGAGAAAAACGTCCTTTTTCCTCAAAATCTTTATAGCTTTCAAACCCTCTTCTCCTCCCCTACCCAAATCCGAACTCAAAAACCCTCAAAAACCTTTCAATCGTTCTAGATCTACAAAAGAAAAAAACAAATAAACTACCTTCTTCCTCTTTCTTTTCGTTTTTGTTTTGCTGTTGTGGATGTTTTAGGCGTGTGTGTTTGCGTTTGTGTGCCGTGTGTGGGTAGTTTGGCCGTGTGGGTGCGTGTTGTGTTGATTGGGTTTGGGGTGTGCGAAAAAAACAGTGTGTTTGTGAGTTTGGGTGAGTGTGTGTTTGTGTTTGTTTTCGTGTGTGTGTGGTGCGGTCTGTTTGTGTGTTGGCTGGGTTTGGGGTGTGCGAAAATGGTGGGTTGGCTGGGTTGGGTTGGGGTGTGCGTGTGTGTGTGTTGTATTGTGTGAGTGGGTTGTGTTTGTTTGGGTGAGTGTTTGTGAGTTTTAGTGTGTTATGTTGCTGGAAAATGTTTTGGTGTGGGTTGAGTTTGTGTTTAATGCTGGGTTGCGTGAGTTGGTGTTTTTGTGCCGTGTGGTATGCTGTTGGCTGGGACGTGGGTAGTGTGTGTGTAGTGTGCTGGTGGTTGCTGGGACGTGGGTAGTGTGTGTAGTGTTGCTGAGTGTGTGTTGGGGTAGCTGGGACGTGTGGTGTGTGGTATGGGGCTGCTGAGTGTGTGTTGGGGTAGCTGGGACGTGTGGGTTTGGGTACTGAGTGTGTGTTGGGGTAGCTGGGACGTTTTTGGGTGTTGGGGGAAGTTTGTTTTGCTGTTAAAAAATCTGCTTTGTTTAAAAATTTCTTCCCCTCTTTTTTTTTCTTGTGATTCTGTCCTGTTAAATAGAGAAAAAATGAGCTGCTTGAGCAGCTTATTGACTCATGAAGATAAGCTGAAATCTTTATGCAGATCTTGGATAGGATTTGGAAGATTTGGATGAAAAGGAAATGATGAAAAATGATGATGAAAAAAAACTTGGATTGGGGCGCGTGAACAGTGCTGGCCATTGACTGTTGACTATTGACTTTGGACCAAAAATAGAAAAATAAAAATAATAATAACATTAATAAATAATAATAATGACAATAGTAAAAATAAATAAATGGTAATAATGGTAAATACAAAAAATGAGATTAATGACAATAAAGGACAGAAATTGAAATTAAAAGTAAAACTAAAAAGTAATAAAATAAATAAACGAGACAAAAAAAAAATTGACATGAGGTATTTTAAAATACCTCCCTGCCGAAATTTCGTCTGAAACGACGAAAATTATCGGCTTTTTAAAAAAATGAATAAAACGAGACAATGAGTAAAATGAGACGAAAATGGGTCAAAAAATGGGGTATGACAATGATGAAATTGAGGAAGAGATAATGTTTGAAGGATGTGGTATAGTGCATTCCATCGTCTCGTATTGTACTGTACCGTACCAGATACATCTCTTGGGTGAGAGAAAGGTAGCTTCTCTATAGATATATTATTCATTTTTTATATTGATAGGGATCCCCAGATTCCCGTCACTACGGATTGATTGTCTCTACCTAACTACACGGTAGTGGTATAGGGAGCGCAATTGCTAGAGCACGGGAGAATGAAGAGTAATGATTTCAGCAAGAGCAGCCGGACGGACTACTATAGTGAGTCCTGTGACTACTAAAGTAGAGTTGAGTCAAAAGGTATGGTATAGCAGCCTTTCCGAGCGAGCCTCTGGGATCTCCTGTAAACCCCCATGATGTGGTAAAGGGAGGATATTAGGGGAAGCAGTGAGTGGAGATTCCCCTGCAGAGAGCCGGATGAGGGGAGACCTTCACGTCCGGTTCGGAGGGCGGGGATATCCCGACCCTACTATCATTATGCCTTTGCAATGTTACTTAGTTAGGAAGAAATAGAGATACCACACGAAGTAGAATTTCCTCAAGCTGAAACTGTTGATAATAAAGAAGTGATGGCTTCAGAACCAAAGGAATAGTTTCTTAACAAGGAAGAAATTTATGAAAAAAGGGGATAAAAGTGAGCAAGGCAGAAATTGAATATGTAATAGACCACATATGTTCCTCGTTCAGCAAACTCTGGTTAGGGAGGATATGGACTCCACATCACCTCTACTTCAAGTTCATGGAATTCCTCCCAAAGAAAAGGAATACAAAGGATGATGTGTTGTCCGTCTCATTTTGGCCACCCTAACGAAAAAGGCGTCGAGCTAACGACGTAAAACAAGCGCTTGTTGGGAGGCAACCCAATTTTATAAGTATTTATGCTTTATTTGTATTAGTACTCTGTTTTTACTAATGATCAGAGTCTGATCTTCAGACTCTGTTATAAGTATTCTGTTTTTACTGATGATCAGAGTCTGATCTTCATACTCTGTTATTAGTACTCTGTTATTATTTGACTTTTGAATTATAATTATGGTGATTGTTATTTATATGAATATGTTTTTAATGTTCAAATATTCTGTTTTGGCTATGGATCATTAGTAAAAACAAAAGCTTCTCAAATGCTGATTGATTCAAAGCTGAATGATTCAGCAACAGAGGCATGGTAAGGATAGAAAGTTCAATGAATTGTGCAAAGCCAAGGCACATGTTTCTTGCGTATCTGGAAAGATGACAGGGATTTGAAATGTGTACTTTAAACAAAATTTATTTCGTACAGTTCTCTGCAATAACATGTTTAGTATGTGAATCACTTAGAACTAGCCTAAATGTGAGGAATCCTCAAGTACTATGCATATATGCAGGAGACTGGTATTTATTGTTTAACTTGGTTGTTTTATGTTAAATCTGAAAAATTGTTTTGAACTGTATGAAAGCACAGAAATGATCAAGGCATTCTTTTTGAAACTGAGAAGAAACACTTGTCCACAGAAAGCCTACCCAGTGAGTGAGTGAGTATTTGATAATCCCCACTTGAGCCAAATGTATCAGAATCCACAATTTTGAACTGTCAGATTCACAAGCAAAACTCAAGTGAATTTGCCCTGAAAAATGTAAAAATTCAGTTCATAATTGATTCACTGATGGATTCTGATGTTTTTTCTTTTTGAACCCTGAATCTTCCAATTTAATCTTATCCCTTGCCTTAGGATAAGGGAACATTCAATTAGGGTATTATTTTGTATAAGTTGGGGAGAAAAGGGAGGTTTTGCATTCATGTCAAGTAATGGTGAAATTTGAAAATTTATCTTGACAACAAGAAAAAGAGAAAGAAAAGAAAAACAAAGAAAAAGAAAAGAAAAAGAGAAAAAAATAATAAATAAAAAAAAAGTTGTCAAGATCAAAGTACTACTTGTTTATCACCAAGGGTTGATAAAGAGAATTTGGAGGAAGTTGTGTAAATAGAAAG
The DNA here is from genome assembly GCA_018208015.1 of Medicago ruthenica. NCBI lineage: Eukaryota > Viridiplantae > Streptophyta > Magnoliopsida > Fabales > Fabaceae > Medicago > Medicago ruthenica. Next base: position 83,012,096 of record CM031373.1, on the reverse strand, counting down.
AATGTTCCTCTATACTTGGCCATTTGAATTCAATTTTTCCCACATATTACATTTCTTTTGAAACCAAGCCAAATTACAACCCTCAAAGACCTTTTGATCTATGCTTTTGTGCTTTTTGAGATGATAATTGGATGGACACATAACTAAATTAGTATGTTAGCAGATTTACCAGATGAGTGTTCAAAACCCTCACTTTATGATTTCAATTTGTTTCATCTTGCAAAGAAGTATGTTAGGTGTGATTCATTGCTAGCCATGTTATTGATTTGAACTGCATAACCTGAATTTTGAGTTTAGGACTTGTTTTACATTTTTTGTTTCTTTCCAGATCCGTGAGATACAAAAGACTTGCCAGTACAATTCATAATTGAATCATGCATTCTGAAAATCTGATATGCCCTTTGCTGTTTCTGAAATTCTGTCTAAATCAGTTGTTGTTTTGTGTTTAAATCTGTTGCTGTTTTGTTTAAATCTGTTGTTGTTTGCATCTGACCTGTTGTTTAAAGCTTGTATCTTTATTTATAAAGTCCTTTGTTTGAGGACAAACAAATATTTAAGTTGGGGAGTGATATCCTCCCTGATTCAGATCAGTGAGATACAAAAGACTTGCCAGATCAGTGCAATTCATAAGTGAATCATGCTTTCAAAAAATTTCAAATCAAAGAGTCTGATTCACAACAAACAGATCAGAAGCAAAACAACAAAACAACAAAGAAAAGACCTTCATTTTGAGTCCTTTGTTTCTTACCTGTTGCTGTTTTGCATTGTACCAGTAGCTTAATTTTATTTTGCTAAGTCCTTTGTTTGAGGACAAACAAAGATTTAAGTTGGGGAGTGTGATAAGTGCCAAGAACTAGTTTTAAAGCATATTTATTTTAGGCACTTATCTTACTTGTTTTACAATTTATCTAGGTAAAAGCTCCAAAATAAAGGATAAATATCATTTCATGCTTTTTAGACCTAATCTCAACCATTTTTGTAGGTACATGCTATTTTGAAGAAAATAAGATTAGACTCGGAAGTTCAGAGTCTGAAGTTCAGCTTCTGAAGTTCAGAGTCTGAAGTTCAGCGTCTAAAGGTCAGAGTCTGAAGTTCAGCTTTTGAAGGTCAGAGTCTGAAGTTCAGCGTCTGAAGGTTAGAGTCTGAAGTCCAGCTTCTGAAGGTCAGAGTTTGAAGGTCAGCTTCTGAAGGGCAGCTTCTGAAGGTCAGAGTCTGAAGGTCAGCTTCTGAAGAGCAGCTTCTAAAGGCCAGCTTTTGAAGGCCAGCTTCTGATGAACAGTAACTGAGTTCAGCTTCTGATGAACAGTGTCTCAGTTCAACTTCTGATGAACAGTGTCTCAGTTCAGCTTCTGAAGAAGTAGGGCGGTTTGGTCTGTTCAGAAGTTGAGGTGGCAGAAATCAAGTAGGGCGGTTTAACTGTTCATAGCTGATGAAGAATTCATTAAAAAACAGAACCTGTAAATAGATTCAAGAGCTGGATGTGTGAAAACATGTACGTAGGAGTTGTAATAATTATTAAGTTATATTTTTAGATAGAAAATAGGGATAAAACTTATGTTCTTCAAGGAGCAAGAATTGAAGTGTGGATTAACTAAGATTCTTTGGGAAATCAAGACTTAGCTTTGAATCTTCATCTTTCTTTACACTTTTGTATAGTTGTCATGACAATGATCAACTAACTCCCCTTTGTTGGGATTGTAGGTACTTTATCAAGCTTAAATGTAATCTTTTGATTATGCAATTATGATTCCAGCACCTTTTGTGATATTGAGTTTATTCTTGCTGTTCATTCTTATGCTTGATTTAAATGCTATTGAAAAATACTTTTGAATCTAGGTTTAGAATAATCTTCTATCAAAATAAGAAATTCTAGACATGAAATTGGGTTTTGATAATCACACAAAGTATTGGAACGTAATGCTTTTGGATCGTTTGGTAGATTGGGAAATCGTCGATTAAACGATACGATCGATCTCACGAGGTCATTTGGACACGAATGATGTTGTTGAGTAATACGTGATAATTTCGCTAAAAAGCTAGAATTCATTTGCATGATCATTAGAATATATTCGAGGCTAGATTGACGAACTCTAATTCTAACACTTTTACTCCCTATTACTCTCTGTTTTTATATTACCTCTTTTAAAGTCCAATAGTTTATATAAAAACAATCTTATAAACCCAAAACTTAAAATGATAAGAATTGTTGAATGACTTACGGTATCGCACTAGTCCCTGTGGAGACGATATAAAAAATACTTACTTTTGACTCAATTGCCATGTTCATAGAGATTGATTCACCACAAACAATTCCAAAATTTCACAGCCGCAGTCTTTTGCCTAATGAAACTTTCTTTTTTGATGTTCGTCTCCATGAGTATCACTTGAACAACCCTCTCATGGTTAACATTCTAAAATCTATTGTATTTTTTCATTTATGTAAACTAAATACTACTAACTATTATGTTCTTAATCTTCCATAATGACGATTACCTAACATATTATTTATATTTCAGATTTTGCCTACTAAGTTTGGTGATTTTCTAAAGCAACATTACTATGAGTTCCTCCAATGTGCCACTGACAATGGACACTGCACAAATTTTCAAGTCTTTCTCCGAAATGATGAAAAATACACTACGGAGATTGGACTCAAATGGGATGTTTTTTGTGAATCTAACAAATTCAAGCCAGGAGTCATCCGCTTCAAATTTGCTAATTACAAACAACCGATTATGTGTCATGTTTATCAAATTTCCACTGAAGCTTCAACCTCTAATCGTCAAATGTAATCAAATTAGTATTTGTGTGTCATTTCAGTTTGGTCATTTTAAATATTGTGTATTGTTATTGGTTTTTTTTTTCAAACATGTATTGTTGTTGGTTGTATCCTCTATGCAATTATTCCTCCCACTATTAATATATCCATCTTTATTTATTATGACTCAAGGTATTTACAAATAAATTTATCATTAAATCTATAATTGTAAAAAGTATGGCACGTGATACTACTACCATGAAAACTAAAAAAAATATCAAATTCATCTTAGATTTTGTCCTATAATATTCTTAATGGTACCAATCAACTTCAAAATAGGACAAACACATAAGACAACTTTAACCATTCCTCTTTACTATAAATAAAACTATATGTCTTAAACTTTTAGAATATATATTTCTTCGTATTAAAATTAAAATATTTTGTCATTTTTATAACTACAAATATATATATATATATATATATATATATATATATATATTATGATTTAAATACTTTAAATATTTTCACTATGCAGAAAAAAATTCATTATGCAGGGCGCGGCTTCGCCGCGCTACCCGTGCTGTAGCACGGGTATCTCGACTAGTTTGAGGATAAAAAGAAAGCATCCTCAAAATTGAAATTGGCTACTTATCCAATGAGTGAAGTTTTATAAACATGGGACATATTGTTAGTTGCATAGATAAGCTAGTTACTAATTTACAAGCATTAGTTTCTTGCAATCATCCTTTTCATTTCTAATACAATTTTCATTTTACAGGTTATGCACTTTTCTTACTTTTATGGACTCTACTACATCAGTTCCCCTAAGTAAGTAAAAACATAAGATAAACCATACTCCTAAGCAATATCATTTTGCCAATTTAATCTAAGACAAATTTGAAATGCAACTGCAATCAATGTAGATCAGTACAGCAATAAAAAAAGCATTGCTTATTAATTGATACATATATTTTGGCTCCAAAGGGGAATAAATAGAAAAGGAAATACTATATATGGTCATTGTGGTGGTTTGATACATGGGACCTCTGTTTTCACCTGATTTGCACACTCATTATAATCTTGAATAATAATAGGTAAAGAATTTTGTGTGATTCCTTCTTTGCTTTTTGCCCACAAAACAGTGTACAGACTTAAAACCAGCAAAATCCCACCTAAAACACTGAAAAACGAAACAAGCCGGTCAAATATATATAAGCATCATGATCTGCACTGTTGTGTAGTGACTTTATGCAGTAGTAATTAGTGTTGCTTGTGACTCTATCTATCTATCTATCTATCTATCTATCTATCTATTATTATTATTATTTGTTAAGTAGGTTAGTCGCTAAAAATCAACCTTTAAGGTAGTAAGTGGGTAATCGGGGTTTGAATCTCAACCTCTACATATATAATCGATGTCTCTATCAATTGAGCTATGCTCACATGACATCATCAATTAATTAAATGTAATCCAGTTTGGTTCTAAATCAGTTCAAGTAATCTGGTTTTTTTGCACACCCATATTCATCATCATGGGATTCTATGAATTAAATGTGCTATATTATGATTATGAATAACTCTTATATGATATTGTTTCAAATTAATCCATAAAGATGGTAGTGCATAAACCAAATAATTGGACTTAAGTGATTAATGAACTTCACTAAACTACGAATCAAATTCTTGGTCAAGTTATACCAACCTCATGGCCGAGCTCTGGATTACCAGGGCTTCGTTCCCCGGGGAACTTGAGAGTTAACACAAAAAAATTGGTGGTGCTTAAATTATTAAAAAATGATTTAATTTATATTAACCAAAAAGAGTTTTTACAATCTCAAATAATCATTATTTTGATGTGAATTAAGTATTCTTTGCTCGCAATTGCAAAGACTAATTCTTTGAGTCTGATATGACCGCAATGTCAATCAATCATAATTATTAGATCCTTAAAAATATTTGACTTAAAAAATAATCACTATTAAAGTCGCACACATGATTAATTATGATGCGGTGATATATTGTATGTCATTTTATACTCCATTCATTCATGAAAGTTAAACTCATGAAAAAATATGATGGTGCAGACATTATAAATTAAATTGCTTCTTTATTTTTAGAAAAATAACATTTCAAATGTCGATGATGGTGATTTTTAAATCAATTGTTATGATTTTTCATCTTTCATTTTAACGTCACACGCTCTCATTTCAGGGGAGTCAATAGTTAGTTTTCGTTTAAATTTTTGCTAAATAGTTTTGGTATAGAATTTATTCCTTAAAAGTTTTTATATTGACAAAAACCTCAATAAATTAACTTATAATTTATTTGACTAGTTTATAGGTATGGTTTAACAAATTAAAATAGAACTATTTGATAAATATATGTTATTTTATCCATAATGTCATAATTTATCCTTAATTATTTAAGATAAATTCAAAGTTATTTATGATTGTTACTCACCTCCCTAAACATAGTGGCTCGCCCAAGAGCAAGACTGAACCAATTGTGGCAATTATATAACTTAGTGGATTCCAAGTTGCTGGGAAAACTGGTCCTTTCTTCTCAATCACCAATGCTTGCAAGTAGTAGGCAACTGCAGTCACTAGTGTCCCCTGTTACATTTAGGATAATATAGATAATCATCAACTCTAACGATACAAATTTTTTATGTTTTTCTTAATTATTTTCCGCTAATTTAAACTTAAATAAATATCAAACATGAGTACATGACATGACCAATATTCTTGCCTGCATAAAAATGCACTGTAGAAAATAATGTGCATAAATAGAACATGTTATTTTAATTAATACTTACACAGTAAACAACAGCTAGCAGTCTCATGTTCCAACCCAACTTCCACTGCTCAATATCTCTTTCAAAAGCTATGGCAATGACAAATGACTGAATTGCACTTGATAGGCTCTGAATGCTAATGAACCTTAGCTTTGAAGGGTAAGTTTTAAGCAACTTAGCCTGTTTTTATTATGAACTTTTTGGTTCAGTATGAGTGTATAATATATAGTCATGAGCCAATCACATGGGACATTGTAACTTGTGTGCATAATAACAAGAGGAAATTATCCAAAAGGCATGGAATTCATAATGTAACACATAAATGTTTTCATCATCCTAGACCTTAATTATAGCACAACTTGGAATTAAATTAAATTATGGTACCTGAAGTACAATCCACAAACTCCACATGATTGTGGCTAGGAACAAGAGGAAAGAACCCAAAATCCATTTTTTGTCATGTGATTCACGATCTTCATGTTGTTGATAGTTGTGATGATATCCAGATAGGAGGTGACGCACAATTTGTAATTGGGGTCCCTTGTAAAATGCCAGAATCGCTACGCCGGCCATGCACAATAAAACACTCCCTATCTTTGAAATTCCAGATTTTGTCCTTATATTTACCTTCTCCACTCTACATTATATAATGAACAGTTGAGAATCTTAATAATTAATCAAATTTAAATAGGCCTTGCTTCCTTTTGTTTAAAATTAATGTGGTTTTCCAAAATTTACCTGAGCATAACAGCAAAGGAAAATGTAGCAGCCGGAAGACAATTAACAATTGCAGCAGCCAGCATAGCAGAAGTGTAAGAAAGAGCAACACCATACACATTCAGAGTTAAAGTAAGTCTGAAAAAGCAACCAATTAGTAGAATTATAGACCTAATTAGTCCTAAGATTCTTTATCAAAATAACATTTGGTTGAAAAGTAACATAGAGATTAAGGAATAATAATGTACTACCCCAATAATGAAAGCATAAAAATCTTGAAGATGGTCATAAATGAGAATGTCACTGGCACGGCTTGTTTCCTGGACCATATAATAAATTATTATGTTAGAGAAAATCAAGTAAAAACTATTCGAAAGAAAAGTAGTACATATTTTTCAACATTACCGTTCAAATATCAAAGCTAAAGGGACCATGATAATGGCTCCAATGAGTTGTCTATAAAAAACAAACACAGAGGTTTTCATTCCTCCGTTAAACACAGTTTTGGATAACAAAGTCATCCCAGAATATATTAATTGTATAATAAACACAGCCAAATATGGACCTAGTTCACCCATATTTGACAATGAAAATGTATATGAATGATTGATTTCACCTTGTGATTTTAATCAATATATCAAGTGCATATATATAGTCTAAAATTGGTTGTTTAGACCGTTCTCCAAAATGAAAATAATGCACGAGAATTGTGGGGTGAAATATTTATGCTTTGATGAAATCAGTTAGATTAGAAATCTCAGTGGTGTATCTATTCTCATAGCACTCTAATTTTTTTAATAATTATTTCATATAGCATCTAATCTTTCGGTTTTTTGTGCCCAAAAGTAATAATTTAATACAAACAATTGGTAACATTCCTCAATAATTTCGTTGGAAGGAAATTTTAATTATTTGTCCCTTTTTTTACTCGATTATTTGTCTCTTTGTTTGTGTTCTTTGCCTTTTATTTTGTTAAAAAAAGATATATTATATTTTTTTAAAGACTTTTTTACAACGAAAAGTAAGAATGAAATGTATTTTTGTCTCTTATCTTATTTTATTTTATTTTTAGTTTTTGTTTGATCTCATTAACTTTTAAATTTTTAAATTGAATAGTATCTTATTTAGTTCGTTTCAGTATGTTGGTATTTCAATTCACCAAGAGTTACACATTGGATGAAAAATTGGATGTTAAACATTATATAAGTGAGATGACATATAAACGTAATGTTAAAGTTTTGGACTCGGCAAATGTGGTGTTCAACTCACTTGTTGCTCTTAGCTCAATGTGATGAGCCAACCCACCGAGAAAATTGCTCTTTAAACTTCTGAAATTGCTCTCACGCACCCGAAATGACCTTCAATACCCCATTGGCAGTTAATTGTCGTTCGCTCCTTTACATTTAGTTCAGTAGCAAACGACAATTATATGCCGTTGGGGCTATTGAGGTAATTTTTTAGTGCGTGAGAACAATTTTAGAAGCTTAAAGAGCAATTTCCATCCATTGAGACTCCCCCTCATGACTCAACACAATTTGGGCTCGATGAGTAGCAGCTCCATAAACTTTATACTTTAGAAGTGATAAAATAGTTTATAAAAGTCTTCAAAAGAAAAATAAATAGGGTGAAGACCAATTTAGCCCTTGAGAAAAATTGTGAGATCCCATTGTAAAAATAAAATTAATTTTTAGTTCGTGAGAAAAGCAAATTTGGATAACTTAGTCTAGAACTTCTTTATACTTTTTTTATGAACCGGTATCATCACCGCACAACTGCAGAAATAGGACTACAATTGGTGGCAAATCTCTCATTCTAGAGAATTAACACTGTTGCATTCTGTGATTGAATTTGAACATAAGACCTCTAATAAATTGGAAGAGTTTTCTTATCATTTCATCAAAATTCTCATGTTTGGTTGTTGAAAGAAAGATAGAGGAAAGAAAATAAATATTAGTAGTTTGATTTGAGAGAAAATGAAACAGAATTAACGTGTATTTGTAAAATGACATAGAAGTCATTAAACAAAAATTAGATTGATAATTTGTCAAAAAAAAATAATTTAGATATGATAAAAAAGAATAAAAATAAATAAATAAATAAAGAATTTCATTTCAAACAATGAATAATTATCAAATATAAATAAATATTTTCCGCAAAAATCAAATAAATATCTTAAATTTAATAAATTATAAATATTATTTTATTAATAATATAAAAATAAAATATAAATTAAATTTAGAAATATTTATGTGGATTTACATTTTTTCTTTGAGGGGTGTGGATTTACATGTTATATATTGTAAAAAACAATGTTAATACAAAAAAAAAAGTATCAATCACATATTTATTAAACCCGTTTAGGTTGGTTTGATGATGTTGGTTTGAAATTTTGGAGTGTGCTCTTCCTCAAGGCTTAGGTTCGATTTTTCCCGATGCCAATTTGGATGAGCTAATTTAGCTTCGTCAAAAAATATATTAACTATTATTAAATGTAGGACATTGTTACATTTTTTAGTCGTATATTTCTTTGTTTTCTTCCCAATTTGAGAGATTAGTTTTATTGGGGTCTCACACATGCTTTTTCATTCTTCATGGTCATATTCTTTTTAAGAGAGGAAAATGATTTAGACAATTGTCCTTTCTCTTCTTCCTTTTGTCTTCTCATAATATAATATAATGCTTCCAACCACAATGTAAAGCAATGAAAATTAAGTTATTTTGATTTATTTATTTTTTAACAAGAAAAGTTGTTTATGTTTTTTCATGAACTAAATTGAGTCTCACATATAGCTTTTTGGTTTAAAACTAATCTCCCAAATTGGAAAAATAAAATAATACACTTTTGGGACGCCTATTTTTTTTTTTAAGTTTTGATATCTCTATTTTAAAATTCAGTTTTTGGTTCCTCTATTTCATTTTTTTATGACTTTTGGTCCTCCATCCCCACTACAAGAAGCTTGACTTTTAGTGACAGTAAATTTTCGCAAGTAAAAGTCTTTTTATCATAGATATAACCCCAAGTACCTAGAAACTTGATTTTTGGTGGCAGTGTACTTCCGTAGGTAAAAGTACTTTTGCTGTAAGTATAACATCAAGTACCTATATCTACGGGTTTTGTAAGTTCTGATTCAGATCTATACCTGCAGATAAAATCCGTAGGTAAAACCAACACTTTCGTCCGTCTAGTAAAATCCGTCCCTATAGACTATAGCAACGCAAAAAAACTGTGGGTAGAGGTACTAGGAGCTATACCTGCAGTAGAAGGACTTTTATCTACAGAAATTTACTGTCATTAAAAGTCAAGTTTTCTGTAATAGGGGCGGGTAGAGGTGTCAAATGGGTTGTTCGGCCCGGGAGGCCCGACTACGTAAATGAGCCAATCCGGCCCAACCTATTTGTAAGTGGCCCAATACAGGTAGGGGATCAAAAGTTAAAAAATAAATAAATAGGGGGATCAAAAAGCTGAATTTAAAATAGGCGTACCAAAACTTCAAAAAAATGAAAATAGGGGTACCAGAAGTGCATTTATGCCAAGAAAATAATAGTTTTAATTCAATAATAGTTTTTCAATAAATCGGTTCAAATGATAAGGGATTTGAAGCATTTAAACATATGATCATGAGCATGGGCGGATGTAGGAAGAGTGTCTATAAGAATAAAATATTAGAAGAAGTTGGAGGCTCATTTTGTTCCAATTAGCAATTGTTAGAGTTATAAATTGAATTAAACTAATAAAACTACTAAAACTATTATTTTGAGTGAAATAGTACATAATTTTTAATTTATTAGACAAATTTTTTGACTGTTATTTTAGTCACACCAAAAATTCAGTCTTGGATCCGCCCCTGATCATGAGTTTAATTTTCGACTCTTATGTATGAAGAAAATTCAATTGAGAGAGAAAAATTCACCTTATGTACCTCATAGATTTTCGATGAGAATTCACCTTATGAATGAAGATTAAACACACATACATAAAGTGATAAGGGATTTGAAGCATATGAAATTTAAAAGTAGCGGTCAAAATTAGAAAAATAAAAGCATAAAACTATCTTTATATACGTGTGTTTCGTATGTGTTTAGTGTTAACTAGCGGTCAAAATTAGAAAAATAAAAACATAAAAATAGTACTAATTTTAATATCTCATTTATTTATTTATTTTAAAATATTTATTATCTCATCTATCTTCTATAATAACTTTATACAATTATCGGGAACAACATCATTTTTCAAGAACATAGCGTCAAAATATACACAGGTATTACGGGTTGGAATAAGCACCCAAACATATGAAATGTTATTGCGGTCTTTTATCATCTATGTTACACTTGCTTATAGTATCAAAAACTATATTTTTTTTAGGGTCTTATTAACTTGTGATCTAAGGACACAAGATAAGAAACTAAATGTAAAACTTTAATATTGGAAATTGTTCACTCATAATTTTAAAAGATAAAAAATTTATCTTTTCAATACAACATTTATTTTTCAATTCTATTTTTAGATCCTTATTGTTTATTTACGCGTTAAGCAAACGAACTGAGGACCATTACAATCATTTTTCAAAAGAATGTCAAAAAAAAAATTAAAACAAACTACAAGAAAAGGTCCATTATAACCTTGATGAACTAATAAATCCGCACAACAATTAATTTTGCGAAAGTAATAAAAAAGTATCTAGTCCATAAACTAATTTTTTTATGTATGCCACTGATGCACTCTAATTATCTCAGAGTGAAGAAAATGGCACTCTTCGAGTGAGTGTCAACTCCTAGAGAGAAAAGGGATGAAGAAATTAGGGAAGAAAGTGAAACTTTGTTATTATTCAACATATTCGAATTGGTTCACTATTACATCATATATAGTCAATCTTGACATAACAACTTGCATAATCTAAGGAAAGGGAAATAACAGAATCCTAAATTAAGGAAAGGAAATAAACTGAACCATAAAATTATGAAAGGAAAATAACTGAATGTAATCAAGTGCAACTCTACTTGCTCACAAATCCTTCATCTAACGAGGTCGTATCATTCCCCACCCCTTCAAACTCACCTTGTCCTCAAGGTGAAATGATGGAAAAAATAGTACGTAATTGCTCCTAATCCTCCCATGAAGCCTCGTCAAGCGAACACCCTGTCCACGGTACGAGAAAGAAAATCCTCCCATAAAAGACGAAACAAGCTGCGAGACAATCCTTTTCTCAAGAAAACAACCCCCATGATCCCATTGTTTGAAGTGCATGGAACATATGATACATGAGAAATAATGATCTCCACTAAGAAGATGAGACTCAAGTAGCATATTCAAGATAGCCAATGCATCATGGTTATTCCCATTCCTAACAAAGAACCAATACCCTTTTTGTACAAGTTTGTATAACTCCATAAGGTATGGTTTTAGATACACAAGAGGCAAACTTTTAGTGAGATGGATGTGACCTTGCCCATCATACTTCACATCAGGATAGTAATGTACATAGGAAACCTTTATGAGATTGACAACTCTTATGACAATAAATTGTCTATCACCACATTGTTGTGTGACACTATTGTTCATGATTTTATCATCAAGGTATATAGTTCTTATTGTGGGCACCATCTTTTGCACAAATTTTGTTAGGCTAAAACAAATCAGATTTGAAAGTAGTATTTCTACTTGTGTGGAAGACTTTGGGGGCCAATAGTCAATTGTGTCACCAATCATTGTAGCCTCCCTTAATTGTAGCGTGACATGTGATTGAAAGGCCTTTCCCGGAGCAAAAATGAATATAAAAAACTTCAGTGTTGGATAAGAATTCATCTTTTTGCTAGTCTGTTGAACTATAACAAGCATTAGTGAAGCTTCGTTGAAATCTAAAGCACAAGTTGTGTGATTCATAATGTTTAACAGGTGTATATATGGGTTTGAAAATTTTATTTCTAGTTGGCTGCAAGCACCAGAGGCACATAGGGTAAGATAATGTTTCAAGCCCCTTGCTGCCATTGTCAACTTTTGAACGTGAAACCATGAGTTACCTATTGCAGCAAGCACATCTTCCTTTGGGTTTAACTTGAAGAACATATTCACAACCGCAAGAAAATAATTCACATGAAAATAATAGAGCTTGTTTCTTGTCGCTGAGCAAGTACTTGAATCTTTTTTAGCACAAAGAAGTGTACCACTCGCAATCCCATAAATAATTGTGTTTGAAATAAAAATTGCAAGAATCAGAGATCCTAGAGTTACCACTTTCGACATTAATAATGATGGCCATACCCAAACAAGACTTATAGCACTTTGTGCATAGTGGAACGCATTGTTTGTAATAATCGCAACACTAACCATAAGGTTTCCCAATGCCAAGAGTCTTGGGCAATTAGTCATCACAATAGCTATAGAGAATTGAGGAACCAACATGTAATCACTTTGTTCACCAATATTCAAAATGAGATTGAATATAACTATGCTGCCACTTGTCACTTGTGATAACAATTGAAAAGAATTGCATGCTGAAATGTTCTTGTGATGCATTAGAAGAAATTCATGGATTGGGGTACTTGCTAGATACAATGGCCACCCATTAATGCCACTACCTTTTCCAACATCCAAAGACCCTTTAAAGGAGTAATCGTTAAAATAAATCATCCAACAAACACATTTTATCTCTGCAAGGCCATTATTCTTATGAGTCAAAAATAGAGGAGAGTTGTTCTTCCAAAACAAGCAATGAACAATAAGAGATGCAACTGTTACTAGTTTGTCAAGGAAAATTAAAGTGCAATATTCACAACAAGTAAGGTGGTGTACTTTTTGAGCAGTCAATAAACAACTAGGAATTGGGAAAAAGATTTTCCAAACATACCTAGGGAGAGTCGTGTTCATATGTGGAGGTGAAAAACCAAGTTCGTATGGCTTTGGATCCAACAATCGCAACATAGCTGAGTGAATTGTCGAATCCTCCTTAAAGACATTAGATCCACCAGGATCAAAGAGAGGAATAAAGTAGAGTGGTAGATAAGCGGCGATGGGGTTCATAACTGTCTTCTTCAACGACAGTGCAATAGTTGATAAAACAAGCTTCTCAAACTTAGAACGTGAAGAGAAAACCGGATCTGGAGAAGAGAAATTGACAATTTCCATGATCGTCGCACCAGTAATGATGTTGCTAAATTCCGCATTGGGAAGGGGAAACGGCTGTGCGGAGGTCAGTGGCGTAGAACCCACGGGAGGTAGTGGTTTCGATAAGCATGTGATATGGTTAGTGGCGTCGTCAGACATAACCTCAGAACAAACAAGACTCGTTTCAAGCAAGGATTTTGAATTAGAGTCTACAATAAAATCTGAATCGACTTCTGAATCTGAATCTGAAATTTGAGCTTGAGAAATCGAATCCAAAGCCTGTGAAAGATTGCCAAGCGTTTCATAGAAGGGCGCCATTGCAGTTGCAACGAGATTTGGAATCACGTCTTCCATTCGACGTTTGAACTCGTCTCGGAGATGGAGACAGTATTGGTCAGCCAAAGACATTGGCTAAGTGAAAATGAGATCGGAATGAAAGTACCAATGATGCACTCTAATTATCTCAGAGTGAAGAAAAGGGCACTCTTCGAGTGAGTGTCAACTCCTAGAGAGAAAAGGGATGAAGAAATTAGGGAAGAAAGTGAAACTTTGTTATTATTCAACATATCCGAATTGGTTCACTGTTACATCATATATAGTCAATCTTGACATAACAACTTGCATAATCTAAGGAAAGGGAAATAACAGAATCGTAAATTAAGGAAAGGAAATAAACCGAACCATAAAATTATGAAAGGAAAATAACTGAATGTAATCAAGTGCAACTCTACTTGCTCACAAATCCTTCATCTAACGAGGTCGTATCAGCCACTTTTTCGACTCGTGCATGCTAATTAAAAAACTGTTAAATATATTCAAGTAGACACATTTTGCTTTATGGGGATATTATCCCCGTACCACACAGTATCTAGTCCCATATTTTGTTTCGAAATGATTTTTTAATTTGCAAAAATTATTTTAACGTGATTCTTATTTTGTTTTGAAATCGTCTCTTGTTTTCTAAAAGTTATATTAGTTTTATCTTTTTTAAACACAATTTAAATCGAAAATATCATATTGAAACTTAAATTAAAGATTAATAATCAATTTCAACATTTAAAAATATGATTTGCTAATATACACCCACTAATTTTTATGTGGGAGTATTTTACCAAGTTATAACTAAAAAGTTGATAAATACACCTTGAGGTGTATGTTGCTATAACACACCTTCTAAAAAAATAAGTGGGTGTATGTTAGCAACTCCTATAGGCATTTGCTAGAATACACCTACTTATTTTTTAGAATGAGTATTTTAGCAAGTGATAACTAAAAAGTGGCTAAATACACCTAAAGATGCATGTTGCTAAAATACTCCCACATAAAAACTAATGGGTGTATATTAGCAAATCCCTTTAAAAATATAGAATCAAACTGAAATAAAATCATATAAGATAATAGACAAAAATGTATTTTAGCAAATAAATTATAAAGATAGACAAGATAAATAGTATTCTTTCAGAAACATGTCTGATGCCAATTCAAGTATTCTGTTTGAATGAATGATAATGGTAGTTGAGAGAATAGTGTCCGTGTGTTCACATCAAAACTTTCAAATTTTAAATTATTTTAATTTAAATATTATTTTTGTTTTAAAATGGAGTTTCCTATTTGCTTATTCAAACTCAATTCCTTATGTTAGCGTACGCGAGCTGTTCATATCTCGCACCGTGCGAGAGTATTTTTTCACCACAGGATAAATTTGTTTTTAATTCAATGTTCAAGATGAAGGAAAGGCTACCTGAAAGAACCTAAATGAACAGTAACAGATTCATTTAAGTCAGTTCTTGTATATATTTAATCACCAGGAAGTGATATTTGTGAAATATTTGATTTTAATTACTCCCTCCGTTTTTTTTAAGTGTCGTTTTAGAATATTAACACCAAATTAGCAAAGTGTATTTTTACACATTTTATTCCTATTTTACCCTCATTTTAATCCAACCATAAATTCTAATTTTTTTGCACACACTTTCCATTTTCTATAAATTTAATATGTTATTTTTCTCTGGTAACAAACAATTGTTAGTTATTATCTCTTTCTCAAACAAATTCATATTTTTTTGCACACTCTCTCATAACAAATAATTGTCAATTTTCTAAATATTGTGCACTTCTCTTTAATTATTTTAAACCAATTTCCAACAATTCTTCCACTTTTTCTTCCTTTTGAATATTCATGGAGTCTGTTATTTTTTTTTCTCTCAGATCTGTTTTTTTACTTTTCATTTGAAATTTTTAACAATTACTAGTCATTTTTTTTAAGAAAATTACTAGTCATCTTATTCATAGAAACAAACTTTTGTTTAAATTTATTATAGGTAACAAAATTTTGTTTAGATTTGAAGATAACAAGAAACAAACTTTGTTTTAAAAAAAAACAAACAAACTTTATTTAAAAAAAATAAACAAACTTTGTTTAAAAATAACAAACTTTAATTTTTCAAATATATAGCATTGATTAGTTTTATTGTAAAAGATAAAAGTAATTGACAAAGGGTATAATTGACAAATCGTACCCTTAAAATACTATAGAAACGCTAAATCTGCAGTTAAACGACACTTAAAAGTATCATTTATTTCATATTTTATTATTTGCGGATTCAAAAGAAACAAAGCTTCCAAAAACAAAGCAGCTTGATAAACACTTGCAGCACCGATAATATCAACAAGAACACTGGTAATTGGTTGAAGAGAAGATATGTGTAGATCTGTGTTCATAAGGTGTGATCAACGTCTATACGATCTGCGCAACACCGTTTTCATTCTATTATTGCCGTTTATCACCCGATCAATTTCACTGTTGTGGGTTGTTCTCCGCCGACGGCGTCGGTGACAAATCAAGGATAACAACGACCACCCGATCGATTTCACCGTCGTGGCTTGTTCTCTGGTGACGACGTGGATTGCAGATGAAAGAAATCCGACGACCTTGTTAAATATTGTATGTGAGTGTTAGAGGTTGCCGTCAATGGTCCCGGGTGGAGGTAGTTGAGGCCGTTGCTCCGGTTCCGCGACGGTGGTGATAGTCTTCTTCCACCTTAAATGAAAACCATCACTAATTTTTTTTTTTTTGGAAAAATAGAAGATCGTTAAATTTGGGATTAGAAATTAGAATTGATTTTGTCAAAAAAAAAATATAGAATTGATAATATGGCCTGTCATACCCCAATTTTTGACCTAAAATTCTCTTTTTACTCGTCTTTTTGGTTCGGAATTTTTCGTCGTTTCAGACGAAATTTCGGCAGAGAGTTATTTTAAAATACCTCATTTAGAGTTATTTCAAAACCACCTCCCAACACACCCAAAAACAACACAAACCGAACACAATAGCCACAAGCCGCGACCTCTCCATCAAAATCCAAACCACAAACTGAAAAAACACAAAAAGGTAGTTCCCTCTAACTTAGATCTAGGTTTTTTTAGGGATGTTTTGATATTTTTGTTTAAGATTTGAAAAGAGGGAAAGAAAGACTTTCTAAAACCAATTTTTTTTATTTTTAAAAAAGGAGTTTTTAACTCTGGCGCGGTGGCGCCACCGCCGGCCACCGCGCCGGAATTCTTCTTTTCGGCCCAACCCTTTCTTCCTCTTTTCTGCTTTTTTTCTTACTTCTACTTACCCCCCTTTTTCATTCTCTGCACTCCCTGTTTTTATTATTGTGTGTTTTTTTTTTCCTTTCATTATATTTTTTTAAGCATTTTATTAATTCATATCTAACAATCATCTCATGCATTTTTATCTTTAATCGTCATTGTAGTTCTTGTTCGTCATTTGTTTTTTTATTGCATAGCTTTAGAATGTATTTAGGACCAATGTAAATTATAAATGAGAAGAATCATGCATGTGTCTTTTATTTTATTTATTTACTTTGCTTTACAAAAAAAATGCAAAAAAAATATTAAGTTAGTTTAATTTCAAAAGGGTTTCGCGGTGATCCAACGTCACCACGGAAGTTCCTCGCGTTTAGCTTTTTGTTATGTTTTAGGTCTTAGTTATTTATTATCAAAAAGAAACAAAAACATGCAAATAATAAAAAAACTCAAAATCTTTTCTTAAACAAACCTTGATTTTCAATCAAGTGCCCCTTTTTCTTCTTTTATTTTCTTAAATAACCATTAATCCATTTTAATAACATTTAAATCATTTAAAAAAAATAAAAAAAATACAAACAAATCTTATTTCTGCCACTTGGCCTTATTTTATCTTTAAAACCTTTTCAAAACTAATAAAAAATACAAAAACAAATCAATCGGCATTTTCACCCCCAACTACGAGGTTTTGATCCTTCACGGGTATGTAGGCAAAGGACCTTGTCCTTCCAAATCATAAAAAATAAAAAAACAATTTTTTTTCTCACTACTCTAATTCTTTTTTTTTTCAAAAAAAATATAAGCAAGTTATAGCAAAAAATAAATAAATAAAATCAAGAGGCTCTCGTAGAATACTACGAATGTTTAGGGTGCTAACACCTTACCTAAACGTAACTAACCCCCGAACCCTAAATCTTTAAAAATGTGGTAATTTAGAACTTTTTTCCATTTTCTTTTGAAAAATTAAAAGTTTAGTCGTGAAATAAAATTAGTGAGTCAACGCTAATCAATAGTTTGATTACGATAATCACCGCGACATGGCCAAACAAAAAATATTTATTTTTTAAATGTAAATATCCTTGGAAATCACATCAATTCTAAAGATAAAATACTTATTTTGTAGATATTAAATAAAACGTTGTTTGAAATAATTAAAGTAGTTATGTTAAAAAAAAACAGTGTTTTTTATTTCGTAATATAACTAATTTAGTATGGGTGTTACATTTTTTAATTTGAAATGTTAGGAAAACCGATGTTATATTAGATGATTTTTTTTGTCAAGTAAACTAGTGGTTAGAAATTCATGTTTTATGATTAATAATTGGATAATTTAGAGTTCAAAACCCGATGCTTGCATATATTATACAATGTCTATATCAACTGAGCTAAGTTCACAGTGATACATTAGTTGTACTCTATCCGTCCCTCTGTCCCTATCAAATGATGTTTACTTTACCATTGAAATCAATACAATTAATCATTTTCTTAAAGATAGTTCACAAACTTTAAACGATTATTATTTTAAGATGGAGGGAGTACTACTAACTTACATTGTAATATGAAAAATCAAATTAAATACACATACAAATAAATGACAATTTAATAAAATTCACATATAAACTAGACACATAAATTACACTATCAACTTTTTTTTAATATGTGTAAAATTAGTCAAAGAGACGTATAATATAATAAAAGACTAAGGGAGGATTTTATTGGCGCTAAAATAAAAATTTGGGAGACATTTTGGCGGTTTAAATTTGGTTTCAACTTTCAATGTTATAGAACTGTACATTGAACTGATTTGGGGTTGTCATTTCACACTACTGGGCACTAGCAGTCCAGCAGGCACACGTGGATATATATTTGTTTGAATATTAATAGTTTTTAATTTTAAATTTGAATTACCCGCTTTAACCTGTTACAGCAAGTTGCAAAATACTCATATACCGTGCGCGACTTGTTTCTCCCATGCATGGTAGAAGGCGCCTCCAACTCAAACCAACTTGTCATATTTGAAGTGATTTAGTTCGTATACCATGTTTATGATTTAAACTCCAAAATCCAATCAACTTAAAAAATAGTGATCATTTTGTTAATGAAAATTAAAATTTGTGTGAGATGACGTTAACATGTTTATGATTGTACCCTTTTTATCCCATTTGGGCATGTTTCTTTAATATATACTCTTTTCGTTTTTGTTAAAAAAAATACAATAGTTGGATCAATAATGTTAGTATTTTTTTTTTTTGGATAAGCACACTAACGCAATAATTAAAAAGATGGCATGGTCCTCTAAAAAAGAAAATGGCATGGCAGTGAGAGTATATGATTGGCATTGATTGCCCACAGAAACACAAATTTTAACATCTGATCGATTACCTAAAGATGAAGTTTTCTCTCTTTACATTATTTTGAGGATATAAAAGAAAAGAAAGCATCCTCAAAATTGAAATTGGCTATTTATCCAATGAGTGCAATTTTATAAACACTGGACACATAGTTAGTACATTAGCTAGTTACTAATTTACAAGCAGTCAAGTACGATATAATTTCTTGTAAGAGAGGCACTGGCAACACTCTTTCCATCATTTTCATTTTACATTCTGCCCTTTTCTCACTTATGTGGACTCTGCCATATCATTTCCTCTAAGTAAGTAAAAACATAAGATAAATCACACTCCTAACTTCTAAGTAAGGTAATATCTTTTTGCCAATTTAATATACGAAAAATTTCAAATGCAATCAGTGTAGATCAGTATCCAAAAAAAAAAAAGCATTGCTTATTAATTAATACATACTTTTTTTTTGCGATTAACCTTAGTTCCCAGGAGAATGCGACTCTAATAATTGATACATATATACTTTGGCTAGAAAGAGGAATAAACAGAAACCAGCAAAGAAAACAAAAAACCATGCTCATTGCGGTGGTTTGGTGCATACGTCCTCTATTTTCACCTGATCTGGACATTCTTTACTATATCCTTGAATAGGTAAAGAGTTGTGTTGAGTGACTCCTTCTTTGCTTTTTGCCCATAAAATAGTATACAAACTTAAAACGAGCACAATCCCACCCAAAATACTGAAAAACAAGCAGATCAAATGTCAATAAATTAGCTTATAGTAATTTTTTTGACTAGTTTATAAGTTTTGTTTAACAAAATAGAACTCTTTGATAAATATGTGAGTTTTATTTTATTCATAATGGAGTTATGATTGCAATTTCCAACTCACCTCCCTAAACGTAGTGGCTCACCCAAGAGCAAGACAGAACCAATTGTGGCAATTATAAAACTCAATGGATTCCAAGTTGCTGAGAAAACTGGTCCTCTCTTCTCAATCACCAATGCTTGCAGGTAATACGAAACTCCAGTCACTAGTACCCCCTGTTACATTTAGGATTTTAGGATAACACATCAAAATCATAAAATTTAATGGTACAATATTTTGATGTTTTTTTTCCTAATTATTAGTATTTTTCCTCTAATTTAAACTGCAAAAAATACTATCAAACATCACTAACATTCTTGTCAGCATCAAAATGCACTATAGTCTATAGAAAAGAGTGTGCATAAATATAACATGTTACTTTAATTTAATACTTACACAGTAAACAGCAGCAAGCAGTCTCATGTTCCAACCTAACTTCCACTGCTCAAAATCTCTTTCAAAAGCTATAGCAATGACAAATGACTGGATTGCACTTGATATGCTCTGAATGCTCATGAACCTTAGTCTTGAAGGGTAACTTCTAAGTAATTGAGCCTGTTTTTATTTTAAATATTTTTTTTTTGGATCAGTGTCAGTGTTATATGCGTGATTCATAAAATAATAAACAAAAAAGACGAAGAAATTATCCAAAAAGGATATAATTCATGATGTCACACCTAAATGTTTCATCATTCTAGAATCTAGATTTTAATCATATCACAACTTGGAATTAAATAAACTGTACCTGAAATACAATCCACAAACTCCACATGATTGTGGCTAGGAACAAGAGGAAAGAACCCAAAATCCATTTTTTGTCATGTGACACACTATCTTTATGTTGTTGATAGTTGTGATGATATCCAGATAGGAGATGGCGCGCAATCCGCAATTGGGGTCCCTTGTAAAATGCCAGAATTGCTACGCCAGCCATACACAATAATACACTCACTATCTTTGAAATTCCAGATATTGTCCTTATATTTACCTTTTCCAATCTACACAGAGAAATGATAATATTCATTTTCACCGGTCACTCTAATTAATTAAACATGTAACTTGTATCAATTATTAGATGTAAAAGTTAGTTACACTTACACTATAACTTAGTTGATGAAAATTAATGTTGATTTTCCAAACTTTACCTGAGCAGAACAGCAAAGAAGAATGTACAAGCAGGAAGGCAATTGACAATTGCAGCAGCCAACGTAGCAGAAGTGTAAACAAGGGCAATACCATGCACATTCAGAGCTAAAGTAATTCTGAAAAGCAACCAAGTAGGATTACACAGAACTAATTAGTCCTAAGATTCTTTGTCAAAATAGCATTTGTTTAGAAATTACATAAAGATTAAAGCATAATAATAATGAACTACCCAAATAATGAAAGCATAAATATCTTGAAGATGGTCTTAAACGAGAATTTAACTGGCACGGCTTGTTTGCTGGACCATATAATAAGAAAAGTATGTTAGCAAATTATATATGCACACTATTGAAATCAAGTAAAAACTATCATAAAAAAATTCAAGTAAAAAATATTTTCAACATTATTACCGTTCAAATATCAAAGCCAGAGGAACCATAATCATGGCTCCAATCAGTTGTCTATAGAAGACAAACACAGAGGTTTTCATTCCTTCGTTAAACACGGCCTTGGACATCAAAGTCATCCCGGCATATATTAATTGCATTGTGAACACTGCCAAATATGGACCTAGTTCACTCATAGTCATATTTGACAATGAAAATGTATATGGATGATTGATTACATGATTTTCATCAATATATCAAGTGGCATATATATATAGTCTCAAATTGGTTGTTTAGGTCCCATTCCCCAACATGAAAATATCTATTCTTTAGATGAAATGAAATCACAGTTTGATTAGGAATCTCAGTAGGGTGTATCTATTCTCATATCAATTTTTTTACTAATTTTTTCTAATTGATATTCTTTCTCAATCTCAGTGGTGTATCTATTTTTTTAATCTACCTGTTTTTCTGACCTAAAGTAATAATTTAATACAAACAACTTGTAACATTCCTCAAGATTTTTTGTTTGTCAAGTAGCAATGCAACCGTAGCATATATAGTGCATGGCTTGCTCACACACTAAATGTAGAGAAGTGGAAAATCTTGTAGTTGTATCCAAACTCGTGTACATCAACGTCTTTACAACTATCAACTGAATTCTATTTACTGGACACATTCCTCAACAATTTCGTTGGAAGGATTGAGACTAGGTACATTATGTGGGATGCATCCTTCACAAGTTGATAAAGGTACTGTAAAAACTAAAAAGTAACAACAACAAAATTGACAAGTTGAAGAACTCGATAAGCATGAAGAAGAAAAAAGAACCCGGCATTGATCAATGTTGACGGCTGAAAAAGATGGTAGGGTAAGAGAAAATCTAATAGGATTGTTGGTCGACCTTTTTTTTATTTGAAATGATCAATATTTGGATTAAATTTTTATCGTTCCTTTAGATTAGAACTCAATAACTCTAACTTTTTTGACTTTTAACTTAAATCAGTTGAGTCGGATTATTGTGTGAATATAATATTTTTCTTTTCTTTTTCAAAGATCAGAATGTTTTCACACTATTTTTGTTTTCAACTAAAAATATCACAGTATGACGAAAAAAAACTACAAATGTCACAAAATCTACTTTAAAAAGAATTCGTCAAAATTTGTATATTTTTGTATATCGAAAGACATTTTATAAATTGTGAGAATTTTTAATTGAATACTAGAGGATTTCATTACTCTGAAAAATAAATCTTGATTTTCTTAATTAAATACCATGAAATTTATTTAGATTTTATAAAAGTGTGGATCAAATATCACAACATTGTTTTAATAAAAAAATTATGGCATCATAAAAGAAGCTTTTAAAATCTCTTGAACCTCCTTTTTTTTCCTCACTTGAATGGGTTAGATTTGGCTCCTATTGTTTATTGTATTTTCTCCTTCTTTTTATATATGATATTATGAGTATGTTTATAGATGATTATGATTATGACGGTTAGAGATGTCAATTTAATTGGAATGTCCATCACCGATATACTCTATGGCGGTTATAGAAAATTAATATCCAAGTGGGCAGATTTTTGCTTTGTGAAGGATGCATAGGGCACATAACGTGCCTAGGCTCAATCCTCTTTTATTTTTTGTTTCAAAGGTTTCTTATTTTGCAAAAAAATTATACCAAATATTTTCTTTTTTAAACAAAATTTGAATAGAAAATATCCAACTGAAATTTAAAATAAAGATACGAAAACTCAAGTAAAACATTACAAAATACAGAATCAAACTTAAATAAAAAATATATAATAATTGAAAGAAGAAAAATATTTAGCCAAAATATTTCAGGTGAACACCTAGTACCCTGAATTTTGGTTGAATATATATCCATTATTTTATTATTTAATGTCATGTCATATTTTTATAATAATTTAATTTAAAATAACTTTAAATTTTAGAGAAATTTTACCAATAAAGTAACATTATCTGACCAAACTTTAAGGTGTTAAACGATCAAATATAGTAATTTTATTCTGAAATTTGTATAATTCTTTTTTTGGTATAAATATAATCAATCTTTTAAAAAATTTAAAAATATTTTTTTCAATATTTTTTAACAAGTACCTTAGAACATTAATTAGCATAATTTTTTAAGAATTTGCCAATATTATTACGCTGCCTCGTAATTCCTTGCTAAAATTGTAGTATCAGATGTTTTCTAATTAAAAGGAGATAAGAAAATGATACAGATTCTTTTTTTGACGAAAGAAAATGATAATTGATATAGATAGACAAGTACTAATATCTGTCAGAAACATGTGATGCAAAATTGCAAATTCAAGTAGTTGGAACTTTTGACTGAATGAGAACGGTACTTTGAAACTTGAAACATCAAATAATTCATTTTTAAAATAATATAATTTAAAATAATTATTTTTGTTTCCACATGGAGTTTTCCTATCTGCTTATTCACACTCCATTTTATCATTATTCAAAAAAAAAAACTACATTTTTAATAGTTAAAATGCTTAATTGCTCTTTTGGTCCCTTAATTATTTATTTGGTATCGCTTTGGTCCCTTAAGTAATAAAAAGTCTGTTCCAGTCCTTTAACTTTATCTTCGTCACATGTTTTGGTCCTTTCTGTTAGGTTAATTAAAAAAAAAACGTTAAGTTGATATTAATATGGTCCCTTAATTATTTAAGTTGATATTAATATGATCCCTTAATTATTTTAATACCAACTTAAATAAAAAACTTAAGGGACCTTTTTACCAACTTAAATAATTAAGGGATCATATTAATATCAACTTAAATAATTAAGGGACCATATTAATATCAACTTAACATTTTTTTTAATTAACCTAACAGAAAGGACCAAAACATGTGACAGAGATAAAGTTAAAGACTGAAACAGACTTTTTATTACTTAAGGGACCAAAGCGATACCAAATAAATAATTAAGGGACCAAAAGGGCAATTTAGCCTAGTTAAAACTATAATTGAGTGTTTGATACTTTAATTGTTTTTAAATTAATGCTTCAATTATTTTATCTATACCAATATATAAGGGATACATTCATTTAGGCCGAACTTTTTCTTTTATTTTTACCATTTGTTTAAACTAATCTATCATTTTTATGATATTATTTAAATTATCAATTTAAAATTTAGTTAAATCAAATTAAAATAAGAATTATCAACAACGATAGAAAGAACAATCCGTAACAATAAAAATGATGGGTCCGGTGACAATCGATTAATCTGAACGGTGGTATGTGGTGCTCCGGTGCGATGGAGGTTGAATCTTCACGGGGAGAAGGGTGTATGGAAGCACGGTAGCACTTCAACGTTCAAGTCAGTATCTGAAAGAGGTGCTTATGTGCGAAAAGTGGTAAAATTGAAGTGTACCTTGAGGGTGACACTGAGTCACCCTTATATAAGCGTGGAGGGTTCTTAGCGATCTCTGTGTGATGCAGCGTCATCTTAGGATGCCGTTGGTGATGATCTGGACGGTTGAGATGGTTTTAAGGTGTGCTCCCGTGTGATGATCTGCACAGGACTTTGCACGCTCCATCACCGTGTTATATCCAGCTTTCTTGGGCTTTGGCTTAATGGGTCTTACTAATTTTGTGGGCTTCTGGCCAGTCCGGGACATAAACAATAAGAAATTTTATAACAAAAACTTTATTTTAACTTTATATAAAGAAATTTTTTGTTTTAGTGTAACATTTTT
This sequence comes from Medicago ruthenica, assembly GCA_018208015.1. Lineage (NCBI taxonomy): Eukaryota > Viridiplantae > Streptophyta > Magnoliopsida > Fabales > Fabaceae > Medicago > Medicago ruthenica. The sequence continues at coordinate 82,986,657 of CM031373.1, read as the reverse complement.
TTCTTCTATTTTTACTTTCCATTTAATTATTTTTATCATTTTATCTTTCTTTGCCAATCAAAATAGAAAGACGACGACAATACTACCTCTCTTGTTGTTTACTAGTTTCTATAAATTTTAAGGCTAAATATGTTTTTTGTCTCTATAAATATACTAACTTTTATTTAGTCGTCTAAAATTTTTCTTCGACTTTTAGTTCCCAAAAGTTTTTCATCTTCACTTTTGCTCCTCCTTTTAAGTAAACTCATATGTAAAATTTATATTTTTGAATAAAATTTTGCCGAATAGTTTATAATATTATAAGAATCTCATAGAATAGTTTATAATTGTTGCTGAATAGAATTTTTTTAACAATACATGAATTAAATATGAATCGGTCAAAAATTCATATTTAATTCATGTTTTGTTAAAAAATTCTATTTATTTTTTTGAGAGATTTTTACAATATTCTATACATTTCTGCACAATTTCATTAAAAAGACAAAGACTACACATGAGTTGACTTAAAAATAAGGACCAAAAGTGGTGATTGAAAATTTTATAGAGACAAAAAGTCGAAAAAAAATTTAGAATGACTAAAATGAAAAATTGATATATTTATAAGAACAAAAACATATTTAACCCCTAAGTTTTAATTCTTTTGAGGTGAAGTTAATTATATAATAAAATCATCACTCTTTTTAACCAAAAAAAAATCATCACTCTTTAATTTAATATAATTTCTTTTTGCATCTTAAAAAAGACATAATCAACTTATCATTTTTTTCTTGAATTTATCTGCTGAGTGATGGTACACTTTTGACACGAAGATAATTATCGATTAAAAACCAAACTTTTAACTTATGTGGTATTGGGGTATACTTGTTTACAATGTGGAAGTTATTAAATTCTCTCTTTGTTCTTTGAACTGCATGTAGTATACTTTAAAATTAAAAATCCTGTTGTTCTCAAAAGAAATTGAAATCCGCCGCCATGTTGGACGCTGCCAACAAACAAATCAATGCCCATAACGTCAAGAATGAGAGTGCGCACGTGTGGGCTTGAATGCTTCACACCAAGCATGTCACGAGTCATGACAAGCTAGCAATGAGGTGTCTCTGCATCAAACATGAATCAGATCCCTTTTTATATTATAAAAAATGTTAGTATTTGAATAATCATTTGTATGATAACCTATATGATAATTAAAGATATACAAAAAAATATATTTATTGGTATGGAAATCAAAACAATAAAAAAAAAAACAAATTGTGATATTAAAGTGAAAGTTGTCAACTAGATCCTGATATTTGTTTTCTCATTGAAACACTTGTTTGTGGAGATATAGAAAGTTCATAATCGTACTGATTTTGAAACAAATCCTTAATTTGTATCAATATTTTTTTAGGTCAAATTATGACTATATATCTAGGGTGAAAGAGATTTTATTTGCATATGACAATGCATTAGGACCTATGAAGCCCGCATACTCTAAAATGGAGACGTACCCGTATCGGATACGTATCGGATACCGATACTCCACGAATACTCTCGGATACGTACCCACGGAGTATCAGAATTAATTATTTTAATTTAAAATATATATTTTATCGGATACTTATAAGATATTCGACAGATACACACAGTTATTAGATACTTCACAGAGACGTATCCAGGAAGAAAAATGAAGGGTAAAAAAGTGATATTGTGTTGTGAAAATTCAATTGAGATGTATATGATTCAATTTAAGATATGAATCACTATAATTGTTTTTTGATTAACCAATTAAAAATTATGTTTTTGGTGGATGAAAAAGAGAGAGAAGATTCAATCAATCAACATTAAACAAACTTTGTTTTGAGTTCTTTTATTGATGTATTTGTTGATATTCTAACATATGAATGAAAATAGAATATGATTAATACGAAAAGGTTTCATTTTTTATTTTTATCACATGTATTATTTTTTGTAAATTGTGACTTTTATGATTATATATTATTGAAGAGTAATCAATGCTTATTTTTTTTTCAAGTATTTTACATGCATATAAGTTTTAATATAAATATTTTGTTAACGTATCTTAGCAGTATCGTATCCTAAATTTTAAAATTTCACGTATCCACGTATCTGTATCGTATCGTACCCGTATCCGCACCCGTACTACGTGTCCAGACTTCATAGATTAGGATAAGCTATCCATCTATCTGAATTTGGAGGGGCTTTTAGTAGTAATGTCCCCCAAAATACTTGCATAAATCTTGTCAATATGCTCATTGTGACCAACGTTTGAGAAATGGGTCCTACTTAGGTCTCCCTTCCATTATTGGTTGTAGTAAGAAAAGTTTGTTCAACTTCATAAACAGCAAAATCTGAAAGAAAATTAAATTTTTGAGTGCTAACTCCCTTTCAAAATCAAGGAAGGAGGTACTTAAGTTGTAGATCAGGAAATGTTGTCTTACTGGATGTGTGTTCTCATTGTGAGTTATGTTGTTTATTATGTTGTTTTTGACTTATGATGTTTGTGAGTATGGCCGTTTACTATGTTCTTTGTGACTTAAATGTTCTTTATGCAACTACTACATGATAGAATATAATATTTAATAGAATTAATAGAATAGAATATTTGGTCATAATTGGCTATAATTAGTTTCTTGTAATTATGATGTGAAATTCTGGCAAGACTGAGTCTGAACCGTAAAACAGAGTACAAAAGTGCAGAACAGAGTATACAATTCAGAAGCAAAATAGCAGACAGAAAGTAAATAACACATGTGATTTGTTAACCCAGTTCGGTGACAAACACACCTACGTCTGGAGGCTACCAAGCCAGGAAGGAAATCCACTAAATAGTATCAATTCAAAGACCTATGACAACAGCCCCTGTTTCTCAATCTTCTCACTTAATCACTACCCGTATAGATTTCTACCTAGGAACTCCTAGATATAAGAACCCCTCTTACTTCCTACTCAAGCAATCACTGCCCCAGTGATTGTAAACTCTAAACAACCAAGAATGAAGACACACTTCAAAAACAACAAAGTCACTTTTGCTTAAAAGCTTTAAGTGAATTACAACTCAATAAACCTAAACCAACTCTAACAGATGAGTGGTGTACAGAACAAAGCACAAAGCTTACAAACTCAAAAACTAAGACTCTCTCTATAATGATTTCTGTTTTTTATCTCTCTTCTTCAATAGCAGCGTCCTCTTTATATAGTCTTCAACAGCAACTAATTCTTGAATCAAATCCTTCAAAGATATGTTTCTAGAATTCTTTTAGAAGCAAATAGAAGCAATTATATTTCTGAAATATATTTTACAAAGATTCCTTTGAAAATATATTCATAAATAAAAGAATCCAATCTTCAATAAAGATCTTCACGCAAAACAATCTTCCTTCTAGAAACAAAGCTTGGATAATTCTTCAATTAAATCTTCTCATAAAAGATCATGTTCTGAAAATACACATCTCCAAGGCGCACAAAATAGAACGCAAAAAACCAGCTTCTGAAGGAACTTCTGAAGTCTGCGTTTGAAGTTCTGCGTCTGAACATTTCAGCTTCTAAAGGTTACTTCTGAACAATGAGTCTGAAGGTCAGCTTCTGAACAGTGCGTCTGAAGGTCAGCTTCTGAACAGTGTGTCTGAAGGTCAGCTTCTGAAGTACTGTTCAACTTCTGAAGGTCCAGTTTCTGAAGTACTGTTCAGCTTCTGAATACCGAGCTTCTGAACCAGCTTTTGAAAATGCACACACTGAGTTTCAGCTTCTGAAGACGTGCTGCTTGTTTATTTGATTTTAGCAAAACATGTAGCCAACAACCAAATATCCAACAATCTCCCCCTTTGGCAAATTTTTGGCTAAAATCAATTTCTTCACAAAAAACAAGTTCTTCACTCAACAAAGCACGCAACCATGAAGAACAACACATAAACGTAACCATGAAGAACAACACATAAACATAGCAATAGAGTCAGTAGCGGATAACACACTATGTTACAAACACATACTCCCCCTGAACAAATCAGCTTCAGACAGAGAACACACAAACTCCCCCTGAACTACCTCTGAACAGATACTCAGGACCAACACTCTGAAACAGAGACACAAATACTCCCCCTGAATTATGTCATTCATTAGTAGCTTCTGGAACAAACACTGCTCCCCCTGAAACATACACTCAGGGACTCCCCCTGAAACAGAGATCTTCCTGAAACATATCACAACAGCTCTTCTGTATGGTTTCTGACTTTCTGAATTGTAAAACTTCTGGTTCTCCCTCTTTTTAGCCAAACAATTTTGACAAAACACAATCTTCACACAGAAAACATAAACTGACTCAGTATCAGAGACTGTTTTGACATCAGAATCTGCATCAGACACACCAACATCATCTTCATCTCCCTCACTTCCTGCTTGCTCACCTTCATCAATCAGTAATTGCAATAATTCCTCATGCAAACAAACTCCCAGTTTACTCCTCAAATATTCAAATTGCTTGGCATCCAATGCTTTTGTAAATATATCAGCGAGTTGTTCTTCTGTGTCAACATGTTCAAGCTGCACAACCTTCTCCTCCACAAGGTTTCTGATGAAATGATGACGTATATCAATATGCTTAGTCCTGCTATGCTGTATGGGGTTCTTTGAAATATTGATAGCACTCAGATTGTCACAATACAATGTTATAACATCCTGTTCAACATTATATTCCTTCAGCATTTGCTTCATCCACACCAATTGGGAACAACTGCTACCAGCTGCTATATACTCAGCTTCAGCTGTAGATAGAGACACACAATTCTGCTTCTTGCTAAACCATGAAATCAGATTGTTTCCCAGAAAGAAGCATCCATCAGAAGTACTTTTTCTATCATCTGCACTACCTGCCCAATCAGCATCACAATACCCAACTAACATAGGACTTCCACTGTGTGAGTACATAATACCATAGTCACTGGTACTATTGACATACTTCAGAATCCTCTTCACTTGAGTTAAATGACTCATTTTTGGCTCAGCCTGGTATCTAGCATAGACTCCAACAACAAAGGTTATGTCTGGTCTGCTTGCAGTTAGATATAACAGACTTCCAATCATGCTCCTATATAGACTTTGATCAACAGCAACACCATGTTCATCTTTAGTCAAGTTCAAATAAGTGGCTGCGGGTGTTCTTTTATGGCTTGCATTGTCCATCCCAAACTTCTTGACTATATTCTTTGCATATTTGCTTTGTGAAATGAATATAGTGTCTTCCATCTGCTTGCCTTGAAGACCAAGAAAGTAGGTTAATTCACCCACAAGACTCATCTCAAATTCAGACTGCATCTGCTAAACAAAAAGTTGAACCATCTTGCTTGACATTCCACCAAAGACAATGTCATCAACATATATTTGTGCTATCATCAGACTTCCATCTTCTTCTTTCACAAACAGTGTCGTGTCATTTCCTCCTTTTCTGTAACCTTGAGTAACAAGAAACTGTGTAAGTCTCTCATACCATGCTCTAGGTGCCTGTTTCAATCCATACAGGGATTTCTTCAACTTGTAAACATGGTTAGGAAAATTAGGATCCACAAATCCCTTTGGTTGTTCAACATAAACCTCCTCCTGAAAGTACCCATTCAGGAAAGCACTCTTCACATCCATCTGAAACAGCTTGAATTTAAGAATACATGCTACACCCAAAAGTAATCTTATGGATTCTAATCTGGCCACAGGTGCAAAGGTTTCATCAAAATCAAGTCCCTCCACCTGAGTGTACACTTGAGCAACTAGACTTGCCTTGTTTCTGGTCACAGTTCCATGTTCATATGATTTATTTTTGTAGATCCATTTAGTTCCAATGACATTCATGCCTACAGGTCTTGGAACAAGATCCCACACTTCACTTCTTTTGAATTAATTCAGTTATTCTTGCATAGCATCAATCCAGAATTCATCAGTAAGTGCTTCTTTAATATTCTTGGGTTCAAATTTTGACACAAAGCACGAATCAGTAGTCACTTCTTTTGATCTTCTGGTTCTGACTCCTTGATCAAGGTTCCCAATGATTAGTTCTTTGGGATGATCCTTCTGAATTCTGATTGAAGGTCCTTTACTTGTTGAAGTATGATCTGGATTAATTTCTCCTTCTTTAGACTCTACATTTTCAGACTCTACTTCATGTTCCACAACAGGTGCTTCTGACTGTTCTTCTGATGTAACAACTGGTTCCACATCAGCCACCTTTTCAGTAGGTAAATCATCTATCACAACATTGATAGATTCCATAACTACCTTGGTTCTGGAGTTAAAAACTCTGTATGCTCTGCTGTTTGTTGAGTAACCAAGAAAGATCCCTTCATCACTCTTTGGATCCAATTTCCTCCTGTTTTCTCTATCTGCCAGAATGTAGCACTTGCTTCCAAATACATGAAAGTACTTGACAGTAGGCTTTCTTCCTTTCCATAACTCATACAGAGTAGATGTAGTGTCTGTCTTCAGAGTCACCCTATTGTGAACATAGCATGTTGTATTCATTGCTTCTGCCCAGAAATAATGAGGTAAGTGTTTTGCATGCATCATAACTCTGGCAGATTCTTGCAAGGTTCTGTTCTTCCTTTCAACAACACCATTTTGTTGAAGTGTTATGGGAGCTGAAAATTCATGCTTGATTCCTTCAGAGGAACAGAATTCAGAGAACTTGCTATTTTCAAATTCCTTCCCATGGTCACTTCTGATCCTGACAATGACACTATCCTTTTCTCTTTGTAACTGAGTACACAGACCTTTAAACACATCAAAGATGTCTGATTTTTCTCTAATGAAGCTTACCCAAGTGAATCTTGAAAAATCATCAACAACCACAAAAGCATACTTCTTTCCTCCATTGCTCTCAACTTGCATAGGTCCCATTAAGTCCATATGTAACAGTTCAAGAACTTTTGTTGTTACCTGATGCTCCAACCTTGGATGAGACTTTCGTGTTTGTTTACCAATCTGACATTCACCACAAATGCTGTCTTCATTGATCTTAAGTTTGGGTAGACCTCTGATGACTTCTACTGACATGACTTTCTTCATACCCCTCAGATTTAAGTGCCCAAGTTTCTGGTGCCAGAGTCTGACTTCTTCTTCTGAACTTATAAGGCATGTGGATAGACTTGTTTCTTCTTGAGGCATCCATAAGTAACAATTGTCCTTTGATCTACTACCCCTCATCAGCACTTCACCTTCTTTACCAGTTACCAGACATTCCTCTTTGTTAAAGTTCACTTTCAACTCTTGATCACACAGCTGGCTTATGCTGATCAGATTTGAAGTTAGTCCTTTTACTAATAGCACATTGTCTAGCCTTGGTAATCCATCACTGATCAACTCTCCAATTCCAAGAATTTCTCCTTTAGCTCCATCACCAAAAGTTACATAGCTACTGGAGTAAGGTTTCAAATTGCTTAAATACTTCTTGACACCAGTCATGTGTCTGGAGCATCCACTATCAAAATACCAATCTTCCCTAGAGGAGGCTCTCAAAGATGTATGAGCTATGAGGCCAACATTATTACCGTTGGGTTTCCATACCTTCTTGACATTGATTCTGTTTGCAGCAGGTTCCACTTTTCTGTGCTGAAAGTGCTTGGGGTAACCATATAGCTTGAAACAGAATGGCTTTATGTGCCCCTTCTTACCACAGTGATGACATACCCATGGATGAGTTCTCCTCTTTCTCTTAGATTTCTGAGGTTCCTTGTGATGTTCCATCTTAGATGTGCCTATCATTGTATCATAAGTTCCAACAGCAGGAATGAACCTTTTAGCTTGATTTTGTTGTTTGATGCTCAAAGTCCCATCAACAAAACCTATGTCATTTGGTTTCCCTTGGTTCTGACACTCCAAAATCTCCTCCAGCACATCAGTACCAGTGTTTAACATTCTGACTTGCTTCTTCATATGATGAAGTTGAGAATTCAGTTGGCTTACCTCATCTTTGAGATCAGAAATCTGTGCTAAATGGTTACTTCTTTCATCATGCAGCTGACTGATAGTCTTTTTCTGATCCACTAGTTGCTTGCAAACTTCTACACTTCTGATGTATAGATCTTTGTAAGAGTTAGCTAGTTCTTCATAAGAGGATTTTTCAACACTGGCTTCAGACTCTAAAGGAGCTTCAGACTCTGATAGAGTTTCAGACTCTGATAATGCTTCAGACTCTGAAAGTGCTTCTGAGGCCTTAGCTTTAACATCAGACTTGTATCTTCCAGTTAGGGCAACAACATGCTTAGCAGATTCACTCTCTACTTCTCCTTCTGAGTCATCTTCATCAGACCAGGAAACAGCCAAGCTTTTCTTCTGTTTCTTGAGATATGTGCCACATTCTGTCCTAATATGACCATATCCTTCACACTCATAGCACTGAACTCCCTTTGATTGATTGCTCTTCTCATCAGTCTTTTTCTTCTTCAAATCATTTTGTTGCTTACTGATGTTGAATCTGTTGTTCTGACCATTTGATTTGGATCTCCTGTCAACATGTTTCAGAATCTTGTTAAACTGTCTCCCTAGCAACACAAGTGCCTCTGATAAGCCTTCATCATCCTCATTAATCCCTTGTTGATCCTCAGCATTAGTATTTACTGCAAAAGTAACTCCTTTCTCTTTCTTATCAGAACGGTTACTGAAGGCTGTCTCAAAATTCAGCAAGGATCCTATTAACTCCTCAACCTTCATACTGGAGATGTCATGTGCTTCCTCAATGGCAGTCACATTCATGTCAAATCTCTTAGGTAGAGACCTGAGTATTTTTCTCACAATTTTCTCATCAGACATTTTCTCTCCAAGAGAATCAAATGAGTTAGCCATGTCTGTGCGCTCTCGTAAAAAACGCAAACTTTGAGCGTGTATGAACGCTCGAAAAGTTTTGTGAAGTCGCCACCAAAGTTTTTGTTTAAAGGGAACGTTGATAAACCCTTGAGTTTTTTATTTTTAAAGGGAAATGATAATAAAACCCTTGACGATGAGGAAAGGATGGTCATCGCAACCATTACCGGATTCGGGAGTCGATTACGCAAGGGGAATGTATTAGCACCCCTTACGTCCGTTGTACTCAACGGGAACCTCATAGTTAGTTAAGGCTAGAATGTTTTTAAAGATTTGCTTGCATGCTTGAAGATATAAAGATATTAAAGAAAGGGGAAAAAGTTTATTTTTTATTATTGTGCTTGACAAGATGATGATCTTGCTCCTACGTATCTCCTGGTGCGATGGAGAATTCAAAGCTTACGTAGTTCTTTGGTAGAAAAACGTATTTGTTGGTTAATTTTAAAGAACGATGTTTTTGATCGTATTCTTGCGATTAAACATTGCTTGTGTGCTCGCGCATGGGAGGCTTAAGCGTTTGTTTGAAATCGCGCTAGAATAGATAAAACATGTCCGCTGGAAAAAGGTTTTGGATTGACCACGGGGGGTCAAGAAAGTTCAAATGACTCAAATGAGTTGAGAATTGAACCAAATGGTCACAGGGGACCAAAAAAGGGTTCAAATTGACCACAAAGGGCCAAAGATTGGTTTTGGTGTGTTGGATGCGTTAAAAATAGAATGACGATTGCCCGAACAACGAGACATACGTCAAGCATTCGTTCAATCGGGGAAATGGAGAGACATACGTCAAACCACCCCTTTTTCATTCAAGTTTGCTATTGAAACTTTAAGAAATCCCAAAGAGAGCAAAACATTTGTTTTAAAACTCAAATGAAAAAGTTTTAATGCTCAAATTAGTTGTTGCAACCTATGAACGAGTTTGCTTGTTCATGTGTATTAAAAATGCACAAGTTTATGGAAAAAGCACAAGTTTGTGAAAAAAGCACAAGTTCGGCTCAATGTTCAAGTTTGAAAGAAATGAACAAAGTTTCTTGTTATTCAAGTTACTTACTTAAACTTGTGAATTTTCCAAACGTATGCAAAAACTCTTGTTATGTTTTGAACAAAAATGAGTTTTTACCCTCCTTAGGTTCTGAATTTTTAAGTTAGAACCTCAAAAATTGGCTTTAAGAAGCCTGAACTCAGAATCTGAGTTCTGCAATTTTCGCAGACCGACCTGAACTTGGCTCTGCGAACCCAAGTTCTGTCATGGTCGCAGAGCGACCATGACTTTTCTCTGCAAACTCTGCGAAAAAATGAAATCAGAAGCTGCTTCTGAACTTCTGTTCAGAAGCTGCTTCTGAACAAGCTTTAGAACCTTAAAGGGATTGAAAAGCTTTTGAAATTAGCAAGAAAATGAGTACAACAACTCAGTTTAAATGTTTTGCAAATCTTGGGATTTCTTTGAAGTTCAAAAGAGGTTTTAAATCAAAATGAGTTTAAAAACTATTGAAGATGCAAAACTGAGATTAAATCAAGTTGGAATCAAAAGCAAATGCAAATAGTATGCAAATATAAACAGGTTAGAATGACTTACCAACTCCTAGCCCAAAGCTCTTGTTGCAAGGAAATGGAAATGGTTTAAGATGTTTATGGTTTTGCAAAGTTGGAAAAGTTTGATGAACAGCACTTAATCAATGACAATTTGCCTTTGTTTTAAACCTCTTGGTGTGAGGTTTAGTGGTTGTTTTGCTGGCTTGGTTGCTTTATGTTGGTTTAGGATGATTTGTGCAAGAAAGGATTGGAACTTTTCTCTAAACTTACACAAAACTAACTCTGTTTTTGTGCAGAAATGCTTGCTGAAATTCACTCTAATTTTCACTCTCTAAGAACTGGTTTTTGCTCTAAAATCTCTGTGTTAAAACTCTGTGTATTTAACTCTAAAATCTGTTTTTAATCCTGCAGCAATGCATGGCTTTTATAGGCAAAAATGAGATCAAATGTCATGATGAGAAAAATCTACAGCAGGGCTGTTTTTGGGGCTAGAATCATGATCATTTGCTTTGCATTTAAAGCTAAAGAGAAGAGGTGATCTTGCCTTGCTGCAAGGGTCAAGACCTTGGCCAATTTCAGCTCCCAAAGCAGCTGAAATCTGACAGAAAAATGTTGGAAAAGATGAAAGCATGACTGTTTGCAAAACAGGGCAGCAGTTTTGCCTCAACCTTTGAATGGTTTTGATAAAGCCTATGGCAAGGTAGATGCTGGAGGATAGCAGGGTCAGTTACAGGCCAAATGGTAGGGGTGAGAGCTGCCCAAGGTCAGCAAGTGGCTGGGTTACTTGATGGATTTTGCTTCTTCTTCCTTGCTTTCTTGCTTTTTCAAATGTCACATGTTTCTTTTCTTTCTCTGCTGAATCCAGCATCAAACATGATAATAATATATGATAATAATAATAGATGATGACAGGAATAATAATAAAAGAAAAGGAAACCAGAAAATCAAAATCTGCAAAATTCGCAGATTTCGCAGAACGACCTGCACATCGCTTTGCGTTGCTCTTCGCAAAGTTCGCAGAGCGATCACAACATCGCTTTGCGAAATCCCTCTTTTTTGTTGACTTTTGTTTTGACTTTTGTTGACTTTGACTTCTCCTTTTTTTTTTGTTTTGTAAAGGCTTGGGGCAAAATTAGGGTACGATAATGTCCAGGACGTTCATATAGAAGTCTTGAATGTTCTCATCCTCCAACATTCTGAAATTTTCAAACTTGGTGGTGAGAAGTTGAAGTCTGGACAACTTTACCTTCGAAGTGCCTTCATGAGTAGTCTTGAGGATCTCCCATGCATCCTTGGCAATAGTGCACTGCTTGATCAGTCTGAACATGTTCTTGTCTACTCCATTGAATAGAGCATTCAAAGCTTTGGAGTTTCCAAGTGCCAATTCATCTTCATCCTTGGACCATTCTTCCTCTGGTTTCAACACAGTAGTCTTGTTTCCATCTTTGTCCAGTACAACAGGATGTTCCCAACCCTTCAGAATAGCTTTCCAGGTCTTACTGTCTATAGATTTCAGGAAAGCACTCATACGAGATTTCCAATACTCATAGTTGGAACCATCCAACAGAGGTGGTCTATTCACAAATCCTCCTTCCTTGTCCATTATGCCAGAAAAACCTTCCCTGGAGCTCACCCTAAAACAGGCAGGGTGCCTGCTCTGATGCCAATTGAAATTCTGGCAAGACTGAGTCTGAACCGTAAAACAAAGTACAAAAATGTAAAACAGAGTGTACAGTTCAGAAGCAAAATAACAGACAGAAAGTAAAGAACACATGTGATTTGTTAACCCAGTTCGGTGACAAACACACCTACGTCTGGAGGCTACCAAGCCAGGAAGGAAATCCACTAAATAGTATCAATTCAAAGACCTATGACAACAACCCCTGTTTCTCAGTCTTTTCACTTAATCACTACCCGTATAGATTTCTACCAAGGAACTCCTAGATATAAGAACCCCTCTTACTTCCTACTCAAGCAATCACTGCCCCAGTGATTGTAAACTCTAAACAACCAAGAATGAAGACACACTTCAAAAACAACAAAGTCACTTTTGATTAAAAGCTTTAAGTGAATTACAACTCAATAAACCTAAACCAACTCTAACAGATGAGTGGTGTACAGAACAAAGCACAAAACTTACAAACTCAAAAACTAAGACTCTCTCTATAATGATTTGTGTTTTTGATCTCTCTTCTTCAATAGCAGCGTCCTCTTTATATAGTCTTCAGCAGCAACTAATTCTTGAACTAAATCCATCAAAGATATGTTTCTAGAATTCTTTTAGAAGCAAATAGAAACAATTATATTTCTGAAATATATTTTGCAAAGATTCCTTTGAAAATATATTCATAAATAAAAGAATCCAATCTTCAATAAAGATCTTCACGCAAAACAATCTTCCTTCTAGAAACAAAGCTTGGATAATTCTTAAATTAAATTTTCTCATAAAAGATCATGTTCTGAAAATACACATCTCCAAGGCGCATAAAATAGAACGCAGAAAACCAGCTTCTGAAGGAACTTCTGAAGTCTGCGTCTGAACATTTCAACTCTGAAGGTTGCTTCTGAACAGTGAGTCTGAAGGTCAGCTTCTGAATAGTGCGTCTGAAGGTCAGCTTCTGAACAGTGCATCTGAAGGTCAGCTTCTGAAGTACTGTTCAGCTTCTGAAGGTCCAGTTTCTCAAGTACTGTTCAGCTTCTGAAGACCCAGCTTCTGAACCAGCTTTTGAAAATGCACACACTGAGTTTTCAGCTTCTGAAGACGTGCTGCTTGTTTATTTGATTTTAGCAAAACATGTAGCCAACAACCAAATATCCAACATGATGTATCATAATTAGTTAGTTGACCAAACGTTACACAATAGTAGTATATATTCTATTTAGATGAATGAGAAACTCAAGCATTCTATTATCTTACATGGTATCAATCCTAACCGATCCCTCTCTCTAACAAAAAAAAAGAGCAAAGAAAGCCAAACAGACTTGGAAACACGTGTGGAACTTTTCCCCTTCTCCTTCACGCGTGAAACATAAAGCCAAACAGACTTGGCCGCAACACCTCTCTTTCACTTTTGCGCCGCCACCAGTAACTCTCTCAGCCGTCCGATCGTCCCTTTCCGATTGTCGACCGCTCCAGTCTATTGCACGCCTCCTTCTTCCCCGCTCGTGAGCGCACAGCGTCGTCGGTTCCCTTGCCGGTTCTCTGCTCCGATCCCGAATCCGGTTGTGATTCCGGTCATCACCTTTCCTTCTCCCTTCTGCATCATTACTGCCTTTGTATTCACCAAACATGTCCAATTCCGACATACATGATGAACAGCGCGCTGCCGCAGCCACCGCTGCCGCCGCCGCTTTCAAAACTGCCCCACTCACCGGTTTCAAAGGCGGTTTTCACCCCACTCTTGCGGTCTCCAATATTAGGAATCACATTCCTATCATTCTTGAGATGGAAAAGAACCAATATGACACCTGGGCCGAGATTTTCCGCATCCATGCTCGCTCTCATCGAGTCTTGCATCACATTGTTCCATCTGAGGACAAATCACCGCCACTACCTACAGACACCGAATATGAGCAATGGACCACCCTTGATGCCACTGTCCTACAATGAATTTATTCCACCATATCCACTGATTTATTGACTACCATTCTGGAACCTAACTCCACTGTCGTAGAAGCATGGCACCGTTTGGCAGATATCTTTCAAGACAATCAAAACGCCCGTGCTGTCACTCTTGAGCAAGAATTCTACAACACTCGCATGGAAGATTTTTCCAATGTTTCTGCTTACTGTCAGCATCTAAAAATTCTCTTTGACCAGTTGAGAAATGTCGGTTCTCCCGTCAACAATCACCGACTGGTTCTTCATCTATTATCTGGTCTTCCTGAAGCCTACCGTAGTGTTGCCACCCTGATTCGCCAGAGTAATCCTCTCCATGCATTCTATCAGGCTCGCTCCATGCTTACATTGGAAGAAGCTGGCATGGCTAAAATGGCTAGTACCGACTCTCATGCTGCTTTACACACCACTTAGGAACGACCTTCTGAGGACACCTCTCAACGTGGCAACCGTTGCCCCATCAACTGGTCTCGATCTCGTGGCAACCAGGGTCGCGGAGGGGGGGCGTGGTAACCGTAATGGACCTCAGTCTGGAGCTCCCAACACTCCCCCATCATGGTCATCTCCTCCTTGGCAGCAGCAACAACAGTACCCAGCCTGGCAATCATGGGATTGGACTCCACCACCATGGGCTATGCCTCCGTGTCCTTATCCTACATCTCAGTGGACACGTCCTATCGGTCCTCCGAAACAGTCAGGCATCCTAGGACAGTGTCCTCAGGCGTATGCGGCTTCCACATCATCTTAGACATTGAGGCGGCTATGCACACCATTTCTCTCCACCCTCCTGACACTCAGTGGTACATGGATACTGGCGCAACATCTCACATAACATCATTACGAGGTAATCTCTCGTCTTATTTTCCTTTAAGTCATTTAAATTAGAAAGTTATTGTTGACAGTGGCCATGGAATTCCAATTCACGGCACCGGACACACACAAATTACAACCTCTCACCAACCCATTCACTTACACCATGTCCTGCATGCCCCTGAAAATTATTAAAAATTTAATTTCTGTAAGGCGACTCACCACTGACAATAATGTTTCTGTTTTTTTGACCATTTTGGTTTTACTGTATCTGATTTTCAGACGGGCATCCCCCTCATGAGATGTACAGTCGAGCGACCTATATCCAGTCACCTGTAACACCCATACTAATTTTATCTAGAATATTAGCATGTGCATTAAACTGATACTGGATACATCAATGTTTTCAATAATAAAACATGTTTTCAGAAAATTCTGTGTTCTGCTACAGTCGCAGAGCGACGCCCAGGGTCGCAAAGCGAAGTAGCAGAGTTTTGCTAATGCCTATCTTCGCCTAGTCCTCGCTCTGCAAAGTAATCAGAAGCTGAGTTCGCAGAGCAAAGCTTTCAGATGCTCTGCGAAGCTTCAGACTAAGGATTACCGGGTTCTGAAGGTTCAGACTCTGAAGTTCAAAGTCTGAAGGTTCAGACGCAGGATCGCAGAGCGAAGTCAGGGGTCGCAGAGCTAAATGGCCCAGAACCTCTTTTTATTAACAAATAACTATACCATGCCAATGATCTTTGATATGCTTTGGGATAGTGATAGTCATAAACTTTCCAGGATTAACCTAGGATAAAGATATGTATCATGCATAGTGATGGGTAGTTTACCCACAGGATTTCAGGAATAATTATAGATGGGATAGTAAGCCCATGAGTATGACATATGATAACGATATGTCTAGTACCTTTAATAGGTTAAGAGGAACTGAGAGGTATTCAGTTGGTAGTACATGAGTACTAGGAATGTTTCTTAACATTCAAGGATTCTTATGAGAATAGTATCAAGTATGTTAAGGGTTAGATTCTCAGGATACCCTTAACCAGGCAGGTTTTAATGTACCGTAGATAGAGGTACCAGGCTTTTCCCCCTGTTTCAGGTACATTTATATGTACATCAGGGTGTGTCCCAGTTGTTCACGTCAGAGTGACACTGTGGATGTACGCAACAGTTCAGATCAGGATGTACCCTAGTTAGTGGTACAAGGACTTTTATCAGGATTTATACAGATTATGTATAAACATGTATATATATGTTGACAAGTCGTGGCACATGTACGCTTCAGATTTATTCTGGATAGGCCAGCCCGTTAGGGAGCCTACATGACGACTCTTATATATATATATATATATATATATATATATATATATATAAGGAATAATTAATTATCAGGATAAACTTTGTATCTTCTGGGTTCTCGCAGTTAGAGAGCGCAGGGGGTTCCAGTCATTGCTGGAATAGGAGGAACTTTCTGCAAGGAAAACCACACAATAGTTTATAGTGTGTCTTCTGTGTTCTCGCTAGTTAGAGCACAGGGGGTTCCAGTTACAGCTGGAATGAGAGGAATTTTCCATGAGGATAACCACACACACAGGCAAGAGGAGTCCGGTGATTAGCCTCAGATAGGAATTTTCACCGGTTATCAGGGAAATGTGCTTCGGGGTTACTCCACTCGGGGGCATTCCATAAAATGAACTCAGATAATAATGTTTGTTCAATGCTAACATCTAACATAATAATATGTATCAGTTTATACTTTATTATGTTATCAGGCATAATTACCTATCAGGCAGGTATCATGTGGTGATCTTAGGAGTCCCATCGATCACCAAGTTATCAGGTTATAGTCTAGATTTCAGGACTATTCAGTTATCAGGCTCAATCAGTGATCCTAGGTTTCCCCTTGATCACTAGTTTAGCAGGATGTAGTTTAGTTATTATGACTACACAGTATAGCAGGAACAGGCAGATATACCCTATATGGGAAAGGTTAAAGCTTGACGATCATAGGAATCCCCGAGATTGCCAAAGTAGGCATGGCGACCCTAGGTTCCCCGAGGTTGCCAATAGTAGGTTGGGTGGAGCTCACTGAGACATTATGTCTCATCCCATTCCTTCTGGTGCAGGTTTTCAGGTTAGTACGAGGTTCATGTTGAGGATCATCAGGGAGATGCTGGATGGAGTGCAGTTGCTCGTCACGTACCAGCTCAGGAGCTCATCGGATTTTTGTATAAGTATTTATTATGGTACTAGATTGGTTGTATAAACGAGCAAATTGTATTCATTCAGTTGTGTTGTATTATTATTATTGAAAACCTTGATGTATCCAGTATCAGTTTAATGTATATGCTAATATTCTAGATAAAATTAGTATGGGTGTTACAATTGGTATCAGAGCAGGTCGATTCATATCGTTCCTTGGGTCATTAAAGATTCAATAAAAGTAGTGGGACCATTGGGTTTCGGATATCGTTCTAAGGGTCACATCTAGTTGAGCCTGATCAACTCATTCTAGTTTATGACAGTTGGGATAAATATATGAGAGCTGAATGTGACCGTGGAGGAATGAAGCGCATGAAGAGCGATGTTTAAGGTGTCATATTTTTAAGCGGAAATTGGCGAAGAAGTATTCAATGCCAAGTGGTGTTTATCAAACCGTAAAGTAACGGAGCCTGTTAATGGCCGTGTTTCAGGAATATTAAAGATATTTAAGAATAAGGTGAAGTACCTTAAACAGATGGACGCGTCATTGAGAAATGTCTCGTCTGAGGAGACATAAGAAGTAAGGAATTATGGTGAGATTTTAGAGACCGAAGTTGTCTCGGATAAGACTATGAGTATGACTCTTTATGGAATACTCTGAGGAATGATTTGCAACCTAGGAACCAAGATTTTGAGGTTAAAACGCAAGTTTCAGGATTCTGAGTTCTGCTACGATCGCAGAGCGACCAGGACTTTGCTCTGCGAAGCTTCAAACTCAGAAACAGGCTACAAGTTCACCCTTCAGACCCAGAAACTCGGAATGAGAATTATCAGTCGATTACTGGAACCTCTAGACTGCAGGCTTAGCGATATGTGAAGGAAACCCCTGGTAAGGGCATGAAGTAAAGATTGAATCATATGTCATCGGATTATGGTAGACCGGTTTTGAGGAATAATCAGGAATTAGCCAAGAACTATTGTGAGGCTCTAGCATCAGGAAGATCGTCGCTAACGCACAAGTTAAAGTTAAGGTTGTGGTTATTATTAAGGAGTTCTATGTTTTCATTTGATGGGTTCCTTACACAAGTATTCAGGAAAGCCGACAGAGATCGCCTATGTTGGTATGTTTTCAAAGATGGTAAAGTTATGTGGACCTAAGTTGTCTTGGAGAAGGTTGTGGATATGAAATCCTTACGGCTAATTATAGAACGAGACTCGATCCATCAGTGGATTCAGTATACGAAAGATGTGAATCTCCAGAAGCCATAATTTCTTTTTAGAAGTTGCCATAAGTGATTAATGTGTGAACTTAAGTTGCTTCAGGTATGCTTTCAGTGGGGTTTCTGCAATGTTTTAATGATTATACATGTTGAGCTGACCGTGAGTGATGGTTACAGAATTCAGGATATGGAGAGTAAAGCTAGAACCAGTGTATAAGTTGTTTTGACAAAAGCACTCTTGGGCTCGTAATAGTTGCTGAAAATTGTTTGCAGGTTTTGGCGTATTTTTGTGAAAGTAAGTATATGGTTTATGTCCGAAAGGAAATACAAAGTCAGGTGACGATCAATCAGTAAGTTAAACAGGTGGTTTAAGCCACAAGAGAATCAACAAACGTAAAATGGTTCCGCTATGATAGCTGCAAGTCATTAAGGAAGGAGTTTGGCCAGGAGATATGATCTGGTAATAGTGGTGTATTACTCCTATTCCAAGGTGTATTGTTTAAAATCAGAGTTGCGCAGCGGAGAAGTAATCCAAGGATGGGTTAACGAACAATTCTAAGCTGGAGCTTAGGGAACAAGGATGTTTGTGAAGTTCTTGTCAGTTAAACCGCGGGAAAGACAATAAGTGCCCAAGTATTGAACCCCAGAATAGCAGTGAGCAGTGGCGACTCGAACTTATCATAAGTTATAATAGGAAATTTTTAAAAGTTAAGCTGAGGAATACTATGAACTTCGAAACTCATGAGGAATGGAAATCGAAGCAGTTTAAGATTATGTGATAAGGAATAAAAAGGATGTGTTTCTAGCACCATAAGTCTAGAGTAAGGGAAGTCACCGCTAATACGTTAATTTAGCTATTTTAGCTCAGTAACTTCAAGTGGACTTGAAGAGCAAGTTTAGTCAAAAGGATTAAGCATAAGGCAACATTAGCAAAGGTTGCACTTGCAAGATGATATTTTTGAATTTGAAGCATTGATCATAAACGACAATGCAGTGGCATGTGAGTTTAATCCACATTGTATCCACGTTATGATAACATGTTGCATGTATCAAGTTATGTTTAGTATTGTGTATACTTATCAGGGAGAGTTATACTACTCAGATAGTAGTTTAACAGATTTTTAGTTATGTGACATGTATTGGTAACAGTGGTACGCAGTCAGGAATGTTAAGTAGGAAGGTTTTGACCAGAACAGGTTTGTTGATATCAAACATATCTTAGATGAAGAGTTCGGAAATTCTTGAACTTAATGTTCACCAGTAAAGGAAGAAGGACTTTCTATGCAGATTAAAAGTCACTCGTAGTCTACAGTAAAGGGCTACGTAAGTCCAGGTTATGATTAAAGGATTAAAGATTAAGTGTGCTATTTTTGGTAGCAATCAGAGTAGAGCTTTCTTTTGAAAACAAGGATCTTGAACTCGATGTTCAGAAATGAGAAATGAGTTCACAATATCGACAAGTGTAACCATGATCTATGTTATGTGATAATGTATGTTCAAGGAATAAACATGAGTTAAGAATAAAAGAGGGTCTCCAGTTGACGTGGTATTGTCTCAAGGATATTTTGATTAAGGAGGATGTCTCGTTAGTCGGACAAGGATGATGTGATGTACTGTGTACCTGTTAGTAGTGTACACGTACTCGATCATGTATGTAATTTATGTGCTATAAATTGTATCATTTGATGATATGGGAGACGATGTATACCACTTATCACTTGGACTAAATCCTATAAGCTTTGAATGTTTCAGTAAAGATGATTCTATATGAAGAATGGTATAATTATAACTGTGAGTTGCCGTCTTACGAGGCGAAAGCAAAAGATAAGGATTCAGTGGAATCAATTGAGGAGGATAAAATTGACCCGATGTCGTCAAGGTAAGACCAAGTGGTCAATGAAGGAAATTTATGAGTTCAGTACGAGTATCCAATGCTTTATAATCTTGAGATGAATTCGCATTAAGTGTGTGAGCAAGAGTTATAGTCAAGTGAGTCGGGTATTGGTTCAAACAACCATACATCCTACTATGTAAGAATTGTGTATGTACCTCAAGTCCTTCAGTTAAGGAAGAGATTGTCAAATATTTTGACTTACAGAGATGGAAACCATGCCTAGGGAACAGTTTTAATCAGTCAGGTTTAATTGAGGTGAATGGATAATCTACATGTCAGACCCTAGAATAGCCATGGAATCCCGATAAGCAATTGTATTGGAGTTTTGGCTAGTAGAGAAAGAGGTAGAAAGGATCTATTCATTTACGATCTCAGGAGAATTCTAAATTTCGAGGACGAAATTTCTTTAAGGGGGGTAGAGTGTAATATCCCGCTTAAATGTAACTTTTATCAGTAACAGAGGAATTACGAGTGAGTAGGGACAAAAAGGGGTATTTAAAGGATAAGATTGAATAATTCTTCATTATTCTCATTTCCTTCTCTCACAAAATCAGATTTTTGTCTCTCTCTCTCTCTAGGATTTCGGTTTTGCATCAGCAGCAGCTGTAATCCAGCAGCTCTCCTTCTTTGATTTCTTGAACTGGAAGTAAGTAAGCTTATGGGAAAGATGGAAGCAAAGAAAGCTTGAGGAAAAAGTAAGGAAAAAGTAAGACGAAGCTAGGGTTTGATAAAAGGAAGCTTATCAAGACCAGCAATGATTCGGGTGGGTTCCTTAGAGTAGCAATTTACCCTTTTGGGTCAGTATTGTGTGAGATCACAACTTAATTGCTAAGGTTTAAAGAAAAGGTTAGTTTTCCCCTTTTTGATACATATGTTTGATTCCGGGTAATCCTTGGATACAATATGTTTTTCTAGTTTAAAATGAGTCCCTGGCATGATTCAAAGATCACTGGACAGTTGGGTACCAAGGTTTTCAAGATTAAAACATGTTTTCAGAAAATTTTGTGTTCTGCTATAGTCGTAGAACGACGCCCAGGGTCACAAAGCGAAGTAGCAGAGTTTTGCTACTGCCTATCTTCGCCTAGACCTCGCTCTGCAAAGTAATTAGAAGCTAAGTTTGCAGAGCAAAGCTTTCAGACGCTCTGTGAAGCTTCAGACTCAGGATTACCAGGTTATGAAGGTTCAGACTCTGAAGTTCAGAATCTGAAGGTTCAGACGCAGGATCGCAGAGCAAAGTCAGGGGTCGCAGAGCGAAATGGCCCAAAACCTCTTTTTATTAACAAATAACTGTACCATGCCAATGATCTTCGATATGCTTTGGGATAGTGATACTCATAAACTTTCCAGGATTAACCTAGGATAAAGATATGTATCATGCAGAGTGATGGGTAGTTTACCCACAGGATTTCAGGAATAATTATAGATGGGATAGTAAGCCCATGAGTATGACATATGATAACGATATGTCTAGAACCTTTAATAGGTTAAGAGGAACTGAGAGGTATTCAGTTGGTAGTACATGAGTACTAGAAATGTTTCTTAACATTCAAGGATTCTTATGAGAATAGTATCAGGTATGTTAAGGGTTAGTTTCTCAGGATACCCTTAACCAGGCAGGTTTTAATGTACCGTAGATAGAGGTACCAGGCTTTTCCCCCAGTTTCAGGTACATTTATATGTACATCAGGGCGTGTCCCAGTTGTTCACGTCAGAGTGACACTGTGGATGTACACAACAGTTCAGATCAGGATGTACCCTAGTTAGTGGTACAAGAACTTTTATCAGGATTTATACAGATTATGTATAAACATGTATATATATGTTGACAAGTCGTGGCACATGTACGCTTCAGATTTATTCTGGATAGGCCAGCCCGTTAGGGAGCCTACATGACGACTCTTATATATATATAGATGTTCAGGAATTATCAGGAATATATATATATATATATAAGGAATAATTAATTATCAGGATAAACTTTGTGTCTTCTGGGTTCTCGCAGTTAGAGAGCGCAGGGGGTTCCAGTCATTGCTGGAATGGGAGGAACTTTCCGCGAGGATAACCACACAATAGTTTATAGTGTGTCTTCTGTGTTCTCGCTAGTTAGAGCACAGGGGGTTCCAGTTACAGCTGGAATGGGAAGAACTTTCCATGAGGATAACCACACACACATGCAAGGGGAGTCCGGTGATTAGCCTCAGATAGAAATTTTCACCGGTTATCAGGGGAATGTGCTTCGGGGTTACTCCACTCGGGGGCATTCCATAAAATGAACTCAGATAATAATGTTTGTTCAACGCTAACATCTAACATAATAATATGTATCAGTTTATACTTTTTTATGTTATCAGGCAGAATTACCTATCAGGCAAGTATCAGGTGGTGATCTTAGGAGTCCCCTCGATCACCTAGTTATCAGGTTATAGTCTAGATTTCAGGACTATTCAGTTATCAGGCTCAGTCAGTGATCCTAGGTTTCCCCTTGATCACTAGTTTAGCAGGATGTAGTTTAGTTATTATGACTACACAATATAGCAGGAACAGGTAGGTATACCCTATATGGGAAAGGTTAAAGCTTGGCGATCATAGGAATCCCCAAGATTGCCAAAGTTGGCATGGCGACCCTAGGTTCCCCGAGGTTGCCAACAGTAGGTTGGGTGGAGCTCACTGAGACATTATGTCTCATCTCATTCCTTATGGTGCAGGTTTTCAGGTTAGTACGAGGTTCGTGTTGAGGAACATCAGGGAGATGTTGGATGGAGTGCAATTGCTCTTCACGTACCAGCTCAGGAGCTCATCGGACTTTTGTATAAGTATTTATTATGGTACTAGATTGGTTGTATAAACGAGCAAATTGTATTCATTCAGTTGTGTTGTATTATTATTATTGAAAACCTTGATGTATCCAGTATCAGTTTAATGCACATGCTAATATTCTAGATAAAATTAGTATGAGTGTTACATCACCCGTCCCAACAGTTTTGTCGGTCTTACGTCCAGTTTATGGCACGATCGTCTTGGTCACCCTGGCGTGTCTGTTTTAAATTCTCTTCGCACTAATAAATTCATATGTTGTGAACCTTTTACTCTGTTACTTGTGACTCTTGTGTTTCTGGCAAACAAGTTAAATTACCATTTTTTAATTCTCAAACTACTATCTTGATACCTGTTGATATTTTACATAGTGACTTGTGGACATCTCCGGTTTTAAGTTCTATTAGCCATAAATATTATGTCCTATTTTTTTATGACTTCACAAATTTCTTGTGGACATTTCCTATTAGTAGAAAATCTCAAGTATTTGAAATGTTCAGGTCACTTACAACTCTTATTCACACATAACTTTTGCAAAATGTAAAATCTTTTCAATGTGACAATGGCGGTGAATATAATAATGAGCTATTTCAACAATATTGTACTAATAATGGCCTTGTTTTTCGCTTCTCTTGTCCTCACACATCCTCACAAAATGGGAAAGCGGAACGAAAAATAAGAACCATTAATAATATGATTCGCACTATGCTAGCTCATTCTTCTGTTCCCCCGTCATTTTGGCATCATGCTCTTCACATGGCAACTTATCTGTTAAATATTCTTCCCTGTAAAACTCTTCAAAATCAATCACCAACACAACTTCTATACCACCGTGATCCCAGCTACACACATTTACGAGTCTTTGGTTGTCTGTGTTATCCGTTATTCCCGTCACCTACCATTCATAAATTATAATCTCGCTCTACTCCGTGTGTCTTCCTGGGTTATCCACCGAATCATAGAGGTTACAAGTGTTTTGATTTGTCAAACAGGAAATTAATGATTTCGAGGCATGTTATCTTTGATGAAACTCAATTTCCCTTCACCAAAGTACACTCCCCTTCACCTCACTCCTATAACTTCGTAGACAATGACCTACACCCCTACCTTATACATCAGTGGCAAACTCAAACATTACCACCGGCTACACATAACCAACCAAGACCAACAACCACCATTGACCAACCAATCCATCCAACTCCACTCAATTCACCCACTACAATTTCCTCTACCTCAAACCCACCAATTCAACCACATCCTCCTCCACCTACCCGTACAATCACCACCCGTAGTATGAAAGGTATTACTAAACCCCACACAATGTTTAACTTATCCCTTTCACACTCAAACCACACCATCTCTCCCATACCTAAAAATCACAAAATAGCCTTATCAGACCTGAATTGGAAATCCGCAATGCAATCTGAATTTGGTGCACTTATTAGAAATAAGACGTGGGATTTAGTTCCTCGTCCTAGTGATGCTAATCTTATTCGATGTATGTGGATTTTTAAACATAAGAAAAATTCTGATGGGTCCTTTGAGCACTATAAGGCTCGTCTTGTTGGTGATGGCAGGTCACAGGTTGCAGGTGTGGATTGTGATGAGACTTTTAGTCCGGTGGTCAAACCTGCTACCATTCGAACAGTACTCATCATTGCTCTCTCTAAAAAATGGCCCATTCATCACCTGGATGTCCAGAATGCCTTTTTGCATGGTGATCTTCACGAGACTGTTTACATGCATCAACCATTGGGTTTTTGGGACTCTCATCATCTAGATTACGTTTGTCGTTTGAAGAAGTCACTTTATGGTCTCAAGCAAGCGCCTAGAGCATGGTACCAACGCTTTGCTGACTATGTAACTACCATTGGGTTTCGACATAGCACATCAGACCACTCTCTCTTCATATACCGACAACACTCCGACATGGCCTACATTCTTCTCTATGTGGACGATATCATCCTTATTACTTCTACCTATGACCTTCGCAAATCCATCATGTCACTCTTGGCATCCGAGTTTGCAATGAAGGATCTGGGTCCCCTGAGTTATTTTTTGGGTATTGGTGTTTCTCGCCATCCTGGAGGCATCTTCCTCAGTCAAAGCACCTATGCCTCTGAAATCATTGAACGTGCTGGCATGACATCTTGCAAATCATCTGCCACCCCTGTTGACACTAAACAGAAACTCAGCACTTCTTCGGGCACTCCTTATGAGGATCCCTCTCTCTATCGCAGTCTTGAAGGAGCTCTACAATACCTCACATTCACTAGACCCGACATCTCTTACGTGGTTCAGCAAGTCTGTCTTCACATGCATGCACCCAATACAGAACACATGCTTGCTCTCAAGCGCATTCTCCCTTATGTTCAGGGTACCATACATTTTGGGCTACATTTATCACCATCTCCCATCACCAAGCTTATCTTCTACACTGACGCTGATTGAGGTGGATGTCCTGACACCAGGCGTTCCATATCTGGATACTGTGTTTTTCTTGGCGACAACCTTATCGCTTGGTCCTCCAAAAGACAGCCCACTCTCTCTCGTTCTAGTGCTGAAGCCGAATATAGAGGTGTTGCTAATGTTGTGTCTGAGTCATGTTGGATTTGTAATCTCTTACTGGAGCTTCACTTTCCTATTCCTCAGGCCACTTTGGTATATTGTGACAATGTTAGTGCCATTTATCTCTCTGGCAATCCTGTGCAACATCAACGTACCAAGCATATTGAAATGGACATACACTTTGTACGGGAAAAAGTAGCTCGTGGTCAGGCACGTGTCCTTCATGTTCCCTCTCGACATCAGATTGCAGATATCTTCACCAAAGGGCTTTCTCGCATTCTCTTTGATGATTTTCGGACCAGTCTAAGCATCCGTGAACCTTCCGCTTCGACTGTGGAGGTGTTGTAGAATATAATATTTAATAAAATTAATAGAATAAAATAGAATATTTGGTTATAATTGGCTATAATTGACTATAATTAGTTTCCTGTAATTATGTTGTATCATAATTAGTTAGTTGACCAAACGTTACACAATAATTGTATATATTCTATTCAGATGAATGAGAAACTCAAACATTCCATTATCTTAC
Organism: Medicago ruthenica; assembly: GCA_018208015.1. NCBI lineage: Eukaryota > Viridiplantae > Streptophyta > Magnoliopsida > Fabales > Fabaceae > Medicago > Medicago ruthenica. The sequence goes on along the minus strand of CM031373.1, from coordinate 82,960,627 downwards.
ACTACTATTTTATTTGCACAACAAAAACAATAAAAAAAACAAACACAAATACAACACACCATAAGAGGCTAAAATACTAAAACTCATGACAGTTCATCATGGTTGAATTAAACTAGTACTAGTTTCATCATGTTCAATTGCATTCATCATGACAAAGTCTCGATCAGTCACAGTAACTTTAGAAATTAATATCCCTGAGGTGAACAACTGCCTAATTTTTTGTAATGCCTGAATTAAATTATTGTATAGCTCATGTTCCAAATAAGAAAAAGCTACCAAAAACGTTAATTCGTAGATGTTACACCAACGATTTAAAGCAATGGTAGCCTATACTTATTTGTTTTTATATATGTACTATCAAGGATCAATAACATATTAAACATATTCAACAACTTTATTGAATCAAAATGTGTCCATAATATGTCACACATAACATCCGAGTTCTTCCATTTTCTTGTCAACTACACGTATTTTTCAACTTCTATTAAGTTCAATAGCTGCTGCATTTTTGTGTAAGAACCTCTCAAAGAAGATCCATAATCTAGTACACCTATATGAATATTAGTGCCATGTGGTACTTTGTCATGTCATTAACAAACTCTCTTTCCTCTTCTCCTAAACAACATATATAAGGATGACCTTCTAAGGTATGTCCTAATTCATGATTGTGAGTACTACATTGGACATGAACTATCCATTCCTCTTTGGTACTAATCCGACTTTGAGTGAACATTTACCCCTTTTAGAATAAGTGATTGTACTTGCAGTGATACAATATCTAAAACTAGAGTTTATAGCTGTTTTTGTCATGCCTTGAGAATGCTCTCAAATGGGTTATTTATAGCCTTTCTTGGGCTTGTTTTTCCGTGACTTAGGTCCCAAGTAACTTGGGCCCGAAGTCACGTTTAGAGCGTTCTAGACGCTCCTAGAAGCTTCTCGGGACGGCGCCCTTAGAGGGGCTCACCTAGGATTCTTTTGGTCCTTTTGGAGGGCGATGTGTCCTTTTGGAGGGTAATGTGCCCTTAATTATGAGATTAACGGTTCACAACCCAACAAGCACGAGTCTTGGGACAAGGCGAAGTGATTATCTATGAGATTGACGGTTCACAGCCCAACAAGCACGAGTCTTGGGATAAGGCGAAGTGATTATATGTGAGATTGATGGTTCACAGCCCAACAAGCACGAACCTTGGGACAAGGCGAAGTGATTATGTGTGAGATGGGTTGGCCGTTTGCTATTGGATGATGGGTGGCGTGTAAATTCGGGCGAGATCATATAGTTAGGGCGCGGTCTTGTGATCTGAGTGGCTCAGATCCAGCGGCTGAGCTTGTATTTCCGTGACTTTAGGCCCCCATGTAACTTGGGCCCTAAGTCACGCCTGAAGCGTTGTAGATGTTTCTAGAAGCTTTTATTGAGGCGGCGCCTTGGAGGGGCGCGCCTAAGGTCATTATGGCCTTTTACGAAGGGTGTTGTGCCCTTATTACAATATTGACGGTACACAACCCCCAAGCACAAGTCTTGGAACAAGACGAAGTGGTTTATTATAAGATTGCTTTAGACACTAAGGGGCGGGTGACGCCTATCTTTTATGTATATTATGGCGAGCTTACTTTGTCTATGGTTTAGGGGAGGTCTGTGATTCTGTCTGATTAGATCCAACGGTTGAGTTTTCAAGCAACGAAGAGTGATTTATCATCTTTGTTTGGCGTTTTCTTATGTGCTGGCTTTTAAGTTATATATGCAATCGCTTGCTTTGGGAAGTTTTTGTTACTTGTTGAATCGAGATGCTTCCCTTTAGAGAGATTTTACATCTTTAGGGATTTCAACCTTCTTGATTCTTCCGTCGTTGGAAGTCTTGCAAAATTCTCAGAGCCCGCTTGGGGTTGAGTCTCCGCACAGAGCCCTTGTGGGGTTGGTGTAATGTGTGCGCTTAGAGCCCCCGTAGGGTTAAGGAAAATTCTTATTCCGCTTGGGGTTGAGTTTTCACTGCCCAGTTGGGTCTTACGGCTTCTAATTTAAGGTCGCACCGCCCAGTTGGGTCTTACGGCTTTTGAATTAAGGTCTCGCCGCCTAGTTGGGTCTTACGGCTTCTAAATTAAGGTCTCACCGCCCAGTTGGGTCTTACGGCTTCTAAATTAAGGTCTCACCGCCTAGTTGGGTCTTACCGCCTTTGAGTTACGGTCTCACCGCCCAGTTGGGTCTTACGGCTTCTGAATTAAGGTTTCACCGCCCAGTTGGGTCTTACGGCTTCTGAATTAAGGTCTCACCGCCCAGTTGGGTCTTACCGCCTTTGAGTTACGGTCTCACCGCCCAGTTGGGTCTTACAGCTTCTAAATTAAGGTTTCACCGCCCAATTGGGTCTTACGGCTTCTGAATTAAGGTTTCACCTCAGTTGGGTCTTACGGCTTCTGAATTAATTATCTTATGTATTTCCCCGTAATTTGAAATAACTCTTTCTTCTCCCATTAAATTTGAATTAACTATTCTTTACCCTTTTCCTATTAATTCGCTCATGTTTTCTACTTCTCTTCTTCATTCTCCTGCTAGAATGGAAATAACTTTCTTACTTAATTAACTTGTGCTTTTAATCCTTCTCTTTCTTCTCTTAAATCAGAATTCAATATTTCCCTTCTTAGATTTGAACTAACTCGCCCACTTCATTCTTTGATTTTATACTCATTCTTTTTCCCTTACTAACTTTAAACTGACTCGTTTGTTATATTATCTTCTATGTCTTTATTTCTCCTATGAAGTTGGAAACTAGTTCTTCTACTCTAATTTATTCTTCTACGTGGGTCCATTTTGTCTTTATTCTAATCTGGCATTATTACTCCATTATTTATATTTTACTAATCAGTTAGTTCAGTGCGCAAAGTAAATGGTACATGAAAGGGGTTCCCAGGAAAGAGAGGTGGATCACTTGGACCACTTAAATACCAAGATTTTTCCTCGCAAGAATCCATCCCATGCGACCCTTTAACAATTCTACACTTTACTTCTGCCACGGGATACCTAGAGTACTCTTCATTCTATTAAATTGGTAACTACCTCTTTAATTATCTTGTGTTCTACTCATCTTTCTTTTTCTATGAAATTGTAACTAACTCGTCCATCGAGAATTAATAGCAAGTGAAAAAAAATAATAAGTCACAGATTATGTATATATTGTCTTTGATGAATTCATAGTAAAAAGCAAGTAAAAAAATAAAACATGTCAATTGATGGATTTTCTAAATAAAAGAAGCACCTGCGACTAAAAACAATTAAAAGCAATTTGAAATTGAGAACAGTACAGCCACGCAGCAGGAATTTATATATATGTATATATATGGAACACGGTAATTAACAGTAACAATATCAATCCAGAATTGAAATCAAAGTAGGCGCAGCAAGCGAGGAATAAATTAGATAGCAGCAACTTGAAAATAAAGGAATGACAATAGTAACAGTGGTAATGGAATTATAATATGGAACTGGAAATTAAAAACTGCCTAAAACAATAATTCTAAAAAGTATATTAAAAAACGCTTTCGCTGTATTTAAAAATTAATTTCCGAATTTTCTGAGTCCAATACCGTCGCTGCTCTTTCGACGCGTAAACGATATCTCTACGTTCCTACTTTCGTAGCGAAACTTTCAATTTGAAAAAAAGAATTTTCGGACAAAATATACTTCTCGTTTTAATTATATAACATACAATTTATTAGAGTATCATTGGTGTGATGATCCTTACATTCCGGACTCAAAGTAAACTACTCAGACATGATAAAATAATTCTCTAAATTTATCTCTGCTGAATTCATATTGAGAAATAAATAAAAGAGACCGAACTTGTTAGAATTTTTTTTTTGTGACCCCCTATCCAAAAATTTTTTTTTGACCCTCTTTGAAAATTATTTACCAAAATGACCCACTTTCATTTTTGACGTGTTTTTTTTTTTGTCGTTTTGTGCCATAACCGCCATTCCAATTGGCGGTAATGGCAGTTTTTTCAAAGGGGGTGCAGGCCTAATCTAGGTGTGGCAGAGGAGCAGATTTTTTTAATAATTTTCTGCCCATTACCGCCGTTTGGATTGGCGGTAATGGGCCTGCCCAATTTTTTTTTCGTTTTCTTTATGTTTTACTTTTCCCACCACCTAATTTGCTAATAAAAAAATAAAAAATCCAAAATAATAAAAAAAAATGTATTAATTTAAAATAAAATAATTACATCATTTAAACCATGCTATTTTTTCCTTCTAAACAAATTACCCCAATGTAAATTATGACTTCCTGTAGCAAAAAACTTATTTTTTTGAGTTCGTACGGGTCGTTGGGGTAGCCGTTGGTCTTCCTCTTCCTCTTCCACTTCCTCGTCGTTTATTTCAGCTTCATTTGTTTCCAAATTCACCTCATTTTGCACTTGTGGTGGGACAGAGTTTGCCCAAATATCATTTACAAAATCGTCGTCGTTAAACCCCGCAGCCAGTGTTTCTATGGGATTGATTTGTGTTTGTGGCCATTGTGGGGTGTAGTTTGTTTCTGGATAGTTTACAATAGTTGGAGGGGTTGGTAGGTTGAAAGAGGAGTATTCTGGGTAACTGTTGTGGGGTGTGTTTTGGGTTGGAATAAAGTCATCGATGAAATAGTTTGATGTACGGGAGCTTTCTCCATGACGACTCTGTTGGGAGTAGCTTGGATATGGTATTGGGGAGTGTTGTGGGAATTGGGAGGAATCTTATAATGTTCTTCCGCAATGGTTGAACGTGATGAAGGAGACAATGCCAGGAACAGTCTTCGATGAAGACGCAAATTGCCGCGAATGGAGAGACATAATTTCATCGTCTATTTTGGGCCTTCTATCCATGCATCAATGGTTTTAAGTATTGTAAACCAGTTGTCCATGTCGACGGAACGTGGTTGTATGGCAAGTACAAGGGAACATTGTTGCTTGCGGTTGCGCAAGATGGTAACAACAAAACAATTCCAATCGCCTTTGCGCTTGTCGAAGGTGAGACAAAGGAGGGATGGAGTTTTTTCCTAAAAACTCTTAAAAGACATGTAACACGAGAAATTGTCATCTGCATGATCTCTGACAGACATGAATCGATTAAAAGCGCATTCAACGACCCACCGAATGGTTGGCAAGAAACCGGTTCTACTCATGCGTATTGCATCAGACACATCAAGTAAAACTTCATGAGAACAATCAAGGATGAAGATTTAAAGGATGTAGTAAATAATATGGGTATAAATATTTTCTTTCAAATTTTTTAATTCGTGTTTTTATTAGCTTCACTATCTGACTAATTTTTTTCCATCATATACAGGATATGCCCTAAAAATACCCATGTTCGATTACTACCGCGGTATAATCCAGGAGGCAAATCAGCGTGCGTTAGATTGGGTGGACAATATTCCAAAAGAAAAATGGACTCAAGCATATGACGGGGGTCGACGATGGGGCCACATGACAAGCAACATCGTTGAGTCATGGAACTCTGTGTTTAAGGGAGCACGCAACCTACCTATTACACCTATAGTCCAATCAACATACTATAGGTTGGCATGTCTTTTTGCCGAAAGGGCTCAAAGTGCGTTTGCAAGGGAAGGTTCTGGAGATGTGTTCAACGAATATTGCCAGAATGTGATTAAGGATGACATTGGTAAGTCCAACACCCATCAAGTCGAATAGTTTGACCGAGAGAGGTATACCTTCTCTGTCCGTGAGACCGTCAACTACAGGGAGGGAAGGCCAATGGGAACTTTCAAGGTGGACCTCCAAGCAGGGTGGTGTGATTGTGGGAAATATCAAGCTTTGCATTTGCCTTGTTCCCATGTCATAGCCGCGTGTTCTTCATTTCACTATGACTACACAACCCTTATTCCAGATGTGTTCAAAAACAAGAGTGTTTATGCCATTTACAACACATCATTTAAGGTTGTCCACGACAAGAGTTATTGGCCCCCATACAATGGTCCCAAGCTTTGCCATAATCCAGATATGCGAAGACTAAAGAAAGGTCGACTCAATAGTACTCGCATTAGGACTGCAATGGACGAGGAGGTGGAAGAAAGAAGACCGACACCGAGACTGTGTGGGTTGTGTCGGCATTCCGAACATATTAGGAGAAATTGTCCGACCCTAAATAACCAGTAGTTAATTTCATTATCAATTATGTGTTCTAACCAATCTTTTATAATTATTTGTGATTTTTTTTAATATTTAATCAAATTTCGTTGTTTAAAACTATCCACGTATTGATTTTAATGTTTATTTTAATTATGTTAATTAAATAATATAATAGACGAGACAAGACAAACACAAAAATATAATAATTAATTCAAAAATTACTCAAACCAAATTACATTAACTAAAACAAACAAACAAACAACATTGAACCAATTGATTCTCCATGTATCGACTATTCTGACTTAACGTCAAGATACCATGGACCTTCTGCATTTTATTCAGACGAAAACATCTCTTGAACATCAGCATCATTCTTCAGAAGTTGTATTCGTAATAGTAATCAAAGTCTTTATGCGATCCCAAATCGATAAACCGCTCTCCGTAATAAATCTTACTGACTTTTCGTAAAGACTCATTAGCTAGACGAAAAATATGATTGAGATAATTTTTCAACTCCAATAAAGTCATACATGAAGTTACTACCATTTCAAAAGGTCGTATATATTGATCAAATTTAACAGTGACCAATCTTAAAGGGGGAGGAGGAGGAGGAGGAGAAGCAGGAGAAATTGTATCTGAACCAGAGTCAGACATAATGTGGAAGAAGTGAGAAAAATGTAAGAAAAAATTTGAGTGAATTTGAATGAAAGAGGTGTTGTGGGGTATTTATAGGGGTAGGGGAATAAAAAAAACAAAAAAAAAAAGGGGCAGGCTCATTACCGCCGTTTGGATTGGCGGTAGTGGGCTTATAATATTAAAAAAAAACCTGCGCAGCCTGCTTTCTGCCAGCCTACTGTTCAGCCTGCACCCCCTTTGAAAAAACTGTCATTACCGCCAATTGGAATGACGGTAATGACACAAAACGACAAAAAAAACACACCAAAAATGAAAGTGGGTCATTTTGGTAAATAATTTTTAAAGGGGTTCAAAAAAATAATTTTTTTTGGATAAGGGCAAAAAAAAATTTCGAACTTGTTAATGATGGACACTTTAAATTAAAAGAATAGATGCGGCAGTAATAATCATTTGCAATTGAAATTGGAGACAAACAGTATCGCAAAGGCAAAAACAGAATTGCCAAGGATGCTCGTTGAATTCGTAAGGATCTATGAAATATAACTGCCGTATTCTTCATAATTTAAATAGTATTGTAATACATTAAAAATATAATACAACCATATGAAAAAAGTAACATACCTCCTGAAGTGCTACTAAGGCTTCAGCCGTCCGGCGTGATACCTCCATAGATAGTTGTTTTGTAATCTGTTTGACCTACAGCCACAAGTAAAAGAAATTTGATGAACAGTATTGTGAAATAAAAGGAATTCAATGAAACCACCGTATAGTAATTTGGAGTATATATTGCAGCTGATTTGATTTGGGCTTCGTCGGCCATTGTTTTTTCGAGATGCCGATTGGCTTAGTTTTACCGAGACTCACGGTGGTGGCCAACTGTACTTGCAGTGCGTACAATATCTAAAATTAAGGTTTAGAGTTGTTTTTGTCATGGGGGTTATTTATAGTCTTTCTTGGGCTTGGTTTTCCGTGACTTAGACCTCAAGTAACTTGGGCCCGAAGTCACGTTTAGAGTGTTCTAGACGCTTCTAGAAGCTTCTCGGGGCGGCGCCCTTAGAGGGGCTCGCCTACGACTCTTTTAGTCCTTTTGGAGGGCGCTATGCCCTTCTGGAGGGTACTGTGCCCTTAATTATGAGATTGACGGTTCAATGATTGTTGAACTTTATTTTGATTTATATCTACCACCTCTTTCACAATCCAAAATTAAGTTATTGTTCCTTCATCTTTTTATTGTATCTGTATATCTACCACCTCTTTCACAATCCAAAATTAACTTCTTGTTCCTTCATCTTTTTATCGTATCTGTATCGGACCTAATAATAACAATGATAATTCAATGATGTTTCCCAAGTGTTTATGCCCGTAGTAACACCGCTTCATGGGTACAAAATATCTTCAAAAATAATTGAGACAATAGCTCAAACCATGTTTATTTATAAATTAACAACTTATTATTTCAATTAATCTTTAAAATATTTCTTCAGTAGTGAACACATCAGTAAAATCTACAGATAAACTCGCCGAATCAGGCATTTCAGCATCAACTTCGTCCATACATTGTTCATCGTTGCTGGGAGTAACCAAAATTTCCAGAAATTTTGCTTTATGTAAATTTGTAAGATCAAAATTTATGGTAATTTGTTTATTCTAAAATTTTAGCCACTTCAAACCTCCTCACTAAAAATGCAGTTCCGAATATTTGGTCTATAAAATTTCTTGTTAAAGTTGCAATCCCAAAATTTTTCATATATTTGGAATGTAACATTTTATCCAATTGGTAAACAATACAATGTTTTTATTTATGTTATTTTTTTTATGGAAAAATGGAAATAAATTGGAATTTAGAGAGTGAGAGGTAGAAGTACAACTAGCGTCACAAGTAAATTTCTCTAGAAATAAATGAATGAAGGTGATAAAAAACCAGACCCTCCGTACCAAAAAAATTAAAATTGTCCATCTCACCAATAAAATTGTTTTCCCACACCTTAAAATGACCTTCAATACCCCCAACACTCGTTAACATTCAGCTTAAGAGCGGGATTAGGAGCGCGAGCGGCACTTAACTGCCGTTGATGATATTTTGAGGTGTGGGAGAGTGTTTCTGAAGTGTAAAGAGCAATTTAAAGAAGAATAAAAAAAACTAGACCCATGAAGTGGCATGAGCCCAAATGATTAAACCCCAAATTGGAACAAAATGCAAGGGTTTTAGTTTTCTTTCTCCAACCTCCTAAACCCTTCCGTTTTCATTTCTGCTCCACTTTACGCAGATGGAGTAATCCACCGCATCCATCTCTCATTCGATCAACGAACGATGAGACATCTTCTCCAAAAGAATCTATTATTTTTCACTTCATCTTCTTCATCATTTCAACCCCGCGCTCTTCTTCTTCGCTTTCATCTCTGCGAATTCTCATCTTCTCCGGCTCCGTATTCTCACTGGAAGCGTCTCGATGACGACTCACGGAACGTTAGGGTTTCTGTGTGGTGGGATTTCGAGAACTGCGGTGTGCCGGCCGGCGTTAACGTTTCCAGAGTAGCACCGGCAATCACTGACGCTGTTAGAGCTAACGGGATTAAAGGTCCTGTTCATATTACTGCTTTTGGTAATGTGATGCAGCTTTCCAAGACGAATCAGGAATCACTTGCTTTCACTGGGATTCATCTTACTCACATTCCCAATGGTTCGTTTCAATTCTCTTTCTCTTATTTCTCATAATTTGTTACTATTTTTTAGTTTTATTGTAATTTTAGACCTAGATCATCAATTTCATCGCACCTTGTTTAATTTCTTACATTTTGTCAATAATGTTTGAATAATATGTATATGTTTTCTCCTTTGAAAGCATTAGAGCTTTATATAGCTTGGTAAAAAAAAAAATTTGGGAAATTTGGTATCTGGTTCAAAGATTGACTAGTCTGCCATATTAAATTCCTATATGGACTGACTCAACGCAGAAATTGTTAGCACCTGGAGGGATTGAACATGAGACCTTGAGATGTACACACTTTGAGGTCTCAACTCTCAAGTCTACACCACAGGCAAAGAAAATAATTTGTCACACCTTTGATTATTTTATGTTTTAATGAGGTCGAGTGCAAAAGATTGGTGCCCAAGGTTTACGAAAGAAAAAGAAAATAATTTGTCACACCTTTGATTATTTTATTTTGGCAAAATTATACTGGGGGTCATTTAAGTTATTTAATTGTAACAAATTAGTCCTTTAAGTTATTTAATTGTAACAAATTAGTCCTTTAAGTTTCTTTTGTAAGTTATTCGGGGCCTAAAAGTTACAATTAAATAACTTAAAGGACTAATGTGGTTCGAAGAATACTTAAAGGATCTAAGTGGTAAAAAAACTTAAAGGACCAATTCGTTACAATTAAATAACTTAAAAGACCTTTGGTGTAATTTAACCTTTTATTTTTTAATGAGGTCTAGTGCAAAAGATTGGTGCGCAGGGTTTATGAGTGTTGTAAACCATGAGATACCGAGTTTAATGATTACTAATAAAAAGAAATAGAAAGGCTTTCATTGTGCATATGTAGCTTCTAATTACTCTACTAGTATGTTATAGAAATAAAGTTGTAATCCGTCTTTTATGACCTCCCAGTTTTTTTGGCAAAAACTAGACAGTAATTATTTGCAATGCTTATGAGAATTCAAGGGGATGAAACACATGCTTTGGACATTTTGTGTGCCTTAATGGAGATAATTTAGTAATTCTTGCACTGATGTTTATGTGAGTAAAATCATAGATGGAGTGAAGTGTAATTTATCATTTTCTTATATGACAAATAGTTCCATGCCGTTTAATATTTGAGATGGAGGTGCAGCTAATAAATCATGGCAAATGGTTTACGGCTAATGATGTCTTAGTATCTTGTCCATATTGCTTTGCTTCAAGACTTTCTGAGATGTTTCATTCATCTATGTTTTTATGTTTACAAATTATAATGTCTTGAAGTACTTTGTTGCAGGTGGAAAGAATAGTGCTGATAGATCTCTTCTTATTGATCTTATGTGTTGGGTTTCCCAAAATCCTCCGCCTGCACATCTCTTTCTGATATCTGGTGATGGGGACTTTGCTGGCATATTGCACCGATTAAGGATGAATAACTACAATATCTTGCTTGCGATTCCTGGAAAGGCTCCTGATGTTCTCCGCAGCGCAGCAACTATAATGTGGCAGTGGCCTTCATTGCTCAAAGGAGAAAATCTAACTGGAAAACATTTTAACCACCCTCCCGATGGTCAGTTTGGTTCTTGGTATGGAAATTCTAAAGTGCCTCTTGAAAACCCCTTTTCAGCTGCTGAGCAGTCTACATCTTCACAAAATGTACAAATCGTGGAAATCAATGAACCTTCCTCAGACTTAAAGTTGGCTGAAGGAGTTCCAAAGTCAGTTATAAGGCAGGTTAAGCATATATTGAGTTCACATCCAAATGGTATCCCCATGTCAGATCTCCGTGCAGAGCTGATCAAACGTGATGTGTATTTGGGTAAAAGCATATTTGGATATAGAAGGCTTTCCCGCTTTCTATCATCAATACCACATGTACATCTCCAGAATTTAGGAGATGGTAATTTTTGTGTGTATTTGATGTCCTCAGATTCCCCCGAACCCTCTGAGAGAAGCACTGCACCATCGACAACATATGCTGTTAAGAATGCGGAGAGGGACTGTACAACAACTCCAAAGCTACATAGTGAAGATAAAGACATGGATAGGGACGAACATAGGACTCCCTCAATGCCTCCATCGCATGAAAGGATCGTTGAGGATGATTCAAAATCATTCCAATCTTTCCCTTCACAAGAAAAACCTATCGGAGAAGATGTGACGCGTAAATCATGGGGCTATACAACAACTCCAAAGCTACACAGTGAAGATAAAGACATGGGCAAAGACGGACATAAGACTCCCTCAATGTCTTCATTGCATGAAAGGACCATTAAGGATGATTCAAAATCATTCCAATCCACACGTTCACAAGGAAAACCTATTGAAGAAGATGTGCCGTGTAAATCATCTGGAAGAAGTGAGAAGGTTGAGGATGTGTCTAATGTACAATTGTCGGAGAGTCAACTTTCACCAAAGGACAATGATGTTTCCAAAACTGAGATTGGTTCCTTTAAGGTGAGATCAAAAAAGTTTTCTGAAGATAAAATTGTTAGGTCTGAGGATGCAAATCCAAAAGTTCTTGAAAAATATACTATTTCAGGGGATCCCTCTGCTGCTGGTATTGATAACACAATGGTGGAAAGCAATGATAGAGCAAATTGTGAATCTGGAAAATCTATAGCGAGGAACAAACATGTGAATCAACCTAGAAAGGAGGTTGATGATCACAGCCTTTCAGCAGCTGAGGACTCTCTGGTTGACAAAAGACCCGATGGTCGTGATGAAACTTACAGCAAAAGATCAACTTTGTTTAGCTGGATTAAAAGCTGGTGGCCGTTTTGGAAAAGCAACGTGAAGGCTGATGATTTGACTGCTCATCAGAACAAGGTGGGCAGTAATTTTGAGGATCCAAGGTTAACTGAATTGGACCAGACTACTGGTAATGTTGAAGAGCCCAAGCCATTAGAACCACATCAGGATGTCAGTCATTCTGGAAAGCCTGAGGATTCCAAGTTATTTGAATTGGACCAGACTGCTAGTAATCTTGAAGAGGCCAAGCCATTAAAACCACATCAGGATGTCAGTCGATCTGGAAAACCCGAGGATTCCAAGTTATCTGAACTAGACCAGACTGCTAGTAATCTTGAAGAGGCCAAGCCATTAGAACCACACCAGGATGCCAGTCATTCTGGAAAGCCTGAGTTATTTTCTTGGGGTTCCTTTTGGAATGACATGGAATCTTTTGTTTTCACCCCCAAAGGATCACTTCTTATTTCCCAGTCTAAAAGCAGGTTTGTGTGATAGTTTCCCTTTTTATGTGTTCGTTCCTTCCTTGTTGTAATCTGAACAACTTCTACTAAAGGGAAAAAAAACGCAATACATCAATTGTATCATGAAGTTTCTGTTTAAAGTTGTGCGCCCTTCCAATATTTTATGATGATCATTGTTGAGCTCATTTTTAAAAGATTAACTAAGTAATATTTTGCTATATGTTATTTGTGTCAGGGAGGATCTGGCTCATAAATTACAAAAGCATGGACCCATGGTTCTTAAATCTCTAACTGAAAATGATATCTTTCAATTGGTGGAATTGTTAATAGCAGAAAAAAAATGGTTGGAGGAAAGCACCTCACAAGCATTTCCTTTTCGGCTAACTCATTCACTTCAGAAGAGTGCACTGTCTGGCCACACTAATGGTGCAAATGGTTTGAGATCTCTCTTTCTAAGTAAAACATCGCAGCCCAACTTGCAAAAGTCATTTGAACATGACGGGGAGAAACCCACTCAGAGTGTTCAGCAAACGGGAGTTTCCAGACTTGCCACTGAAATAAAATATACTGAGAAGTCTAGAAGTGATATATTACAAGATTGTCAGAGACTGGTAACTGATATATTGAAGGAACACCCAGAGGGATATAATTTAGCTTCTTTTCGAAAACAATTTGCTGATAGATATGGCTATAACCTTGATATCAAGAAGCTTGGTTATCAGAAGATATCATACTTGATACAGATAATGCATGGGGTTAAATTAGAATCCTGTTGTTCCAAAAAAAATAAAAAATCAGAATCCACTTGTATGTATCCTGCTCCTGCTGTTTGTGCTTCTGACTCAGAAACGTCTATCTCCAAAACTCATGCAGCCAATGCTAATCATGAGTTCAACTTAGATGATGAATTATCTGATACAGCAGCAAAAGAGGATAACATGGAATCACCTTGGGAGGAATTAGGTCCTGTTTCTGCTAAAAAACCAAGTCAGAATGATCTGGAATCAAATTCAACTCTGAAAGCCATTGAAATGGATACACCAAAGCATCCTGATTATGAACCCATTGTCTCAGATGATGATTCTTCTGAATCCGACGAGGATAGTTCTTGTTTAACTCAACCAGAAGAGCTAGGAAAGCCAAAATATGATGAACAAGACAGCTCTTTATTTCAAACTCTGGATATCTTCCATAGCAGCAAGGAAGGAGCAAATAGTTGTGATGCTGTGCAGCCTCTGCTTAGCATGTTAGATTCATCCATAAGTTCGAAACATGGTTTCGTTTCCAAAAATACTTCAGGGAATCACGGAGAAAAGCAAAGATTTCAAAGGTATTGTTTTGTTGATGACCCAGCCTTACCTGACAACGACAAGTGTATTGGTGGGCTACTAGGTAACTCAAAGAAAGAGGATAGTGCAAACATGCAAAACTGAAGATTTCTTGGTGTAAACGTGACAGGAGTCCTCCTAAAATTTCATTATAGTAAAATTTAGGATTCTCATCACTCAAGACTTACACAAGACAGAATGAAGTTCTGATATATTATATCAAGGAAATGCAGTTTTAGCCGACCACAGTACTGATTTTTCAATCGAGGATGATTCATATGCTTCCAAGTTGTAACCTGGAAATTCTTTCTGATTATGGCCGGAGGAACATTTGAGCATGGTAATTTACATGCCATTTTGGTTTGTTACCGTAGAATGGCGATGGCTCGACGCTTTGAAAGAGCATGTGCTTTACGATGCAGTGGTTGCCCAGTAATTTTTGAAGGCCCGGTATCCTCCTTTTAGCTCCGCCTCTAGTTACTGGCCGTTATTATAGCTTATATTTCACTAGGTAACAATGGGTCCGAACTAATATTATTTATAATTTTTTTTACTCTTATTATTATTTTTAGATATGAAGAACTGTTATTATTTTTTAGTCACCGCCGTTCTTAGGCAGTATGATTTACGAGCAATGTTATGTTTTCTTGTAGTCAATAACATCTTGTTTCCTTTTCAAATTGTACTCCATCCATTGTTTTTGCCTTGTTGCATTTGTAGAAAAAACTTGTTTTTATTTTTTGTTTTGAAATTTCGATGCAACATTGATTATTGTTTTGTCGATAATATTTATTAGTATTTGTTGTAACGAAAGAAATAAGTAAAATGAAATGATAAATTAAGGGTATTATACAAATAGGATAAACAATTTTATCAAAAGTAATAAAATTTATTTTGGTATGGCAAATAATTTTAAAATAAGTAAAAAGGAACGGAGTGAATAATATTCAGATAAATTAAACAATCAATGATAAAGCAAATATGTCTACAGTCAATGATAAAGCAAATTCAGCTGAAATTAAAACTGTTGTAAAAATAATTGCACCAAATCCGTTTATGAAGGTTGAACCAGGATCTGCTGTTGTTGAAAATGACGCACTTACTCACAGTTTTCCATTTAGGCCATTAGATTAGATTACAACTTTGTGAGGTCTTGTGGCACAAATCCATCCAACGGCTGAAATTAAAACTATGGTAAAAATAACTGCACCAAATTCGTTTCCAAAGATTGAACCAAGATCTGTTGCTGTTGAAAATGACGCAGTTACTCACAGTTTTCCATTTAGGCCATTAGATTAGATTACAACTTTGTGAGGTCTTGTGGCACAAATCCATCCAACGGTTGAAATTAAAACTGTGGTAAAAATAACTACACCAAATCCATTCCGAAGTTTGAACCAGGATATGCTACTATTGAAAATGACGCAGTTACTCACAGTTTTCCATTTAGGCCATTAGATTAGATTACAACTTTGTGAAGTCTTGTGGCACAAAATCATCCAACGGCTGAAATTAAAACTGTGGTAAAAATAACTGCACCAAATCCGTTTCCATGAAGATTTCTTTTTTTCAATTTTTTTATTTTTTAGTTTATAAATGAAGGTTTCTTGTTTTCTATTAAGAATAGTATTTTCCATCTAAAACAATAAGCACAACATCACGAGCTTACGTTTAAAAGACTAAAACAGTGGTAGATAGTAACGAACGATCGAACTTGCAAAAACAAAAATGATTCAACTTCCTTGTAGGCTCTTCGTGTGAATTTTGTTTCTATGTGAGAATTAAAAAAAATGATTTTGGTTAATAATTTCTCTATTGCTTCTCTTTCTTTTTTGCTGTTGTAAAGTTACTTATAAGTAGTACTTCAATCTATGTGATACATGAAAAGTTGATTATCTCATTGACTAATAAATGTGGTAGTTGATCATGAAATGAAATAATAATTAGTGTTGAACATGAGTTAATGCTTTCAAAATACGATGACGACAACAACAACAAAACATTATCATACTAAGTGGAGTCGACTACATGGACCGAAATACGTCATATTGTTCTATCATAAACCATATTTACATCCAACTCATTAATCTATAAATCTTTCCTTATAGTTTCTCTTATAGTTTTTCTTGGTCTTCATATACCTCTTGTAATATGACTATCCTCTATTTGATCTACTCTTCTTACTATAAAATCTACAGGTTTTCTCTCTACATGTTCAAACCACCTAAACCTACTTTCAACAATATTTATACTATAGGTGCTACCCCAACTATCTCTACAATGTTGTCATTTCTAATCTTATCTTATCTAGTCTTACCACACATCCAACACAACATCCCCATCTCCACACACTTACTTTATTATCATGTTAGTTCTTAATCGTGCAATACTCTGTTCCATAAAACATCGCTGTTATAACAACTATCATATTTTTTTCACTTCAACTTAAACTGTACGTTTGTATCACAAAAAAACACGTGAGGCTCTTCTCCATTTCAACCATCCAACTTGAATACGGTTATTTACATATGCTTTTATTTTTTCGTCGTTTTGTACTATGAACCCAAGTTATTTAAACTGTGTGACTTGTATGATATGATCTACAACTTTCACCTCTAAGGTCGAACTACTTCACTTTTGTTGAAATTACATACATGTACTATGTCTTGCTTCTACTCAGACGAATGTCATATACTTCTAAGACTTGTCTCCAAGTCTCCAACATCCCATTCAATTCCTCCCTCGACTCTCCAATTAAGACTACATCATCTGTAAAAACCCATACATGTTCGTGTTTGTTGTTGGATATGTTTCGTAAGTACATCCAAAACTAATGTAAGAAGATTAGAAAAGAAAATTCCAAAAACTTTTGATCAGACTCTAAAAAGTTGTCTAAAAGGCTTAAGAATTTTTATATATAAGACATGAAATCATTTCTAAAAAAGGCAAAAAAAATTAAGAAATTTGCAACATTTTTTTGTCTCTAAAAAGTTGTCTAAAAGACTTAACAAACTTTATATATAAGAAGCTGATCATTTAAAAAAAGCAAAAATTTAGGAAGAAAAATTGCAATAACTTTCTGACTCTAAAAAGTTGTCTAAAAGACTTAGGGTGTGTTTGGTAAAAATAAGTTATAAGCTAGCTGATAGCTGAAAAACTAGCTTATAGTTGATGACTGATAGTTGATAGCTGAAAAAGTTGGCTTATTAAAATTAATGTGTTTGATAAAATTAGTTGTTGAAGTGACTGATAAATATAAAATGACATAAAAGTACATATCTATTTTATTTATTTATTTTTTATAAACAATTTTACTTAATATATTTATTTTAAATATTTTAATTAATTTCATCTTTAAAACGGTAAATGTGGTATATAAATTAAATTGTGGTTTTTGTGTAATTAAACTTTTTAACTTTGATATAATATATATTTTTTAAAAGAACTTTTATATAATGTATCTTTTTATTTTTTGAAAATTATATAGTTTTATTTGAAATTATAAATAATATATAAAATAATAGAATGTAAGAGGATCTATACATAAAAGGAAAAAAGAAAGTGATTGGTTGTTCACCAAACCGGAAAAGAAAAAAAAGTGACAGTTACTTTGATAACGTGGGTTTAGTGGTCATTTGTTTAAAAAATAATAAAATAAAAATAAAGGTTAAAAATGGAAGAAAATGTCAAAAGCTATAAGCTATAAGCTCAAAAGTTACTTGAAATAACATCTGAAAAAAAGCTATAACTAATGAAAAAAGCTTGTTACCAAACACATCTAGTTTTATCAAGCAAGCTTATAAGCTAATCCAAGAAGCTATAAGCTAGCTTATTTGTGTTACCAAACACAACCTTAAGAACTTTTATATATAAGATATGAGATCATTTTTTAAAAAATAAAAGCAAAAAATTAGGAAAATTGCAACAACTTTTTTGGCTCCAAAATTTGCTTAAGACAACTTAAGAACTTTTATATATAAGATATGAGATCATTTTCTAAAAAAATAAAGAAATAACAACAACTTGTTTGACTCCAAAAAGTTGTCTAAAAAACTTAAAAACTGTTATATATAAAATATATCTGCGATGATTACTTAAAAAAAAAATGTGATGATAGATTCATGTCTTGCGATGATAAAGTTCAAATTTTATCTTTGATGGAAATCAAAGGAATATCACAATTAGATGTCTTGGAAGTACTCTATAATTTTTTTAGGGGTGGAAGTACTATATATATTATAAAGTTCAATTTTTTTTCCAATTATTAAAATCTTTATAATGACTTTGAATTTATAATATAAAATTTTATTATCAAGCTCATATAAATTATCATGTTTGGATAATTTATAAGATGTTTATAATATGACTTTGAGTTTTTGTCAAAAAATGACGCAAATCTTTTAATATGTTGAGGATCACTATGAACAATTTCTTTTTAATACTTTTTCTAACCGTCACTCTATTATTGAATGACACAAGTCATTTAATATATATGTAGATGATTGTTATGAACACTCTTTTTTTAACATTTTTTCTATCACTCACTATCTTATTGGATGAAATTCAAGTAAGTGGTGAGACCCACGTGAGTTTCACTCAATAAGATAATGAATGTTAGAGAGAGTGTTCATAACATTTCTCTTAATACTCCCTCAAATCTCTATTACAAGAGAAAGTTCAATTTTTATGTTCATTGAGTAAATGATACATTTCTCTAAAGACTAGAGTAGGATGTATTAAAAATTTAAATCTCCCACAACATATAGCGAAATAAGGTTCGAATTATGTCTGGAAGATGCAATTCACTCTTCTACAAAGCAATACAAATTTTTTTTTTTTTTAAGCAAATGGGGTGCAGATGGATCTGCAGCACCCTAAGTAGATTCAAATAAAAAGAGAAAATTACAAAGCTGGGGGGACATAAAACCTAACCCAGTAAAAACAAACAAAACAGCCCAGCAGGGTGACAAATCACAACAGAACTTAATCCGAAACAAATTAGTATACACCACGCACAATCCAGCGCACCCGCGTACGAGCACGAAACTAAATTGCAAAAAAAAAGAGGCGCATAGTTCACCTGCATCAGACCAGTTCTTCAAAGCGGGGAGTGGATCCGACCGCCAACACGGTAATTACCAGATCCACATGCACCAACAATTTACTACAACAACTGCAGCAAATTAACTGCCATTTCTGGCATATTTCAGAACCGGAGTGGAAAACACAACCAGTTTCAGATGACCAACATACCCTTACGGGTTTTAATAGAACCACAAACCCTTTCGGGTTTTCGAATCGAACCAGACAGACGGCGGCAAGGCAAGCCACCGCCGTTGAGAGAACACCATCGATCTGAAGCAACACCATCGATCGACGAACAAACCCAAAGGGTTTTTGAGAAACAGGAACAGATCTGCATAAAACAGATCTAGGATGAAGGAAATTCTGGCAAAACCACAACCACCACAACACAAGGTCGCGGCGGTTTTGGATCAAAACAGAAAACCCAAGGACCCAATCGTGTAACAACACGATTTAACCAAAACGACGGCGAACGTCGCAACCGAGGCAACCACCCTTCACCGGCGGCGAGAGCTGAGAACAGAACCTTTGGATTTTGGGACGATGAGGTGGTGCCGTCGAGAACCGACGTGAGCACCACCATATGCCAGATCTACATCTTGATAAAAGGTGTTTGGATTTTAGGGTCGTGTAGAGAGGAAGACGGTGAGGTGGTGGTTTGGTTAGGTGAGAGATGAGAGGAAAAAGCTCAGTCCTCAAATGAAAACATTCTAATCAATCAAGCAATATAAATTCAATACATGCATTAATTGCCTAATATATTCCATTAGACAATAGCACCAATCTGAAAGTTTTTTTTTTTCTTTTTTGAGGGAAGCACCAATCTGAAAGTGAAAGGATCCAAACTAACTAAATTAAAGCTTTTATGATCCATACAACTTTGGTTCTTTTCTAACTTGTTTATAAGGAATTACTACAAACATTTGCGTTTCTTCTTGTGTATATATATTGTTTAATGTATTATGTCAATTATATAATATACATTAGTGGAAAACGGGACATTAACAAGTATTCATATCTGTTTTTCTATTGCACTGAATTGTTCATGTATATAATCACATCTTGTTATAAATTTTTAGCATATACTATACTCAAATAATTTTCATAAATAAATCAAAATAAGTTCCTTTATTGTTCATCTTTTTTTAATAAGATATTGTTCCAATTATCATCTAACTAATTTTTAAATCAAAGATTTAAATAATACTATAAAAAAGATAAATACACGAAAAAAATCGCCTCAAATTCTTTTCGATAAAAAAAAGTTTGATTAGAACATGCTAGTCCACTTTTGCCACACGGGGAAATCTTCAGATCGAAACTGAAATAAAACAAAAGTTGGGAAGGAGTCTTCAATTTTTTATTTTTGTAGAATTGGAAGGAGTCCTAAAATTGAAATGGATAAACAAAATGACAATATGGTTATCTATATTAGGTGTATCACAATTAAAATGTGAGTATATACATATAGAAATGAAATTAGTTGTAAATAAATGATAAAGTTTCACTTGAATATATATATATATATATATATATATATATATATATATATATTCCGTCAAGAAAGGTTCGTTCCTAAAGTTTTACGAGCCTTAGACATATTATGAGAAAATGATCCTTTATATAATACATCATAAAAAAATTTAGCTCAATGTTGTGATTTTATTAGCTCTTCATTTTGTTTTTTTCCGCTTTTCACTACGAAATAAATGTTTTTTAGGCAACATCTGAAAATAAATCAAATACTCCATAGACACCGAAACAAAATAAAATACCTAAGAAGTAGAGAACAATAGCACCTCCGAAGTAGACTGAAATTTTAGCACCTGAAAAATAGAGATTGAAATTTTAGCACCTAAAAATAATAACACCGAAAAGTAAAAGTATATCAACACATAATTAATTAAATTTTAAACTTTTGGATGGAAAATTCTCCAATTTTAAACTCATAATAACAATAATACATGATACAAAATTAGTGTTAGACTTTTTAGAGGAATCATATATACAAGAACTCCTTTGTATGCTAGAAGTACATCATTCCTCTTTTTATATGTTATAAGTATCTTTAACAAGTTCATTATGATGATCCAAAATCAATGTTAGACTGTTGTTAAAAGTGTACCTTCAATGGTGAATTTTAGCTCACTTAATAACTTATGTCAATAATTTTATCACACTTATGATAAGAAATTACCTCATTGAAATTGATGAGACCCATTAATTTTGACGGTTGATATCTCCGCTATGCTGGCACCCCAAAACATCGTATGTCAAATGCAGCTATTGATAAAAAAGAACAACAAAACAAAAAAAAAAGAGTGGGCCACATGATCCTAAATGTGTCTCACATCGGTTTCATGATCATGAATGCGTCTCGCATGATCTTGCATTATCAAATTCAATTCTGCAATCATTTCAATCAATTCAAGAAAGTTGACATCACTATATTGATATGATTTATTTATTTGGAACCTTTGAAAAACAAGATTAAGATTAATTTCTCTAGTAGGTCCATTTTCAACTAAAATATAATTTGTTTTGTTATGAAAATTATCCCAATTTCTTGGATAATAAATATCACCAATATTTTTAATATTAGTGAGGCACATTATTAGGAACAAATTGCCCAAAAAAAATGTCCCAATTTCTTCGATAATAAATTTTTTGGCACATTATTATGAACTATTTTTTTTTATAGAGAGGGTGTATATAGAAATCTTTGTTCTACAAGGGAGTATATATAGTCAATCGCGCAAAACACATTAACAGACTTCAGCCGAGCAATTCATCATGTCAATATTTGGGGCCTTTCAGTGAACTTTGCTATATATACCCCCCATAAACCAAATATTTCTATATACACCCCCTCCATTAATTTTTTTTGGCCCCCTACCGGCATGGGCCCTAGGTTGTCGCACCCCTGGCCTATGCCTAGGGCCGGTCCTGTATGTATGTATACACAAAGGTGAGTCAAGATCCTCTACATTTATTTCATTTGGAGATATAAAGACACAAAAAAGTTTAAAAAACAATCAAATAATTAATGATAGTGGGATCCATTTGATGGTAAATCCCATTACCTATTTTTTGTATCTATATCTTTTTAAATGACATACTCCATTTATTTTGAGAAATGGTGAGGATCTTAACCCAAGGATCTTAACCCACAAAGGTGGTATTTTACTATTTTCTATGCTTTAAAAAAAAAAGAACTTAAAACTTCTATGCTAATCAATACAGGTTTACTTTACAAAGGTACTAGTATTTCCTTTTTTCTTTTATTACTTGCATTACCATAAATAATAAAGTGATTTATTTTGACTGGTTAGTGACCGTTCATATTTGTCCTCGTGCAGAAGCACTTGGAAGCTTGAATTGACTTCAAACAAAGCAAACCAGATGGAAATAAGTCAAGCGTCAAGATGATGATAACGTGAACTCATTCATCATTGTAAAATTGCATGTAATCTCAATCTAAACTGTGACAAATATTTTTGCTTCCACGGTAACGTGACCATTTTTTTCTTCCATGATTGCATATCTCAATCTAAAATGTGATTCTCTCCAATATCGAGGACCGCACTGCAACTGAAATTTAAAACCTTGATCTTAACATTTGCAACGAGTATATTTGGGACACTCTTTAAAAAATTTAAATTAAGAAATTATTTTTAAAAAAATTAAATACTTTGATTTTTAATGCATTAAAAATACAAATTTTTATAAAAACTTACCATTTAATTTTCTTAAAGGTGTGACGCATTCCTTAGCATTTCCATGACATATAAGTCATGAACGCCAAAACAGTCTATTATCACGCAAATGTTTATCTTGCATAAGTTTTGGGTACCCAATATAGAATGGAACCGAAAATTTTGGATGATGATACACAATAAGAATAAGGAAAAACTAAAAAAAAAAGAATATCCATAACTTTTTTTTTTTACAAAGAATATCCATAAAGTGTAACAAATGAGGAAGTTACATGTCATTGTTCCGAAGGTTTAAAGTTTCTTAAATTTAAGCAAGAACAACACCTCAAGACCTGATAACTAAATCTTGACACTGCTGATCAATCATTTTGAGGAGGGAATAACTTATCATCCACTGTTCTTTCTTATAAGAATACAGAAAACAGCAAATAAGAATAACAATTAGGAGTTTAGGACTAGCAAAAATGTAATGCAATAATAAATGAAGAACCTCTATTGCCAGTAAAATTTGTTCAGTTGTCCAACCCTAAATCTACAAACACTAAATTAAAACTGCCATTACAAAAAAATCGTGCAACGTTAGTAAAAGTTTAGTATCCAACGAATTTGCTTCTTCGATTATGCAACCAACCAAATGCAGCTGAAAAAACTAGTTTACCTATTACAATTCAATCCACACACTTTGAGGAATGGGTAAAGATGAAGGATCATACACAATTTCAGCTTTGAGTAAGAAAATCAATCACGCAGATGAAATCATCATCATAAATATAAAAGAGAATTGAAAGATTACTACTATATACCATAAATCCAAATCAACCATCCTCCCAAAGAAACAAACATATATAGACATATTGCAGAATTAAATGTTATTAAAATGAGGGAGAGGACCCAGTAGTTTATTGTTTATTATTGAAGAATAATTTGCCTCCCCTGCCCTTGTGACTTAACAAACTAGCCTTGGATACAAAGCTACTTGTCAAAAGTATCGATCCAGCTCTCACCTTTATCCCTTTCAGTATCAATGGGTACTGTCACCTTATAAATTTCCTTAAGAGACCGATATTTCTTCTTCCTCTTCTTTGGTCCAAAAATCTCATTGATCACCTTCTTATTATTGGCTCTTTGATCAACCTCTTCGCATGAGATTCTCTTCCCCTTCCCACTCTTAACATCATTGTTGTTATTGATGTTGTTGTATTCGTTATTGAGTTGCATAAGCCTTTGAGCCGCAACCAAAACTTCAGCAGACACATCATCATTCTTCTGGGTTACATTTTGTGCTTTATCATCTGCCATTGCGTTCAAGAGAGATTTCATCAGCTTGCGTTAACGTGTGCTTCCTAAAGTTTATCTTTGATGTTGAGCGCGTATTTTTTGAGCGCGTGTGATGAAGGAGTTTGATTTATGTGAGAAAGAGAGGGAAAGAAAGAAAAAGAAAATGGATAAAAAGTAGGTCCTCACCCCGCAACAGAAGCCGTAAAGTTAGTTAATTTATTTAGAAGTTTTTTTGACGGTGATATATATATATATATATATATATATATATATATATATATATATATATATATTCAAACTAACAAGTGTCATTTGTCCTAAGACACTTGTTAACGATTCAAAAAAGGAAATAATTTATATATTTTAGGTGGAAAAAGTTTATTTTTAAAGTTTGAATGTGTTGAATACAAGTGCCCTTAGGGTTTCTTTACATAAATCAAGAAATTATTTTGATTAATAACTAAATTTCAATTTCTTAAAAAATAAAGAAGTAAATTTCAAGTATATTTATTGTCATTTGTCCTTGTGTATGATCCTTCTTTTTAAATCGCTTTGATTAATTATATTAAAAATATGTTTTTAAAGAACTTTGATTATGAATGAATCTTTTGCAATAAAAATTACATGAAAAAAGACATTTAAATAATTAAAAAGACACAATTTTATTAATTCGTGCATGAAAGTATAAATCTTAAGACCGGCTCTGAATACAAGACCTTCTCTCGAGAGACAATAAGGTGGCCAGTATGATTGACCAATATTATGGTAGGGAATCTATCTTATTTACTAGGTAACACTTTGAGGAATAGGTAAAGATGAAGGATCATTCACAAGGCAAAGAACAATCTACCAAAGAGAGGACCCCGTGAGTCAAAGCCATTGTTGATGGCATCCGCGACTCCAATGATGCTACTTAAAATACAATTATACTGACAATTTTGAATTGGATATACATCTAAGTTGTCTTCCATTAATTTTTATCATAACATAACAAAGTTCTAGAGTTAGATCTATACCATCACCAATTTCAGCTTTGAGTAAGAAAATCAATCACGCGGATGAATCATAAATATAAAAGAGAATTGAAAGATTACTACTAGATACCATAAATCCAAATCAACCATCCTCCCAAAGAAACAAACATATATAGAGACATATTGCAAAATTAAATGCTATTAAAATGTAGGAGAGGACCAGTAGTTTATTATTTATTATTGAAGAATAATTTCCATCCCCTACCCTCGCGGTATAATAAACTAGCCTCAGATACAAAGCTACTTGTCAAAAGGATCGATCCAGCTCTCAATGGGTACTGTCACCTTATAGATCTCCTTAAGAGACCGAAATTTCTTCATCTTCTTTCGTCCAAAAATCTCATTGACCTCCTTATTATTGGCCCTTTGATCAACCTCTTCGCATGAGATTCTCTTCCCCTTCCCACTCTTAACATCATTGTTGTTATTGATGTGGTTGTATTCATTATTGAGCTGCATAAGCCTTTGAGCCGCAACCAAAACTTCAGCAGACACATCATCATTCTTCTGTGTTATATTTTGTGCTTTATCATCTGCCATTGAATTCAAAAGAGATTTCATCAACTTGCGTTAACGTGTGCTTCTTGAAGTTTATCTTTGATGTTGCGCGCATATTTTCTGAGCGCGTGTGATGAAGGAGTTTGATTTATGTGAGAAAGAGAGGGAAAGAAAGAAAAAGAAAATGGATAAAAAGTAGGTCCTCACCCCACGACATAAACCGTAAAGTTAGTTAATTTATTTTAAAATTTTTTTGACGGTGATATATATATATATATATATATATATATATATATATATATATATATATATATATAATATGCTCATGCTAACAAGTGTAATTTGTTCTAAGAACACTTAATAACGATTAAAAAAAGAAAATAATTTATAAATTTTATGTCAAAAAAGTTTATTTTTAAAGTTTCAATGTGTTCAATACAAGCGCTCTTAGGGTTACTTTGCATAAATCAAGAAATGATTTTGATTAATAAGTAAATTTCAATTTCTAAAAAAAAAATTCAAATATATTATTACCATTTATCCGTTTATTCACCTAATTGAAAAAAGTAGTCAATGCAACCTTAAAATGGATAAATAAAAACAAATTGTTTTCTTCTAAAATCAACATTTATAAAAGGAAAAGAATCCGATCCATTTTACTTGTTGGAATTTTAGAAAAATATTTTCTCATTTAATAATCCTTTTAAAAAATAAGCTCCACCAAACGAAAAAATTGTTTAGTAGAATATGAGTTTGATTTCTGAGTAAAACAATTTTTGGATAGATTTTACTGACTTGCCGACCAAACTCTGGATTACCAGAACCCATTTTTCCCTAAGAACCGGAGAGATACACCAATTATAAAATAAAACTGATGAACCATTTTATTTTTTTTACGCAGACCATTTTTATGTAAAATTGGCTTATAAATTAAAATAATATCCTATAATTTATTTAATTACATGTTTACATGTATACTATACAACAAACAAAATAACACATTAATCAGGTGTTCTTCAAAACCAATACGTCATTGTCGTTGGGCGTTTCATAGTTTCTTTTTTATTTTTCAACTTATTTATTATGTAGTTAATGTTGTCCATTGATTCTCTTTAAATCATATCTGGTCGGCTAAATAACCAAATTGGATCTTCTATAACCGATTGTATGGTGCTTCCAGTTGTAGACAGATAGATTATAAAGAGAAGATAAGAGTTTGTTTGTTTTGTGAAGAAACGCAAGACTTATAGAAATAAAGAATTGTTGGTCGAAAAATCTCTTATTTATATTTGTACATTTTTTTCGTTTTAAAAAAAGTTTGTAGATATATCTATACGGTTATATAGATGAAAAAATATTGGTGGACACTCCTGCCACCCACCCCATACATCTCTCTGTTGTTTTTACCCCTCTCTCCCCTTGCTTTGTTTATTAGAGGATGGAAATATGGGATCCATCTAAGATGCTTAAATATTATCACCTCATATGGATTTGTATAATAGTGGCATACAAAATTCATGTCAGGAATGTATACTTTTTGGAGGGTGTTTAGTAAGCTGTTATGTACGTGGTTACTGACTAGTGTGCAATACACTTGTGGCTATGGCGACCCTCTTTCTCCCTCTGAATACTTTCTTTTTTGTTTTTTCTCTTCTTTTTGTGTTATAATTCCTCCAAGCTCACCTTAGAGCATCTCCAACGCTGTTCTATGCTCTGTTCTTGAGGCCACAAGAACTTGTTTTTATGTTCTATCCCATTGGAGTGGAATGACATGGAAGCCAGTTGGAGAACCGTTCTCCGTGGAGAACACGGGAGAACACTGTTTTCTGCAATAACTTGTTAGAAAAAGAAGAAAACAGGAGAGAGGGGAAGTAGGGTGAGGCTGGGAAGGAAAACCGTGTGGGACCCATTTAGAATAAATTAAGAACAAACATTGTATTTTTGTATTGGAGTAAAACTACATGGCTGTTATTGAATCCCCATGTGGCAATGATGGACCCACCAAAATGCTTGAAGAACACAAATCATGTTCTAGCATTGTAGATGCTCTTAACTCCCTCTCGTCCATTTATCAACCTCCATCTCGTTTTTCTTCCATTTTCGGTAAAGAAATGGTCGCAAATGTTGATCTTGTTGGCAGGGTTACTAATGCAAATTTTTCCTATATTATTGGTAAGATCAATTTGATGATGACTAGTTGGAAAGGTAGGCTTTTAAGCAGTCCAATGACTTTGGCTAAATTGGTTCTTAGTTCTATGTCGATCTATACTATGCAAAACCTTTGGTTGTTAGAGAGTATATGCAACAAGATTGAGTCTAGTATTAGAAAATTTATTTAGGGGTGCTAATACTATTACCCAATCTCCTCAAAGAGGAGGCATAATTGGTACTATAAGAGATACGTCCGTGAAGGTGGCTATGCTAGGAAAATATGTGTGGGAACTTATTCATAATCCTGATAAGCTATGGGTCCAACTACTCACGAGGAAATATATTAATGAATCTCACATCCTTTAGGCAATGGATGGTAATGGAGACTCATATTCTAGGAGTTTTATTGTTAACGTGGAAATTATTCTTAGTCTAGGACTAGGATTCATTAATTATGTGTGTGGGAGAGGTGATATCTCCATTTCGTATGATAAATGGCTTCGTCATGGTTGTCTTTGGGAACAAATTTCTTATGTTGCTTAAAACTTATCAGGAGGGTGTAGAATTTTGATCAAATATCCAAGCCTCTTCTTTATGATGTTAAAATGGAGATGGAGAGTGTTTTCACTAGTGATGAATCTGATGACATCGTTGTGTGGGATCCATCTAATTCGGGTACCAATAACACTGAATCGGCATATTATTGGCAAACCCTTTTACCATGACCTGATCCAAAGGAGGTTATGAGTTGGTCGTGGATTAAGTGCACATTATACATCGTTGGATTCTTCTTGTTATAGATGTGGCGCTTCATCGGAAACTATTTTACATTTGTTGTGTGATATTCTAAAGGCTAGGCAGGTTTGGCACAATCAGGTTTGATTTCCATAGTGGTCTTTATGAAGATGATCTTCATTTATTGTTTAAGATTTATGCAACCGTCTAAAAAAAGTTCTCTCTTGCTCATTGGATGTTGGTTTGTTTAGAAATTTATAAATGATGAAGCTTTCTTCGACATTAGTCACTCCTTCAAGTATAGTCTTAACCAAATCTACTCTTTCTATAATTCCATCAAAGTTTTTGGTGGCCCTATTTCTATCCCTTCTCCTAGGTTGGTTTTTTTTTTTTTTTTTAAAGGCTAGGTTGGTTTCTTAGCACCCTCTCCCGATAATGTGATGAAAGTTATTGTTGATGGTATATCTAAATATAACCCTGGCATATCAGTCTTTGGGGGTCATTTCAGAAACTCGATTAGTGGTTCGATTTCTGGTTTTGCAGGGAGTTGTGGTCATATTACTAATATTAATGATGAACATCGCGCTATTTTTTATGGGTTGTAGATCACTTGGGATCTTGGTTTTAGAGACATCATTTGTGAGTCAAATTCTCAAACTCTATTGACATTTATCAAGGACGGTGTTCTACATACTCATCCTTACTCTCTTCTTATTGATAAGATTCGTACTTTTATGCTAAGAGATTGGGATATTGTGTTGGTTCATACTTTAGGTGAAGGAAACTCTTCAGTTGATTGGATCGCTAAGTTGGGTGCTTCACTTTCTCATTAACTTTGAATTATCCTAAGTTGTTCGTCTTCTTTATCAAGTTGTTGTTTAGATGATATTCGGGCTGTTTGTAGTTTTTTTTTTCTTGTTGCTTTTTATTTCCCATTGATAAAAAACAATAAAAATAAAAACAAAAACACTTGATTTTCCCAAAAGCCAACGTAGAACTTAGAAGTTGGTCTCGTACCATTGTTGTTCATGGATTGCTGAGTTGTTCGACAGTTGTGTATTGTTGACAAAGGATCATTAGCTAAATTCCAATCATCCACCAAGTGGACAACACAATCCATTACCTGAGCAACAATTTCTGCTACATCTTGCCAAAGTTTAAGGTTTCAATGCTTCCATAAACTCCAAAAAAGAGCAGCAAAACGTTGAAACTTGTTGCGTGGAGGATCTTGCATAAGCTTACAAATGGCTTCGGTTGATGACCCTGTATGGAGACGCGAATGGTGCACCGCGTTCCAGATGCCACTTCGATGTCAGACCTGCACAACAAAATAACAATAAAAAAAATACAGGGGTGAGGTCTTCGAACGGGTCGTTGCAAGTAACACAAGATAGTGGCCATTGCACTCCATTATCTTGAAGTCCAACTCGGGTAGGCAAGCATCCTCTACACATACGCCAAATTAAACTCTTGATCTTTGGTGGAACTTTCAGTCACCAAATACCAGACCAATACCCAGGCCCTTGAAGATGGGAGGTGTCAATCAATACATAAGCGATAAGCACGTTTGACCGAGTACATCCCATTTTTCTCTGCTTTCCAAATCAACATGTCTTCCACCACTTGCTTAACTAATGGAGTTTCCAAAATTAATGCAGCAATATCATGACTAAACTTGTTGAACGACTTCTTGGTTCCAAGTTTTCGGTGAATTGTTAATTAAACTGCTCACTGAAAAACCATTCACATAATGGCCCCCCAAAATTGTATCATCAAATCGTTCACCGTTCACTAACCATAGTTCATTGACAATGGAAATAGAATTACCTGTTTCGATGCACCAATGAGCCCCTCCTCTAATAATGAATCACACCTTAAAAGTGTTGTGCCTCACATAGCTTGGGTTTGACCCAAATTAGCAGTTATGTAGTTCCGATTTGGAAAGTATTGAGCCTTGAAAATCCGAGAAACAAGATAGTTAGGCTCAGTTTGAAGCTTCCACCCTTGTTTACCTAACATCGCCAGATTAAAAGCATACAAGTCTTTGAATCTCATCCCTCCGTGGTTTTTATGCATAGATAACTTCTCCAAAGATAACCAGTGGATTCCTCAATTATTGGCTCCACCATGTCCCCATCAAAAAGAATTCATCATTTTCTCTATAGTAGAAATAAGAGAAGTGGGTAACTGAAAAGTAATCATAACATATGTTGGTATAGCCAACAATACTGATTTGATCATAACCTCTCTTCTGGCCTTGGAAAGACATCTGCTACTCCACGAGTTAATCTTTTGCCAAACATAGTCTTTGATGTAGGAGAACATAGTTGTACGGTCTCTTTCGACCATCAATGGTAAACCTATATATTTACCGATACCTGAAGCGGCCCAGACTCCCATAATGCAAGTAATTGATGTTTGAAAGAATCAGTAACATTTCGGCTATAAAAAAGATTTCAGATTTAGGTAAGCTGGTGGCTTCCCAAGACGCGTCTTCATACATTGTAAGAATGTTTTGCATAACCCGAGTCTGATTCTCATCCGCTTTGAAGAAAAGAAAACAGTCGTCAGCAAACAATAGATGAGATACTGGTGGGGCACCCCTACAAATGCAAGACCTCTTAGATCACCTCTCCCTTCAGCACGCCGAATCAAAGAGGAAAGGTCTTCCGCAACAATGATACTCAAATTTAATATTATGTTCAATTGTACGATCAATATTTTTATATGTTATATTTATAATGAGGGTCTTACTAACAAGTGCCCTTAGGTAATCAAAAGAGAAAATAATTTATAAGTGGTATGTAGAAAAATTTCTTTTTTAAAGTTTCAATGGATTGAATACTCCATTTTCAAGATAATGTTTCTTCTTTAGACTTCATAAGAAGTATCATTAAGACACTTGTTAGCATTTTTCTTATAATGATAGTCGATACATCGGTATTATAGAGTTTCTTTCAAAAAAATCAATATTTATAAAGTTAAATTGGTATAAAAAAAAATCATTCATGGTTTCTTCTTAGTTCATGTAAAATCATTCAAATATCCAAGTGTTAGTTCATGTAAAATCATTCAAATATCCAAGTAAGACATGAATAATAGGACAAAAAGAGACATTTATGGTTTGCTCTTATTATAACAATAAATAATACATAAGTTTTAACTGTCGAGGTCCAGTGTGCAGTGCTTAAACAATTTTGTTTTATGACAATACTAATTAATGTTTTTGAGTTGAAAAAAGTAACCGACTAAACTTTGCGATGACCGATATTAGATTAAATATTTAGAACATCCAGGTGTTTGACACCAATTTATTTAGCGTTATCAATTTATGATGCTACCTTTGTTCGTAAATATTTTAAGAGATGTGTTATTTGAACAACAATTTGTATGACAACTTTTAAAACAATCATAAATTTAGAAAGAGAAGTAGGTATTGACATGGAAAACAAAACAATGGAGATAGAAAGTAAAAACATAATGTGAGTATGAAAGAGAAAATTGTCGCAAAATAGTTGTACAAATATCATTTCTCATATTTTAGTCGAAAGTATGAGAAATTTTATTTGTTATATTACTACATAAACTCGTTGGATATTATTGTTATATTTAACACAAATTTATCAAATATATATATAAGAAAACAAATGCCTACCAAACTTACAAAACTGCCCTTCCACTTTTAATTTGTACAGTTCAAATTTTTTCCCACTTAAGGGTACAAATGTCTGATTTGTAACTGTTCATGCCTTAGAATTGCTCCATATATTTGTCCCGTTTTTTCCGATACTGCCCTCCAATCCATTGCAAAAGTTTTACAACCAAAAAGGGTATTTCAGACATAACAATCAAAATATAATTTAAAATTCCCGCAACAGTATTATTACACTCTATTATCCAGGTTTATAGCACCATGCAGGCTATTATCCAGCCAACAAGTCATCTCAGACTTACACTCTCCCTCCTTCCTTTTTTTTTCTCAAACAAATCATTTCTCCCCCTTGGTTTACACTCTCCCTCCTTGCTTTATCCTCAAACGCCACCGCTCACTCTCTTTCTCAGGTTCGTTTTCATCATTGTTTTTGTGTTAAAAATGTTCATTTTTTCGATTGCATGTTGTGTTTAGTTGAATCTGTTGATCAAAGATTTTCTGGATCTAAGACTACATTTGTTTTCCGAATGCATGTTGTGTTTGATTTCAATCGGGTTGTTTTGAATGTATATAGTAAGGGATGTTTTTTTTCTGAATTTTTTGTGATTTTGTGGATATATACGATATATTTTCAGATTTTCTGGTGAGTGTGTTTTTTGTTGCTTGATTTATTTAGGTTTTTTTAAAAAAATGTTTCAATATATAGATATGGTTATTTTTTGGAATTTTGTGGTGTAAATTTTGATGATTTTTTTTCTGATTTTGTAGATATATACGGTATATTTTAGATTTTTGGGTGAAACCATTTGTTTTTGTTTGCTTTATTTAAGTTTTTTTTTAAAAAATGTTTGAATGTATATATATGGTTATTTTTTGGGATTTTGTGGTATAAATTTTATGAATTTTTTGTGATTTTGTGGATATATACGGTATATTTCAGATTTTTTGGTGAAACTATTTTTTTATTTATTTATTTAGTTATTTTTTGAAAAAATATTTCAATATATATATATATATATGGTTTTATGGGATTTTGTGGTATAAACTTTGTTATTTAGTTTTGTTCTGCAAAGAACTTACAATATATACCATCTTTTTGGGATTTTTTTTGTGAAAGTAAGTTATATTTGATTACCATGCTGGAACATTTTTGTATAGTAGATTCATTACATGTTTGCTGCCTCATTTGAGCCTATTTTTGCATATCTTGACCTCATTGTGTTAATATATATTGTGTTATTTTTCATTATAATCATCTATGTAACTCATTTATTGCTTCACATCTTTCCTCTCTCCATCTTTCTAACTCTCTCAATCTGATCATTCATTTTTATTGCTGTATTCATATTTCTCAAGAACATCTTTTTTGTGATTTTTTTCTTCAAACTCATACAAACATGGTGACTTTTCTTTCTTCAAATGATAGTGTTGCTAACTTCTTTATCCTTGGTAGGAACACACCAGTAAGCTTATGATTAATACACGGGAATTAAGAAGATTGATGAAACCAAAGATATATGGACACATGCTTTAAAATGTCTTTTTTTTTTAAACTGTTTATTCGTGTTTTCTCTATACTTATCTCTTTTGATTGTACAGACTATGCTTATGAAGTAAAAAAGATTTATGTTTGTTTGGTTATTTTTACTTATGATTCATGTTTGATTTGTTTTTGGGAAAGGAGTATTTTTGCTGATGTTTGTAGGTCTTTTGTAGTTTTAACATGGAAGATCATGTTGAAGTCGCTCGTGGTTTTGATGATGTTAAGAAGATTGATGAAACCAAAGATATATGGACACTTGCTGTGAGAATTGTTGATATTTGGTCAGTTATTAGCAAATACAGAAGTGAACATTTGGAGATGATTGTTATGAATTCCCAGGTATTTTGTTAATCACACAATATAATCTTTGTTTAACTTTAACAACCCCGTTGTGACAGATGGTTCAAAATTTTCAGGGTGACATGATTCAAGTTACCGTCCCTAAAGAATTCGTATCAGAATTTAAAAATATGTTGTTGTTGAATAAAACTTATGAAATGGAGAACTTTAAGGTTAACAAAAATGACCTGGTAGTCAAAGCATGTCTTCATGCATTCAGGCTCACAGTTACAGGCGCCACGGTAATTACGTCGCAAGACTTTCCTGACATTCCTATCTCAAATTTCCGCTTCAAGGACTTTGGTGAATTGTTGGCTGGTAAATACAGGCCAGATTTGTTGGTTGGTAAGTGTTTTGTTTTTACTATTATCAAAGTTTAGATTCATTGGCTGGGAATTTGAAATCATTGTTGTGTTTTTAAATGCCAAAAAGATGTGATTGGAGCCTTTCAAGAGGTCACAAATACAAACAGGAGTGGTGGGAGATTAAGGGCCATTACTTTTACTCTTAAAGATGCCAGGTAATGCTGTTCTGAATGAATTGGAGTTGATACGAAGTTAAGGTTTTAAGATATTTCTGAAATTTTATGCTTTGTTAAATGTAGTGAAAATGTTGTTCATTGCTGCCTGTGGGATGATCATGCAAAACAATGTAGTGATGCTTTCTCAAAGTTTGATGGACGTGAACCAGTTATTGTTATTGTCAAGCATGCAAGGATTAAACCTGAACAAGGTATTCTTTCAGGGCATATCAAACATGTATAGCACAAATATCAAAATAATTTGATATTAATGACTGATTTTGAAATGCATTGTTTTAGGGAATTATCCACTTTGCTTCACTAATACTTGGGATGGCACTCAAGTTTTGGTCAATCCTGATTTACCTGAAATTGCTGAGTTCAAAAGCAGGTAAGTGATCTGACATTTTTGTATCTTTAATTAAAACATTTATTGGACAAGTTATAATTTATGTTTGTTTATTTTTTGACAAAGATTCGAGGCTCTTCCATCTCATGCTATTGTTGAAAGTCAGAGTCTTTCCCAGTTCAGTCAGAGCTCTCAGTTTTCACAAAATCCTGATATCATGTCTAGAGCCACATTCCTGTCGCTTTCTGAGATAAACAGTTTGCAACATGTAAGTCCGCTCTATTATGTTGCTTAAGTGTTTTACAATACACACTTTCTCACCATATACAAATTAGTATTAATGTATTTGTGATTTATTCGCAGGAAACTGTTTGTGTCACGGTCGCAGAAATCACAAAGTTGAATGCCACCAGACATGGATGGACGTATGATGGATGTAACCATTGCACCAAGGTTGTTAAGATGTTTGATGGAAAGTTCAAATGTAATAATGAACATGTCAATGAAAAGCCTCTGCCAAGGTTTAAACTACTATACCATTCATCAAATTATGATCAATCCGACCTAATGAGATACAAGTTTAGTTAATGTTCATGATTTCAAAGATTTTAATGAAATTTTGATTATCAAATATATATATAAGAAAACAAATGCCTACCAAACTTACAAAACTGCCCTTCCACTTTTAATTTGTACAGTTCAAATTTTTTCCCACTTAAGGGTACAAATGTCTGATTTGTAACTGTTCATGCCTTAGAATTGCTCCATATATTTGTCCCGTTTTTTCCGATACTGCCCTCCAATCCATTGCAAAAGTTTTACAACCAAAAAGGGTATTTCAGACATAACAATCAAAATATAATTTAAAATTCCCGCAACAGTATTATTACACTCTATTATCCAGGTTTATAGCACCATGCAGGCTATTATCCAGCCAACAAGTCATCTCAGACTTACACTCTCCCTCCTTCCTTTTTTTTTTCTCAAACAAATCATTTCTCCCCCTTGGTTTACACTCTCCCTCCTTGCTTTATCCTCAAACGCCACCGCTCACTCTCTTTCTCAGGTTCGTTTTCATCATTGTTTTTGTGTTAAAAATGTTCATTTTTTTCGATTGCATGTTGTGTTTAGTTGAATCTGTTGATCAAAGATTTTCTGGATCTAAGACTACATTTGTTTTCCGAATGCATGTTGTGTTTGATTTCAATCGGGTTGTTTTGAATGTATATAGTAAGGGATGTTTTTTTTCTGAATTTTTTGTGATTTTGTGGATATATACGATATATTTCCAGATTTTCTGGTGAGTGTGTTTTTTGTTGCTTGATTTATTTAGGTTTTTTTAAAAAAATGTTTCAATATATAGATATGGTTATTTTTTGGAATTTTGTGGTGTAAATTTTGATGATTTTTTTTCTGATTTTGTAGATATATACGGTATATTTTAGATTTTTGGGTGAAACCATTTGTTTTTGTTTGCTTTATTTAAGTTTTTTTTTTAAAAATGTTTGAATGTATATATATGGTTATTTTTTGGGATTTTGTGGTATAAATTTTATGAATTTTTTGTGATTTTGTGGATATATACGGTATATTTCAGATTTTTTGGTGAAACTATTTTTTTATTTATTTATTTAGTTATTTTTTGAAAAAATATTTCAATATATATATATATATGGTTTTATGGGATTTTGTGGTATAAACTTTGTTATTTAGTTTTGTTCTGCAAAGAACTTACAATATATACCATCTTTTTGGGATTTTTTTGTGAAAGTAAGTTATATTTGATTACCATGCTGGAACATTTTTGTATAGTAGATTCATTACATGTTTGCTGCCTCATTTGAGCCTATTTTTGCATATCTTGACCTCATTGTGTTAATATATATTGTGTTATTTTTCATTATAATCATCTCTGTAACTCATTTATTGCTTCACATCTTTCCTCTCTCCATCTTTCTAACTCTCTCAATCTGATCATTCATTTTTATTGCTGTATTCATATTTCTCAAGAACATCTTTTTTGTGATTTTTTTCTTCAAACTCATACAAACATGGTGACTTTTCTTTCTTCAAATGATAGTGTTGCTAACTTCTTTATCCTTGGTAGGAACACACCAGTAAGCTTATGATTAATACACGGGAATTAAGAAGATTGATGAAACCAAAGATATATGGACACATGCTTTAAAATGTCTTTTTTTTTAAACTGTTTATTCGTGTTTTCTCTATACTTATCTCTTTTGATTGTACAGACTATGCTTATGAAGTAAAAAGATTTATGTTTGTTTGGTTATTTTTACTTATGATTCATGTTTGATTTGTTTTTGGGAAAGGAGTATTTTTGCTGATGTTTGTAGGTCTTTTGTAGTTTTAACATGGAAGATCATGTTGAAGTCGCTCGTGGTTTTGATGATGTTAAGAAGATTGATGAAACCAAAGATATATGGACACTTGCTGTGAGAATTGTTGATATTTGGTCAGTTATTAGCAAATACAGAAGTGAACATTTGGAGATGATTGTTATGAATTCCCAGGTATTTTGTTAATCACACAATATAATCTTTGTTTAACTTTAACAACCCCGTTGTGACAGATGGTTCAAAATTTTCAGGGTGACATGATTCAAGTTACCGTCCCTAAAGAATTCGTATCAGAATTTAAAAATATGTTGTTGTTGAATAAAACTTATGAAATGGAGAACTTTAAGGTTAACAAAAATGACCTGGTAGTCAAAGCATGTCTTCATGCATTCAGACTCACAGTTACAGGCGCCACGGTAATTACGTCGCAAGACTTTCCTGACATTCCTATCTCAAATTTCCGCTTCAAGGACTTTGGTGAATTGTTGGCTGGTAAATACAGGCCAGATTTGTTGGTTGGTAAGTGTTTTGTTTTTACTATTATCAAAGTTTAGATTCATTGGCTGGGAATTTGAAATCATTGTTGTGTTTTTAAATGCCAAAAAGATGTGATTGGAGCCTTTCAAGAGGTCACAAATACAAACAGGAGTGGTGGGAGATTAAGGGCCATTACTTTTACTCTTAAAGATGCCAGGTAATGCTGTTCTGAATGAATTGGAGTTGATACGAAGTTAAGGTTTTAAGATATTTCTGAAATTTTATGCTTTGTTAAATGTAGTGAAAATGTTGTTCATTGCTGCCTGTGGGATGATCATGCAAAACAATGTAGTGATGCTTTCTCAAAGTTTGATGGACGTGAACCAGTTATTGTTATTGTCAAGCATGCAAGGATTAAACCTGAACAAGGTATTCTTTCAGGGCATATCAAACATGTATAGCACAAATATCAAAATAATTTGATATTAATGACTGATTTTGAAATGCATTGTTTTAGGGAATTATCCACTTTGCTTCACTAATACTTGGGATGGCACTCAAGTTTTGGTCAATCCTGATTTACCTGAAATTGCTGAGTTCAAAAGCAGGTAAGTGATCTGACATTTTTGTATCTTTAATTAAAACATTTATTGGACAAGTTATAATTTATGTTTGTTTATTTTTTGACAAAGATTCGAGGCTCTTCCATCTCATGCTATTGTTGAAAGTCAGAGTCTTTCCCAGTTCAGTCAGAGCTCTCAGTTTTCACAAAATCCTGATATCATGTCTAGAGCCACATTCCTGTCGCTTTCTGAGATAAACAGTTTGCAACATGTAAGTCCGCTCTATTATGTTGCTTAAGTGTTTTACAATACACACTTTCTCACCATATACAAATTAGTATTAATGTATTTGTGATTTATTCGCAGGAAACTGTTTGTGTCACGGTCGCAGAAATCACAAAGTTGAATGCCACCAGACATGGATGGACGTATGATGGATGTAACCATTGCACCAAGGTTGTTAAGATGTTTGATGGAAAGTTCAAATGTAATAATGAACATGTCAATGAAAAGCCTCTGCCAAGGTTTAAACTACTATACCATTCATCAAATTATGATCAATCCGACCTAATGAGATACAAGTTTAGTTAATGTTCATGATTTCAAAGATTTTAATGAAATTTTGATTATTTATAGATACAAAGTTGAAGTGCAAGTTGTTCATAAGTCTGAGAAAGCAAGATTCCTGATATGGGATAATGATTGTGCTTCCATCCTTAAGATTTTTGCAACAGAATTGAGAGAACAGATGATTAAGGTATGTGATGAACCATATTGATTGTTGCTCACATTTTCTAATTAGTAATAATAACAGCCTCTGTAACAAAGATCACCTTAACTCCTTTAATGTAGGTTGGCCACACCAATCCAAGAACATACCCTAAAGTTCTGGATAATTTGTTGTCCAAGAAAAAGGTTTTTAAGGTGAAAGCACTGCCAGGATCTAACCCATGCTCTGTAATCCAAATCAGTGATAGTCAACAACTGGTGGCTAATCTCGAAAAACAATTCGGATTGGAAGAGGTACTTTCAATTTATATCATCTTATCATTCATTTTATATTATAACTAAAATTCTTATAGTCATAGATACTCCCAAATGCAGACTTCTTCAACTAAGGAACATGTTTGCATTGACATTATTTCAGAAAACAAGGACACTTCAATTGTTCCTGCTGTAAGATATATAATTCTGATTCATGTCATTCTAAGGCTTTCTTCAATTATGAAATGTTCATGATCTCTATTGACATTTTATATCCTTTATATTAATCTTATTATCTCCTTTACTCCCAAATGCAGACATCTTTAAGTCAGGAACCTGTTGTCCTTGGTATGAATTCAGAAAATAAAGATACATCAATCAATCATTCTGTAAGATATCTATTTTAGTATTATCACATTTTGAATGCATCTGAAATCAATGTGTTACCTATGTCTGATCAAGCTACAATGCTTGGTTTATAGGGATCACTTTGTGGTGAAAATGATCTCAGCTTGACTTCTTCTACTCCACCAGCTAAAAGACTTTCCCTGGAACACACTGATTCTGCAACTCAAGCTGAATCACTTGATGTTCAACTTACTCAACTATCATCAACCAAAATGAAAAAACCTCCAAAGAATGCCAAGACTCCAAAGCTGGAGAGATAAACCTTTGGCCATGCATCATATGAGAGGACTATTTTCACTGCTTTGGAAGAAAAAACTAAGTTACCCGTTTTTTGAGTGTCTAACATTAACATCTATATTTTCCTGTTTGATGTTCTACCATGACTCTATTTTGATGAAACTTTCGTCTACTTTGTACTAAGTTTTGTTATATAAGTCTTAAGCTCTACTGCAAAAACTAATATGCTAATTTAACTACTATGAAGTTTTATCAAAATCCACAAAATGTTCTTTTATTATGTCAATTATTCTCTATGATCTCATATTAGATGAAAATATATGTCAAATGATTCAAATAATACCAACATGTTATTAAAATCTCAATAGAATAAGATAATAAAAAGTTATTCAATAAATTATGCAGTATCAGACCCAAATAGAGTCTACATGAGATTCAAGTATAAACAAGTATTCATTCTATAAATCAATACCACTAATATGTGAAGATGGATAAAATTATGTTTACACTTTCTTTCAATGCAAGTCCTAATATCAGTAAGCCTTTTCTTCTAAATACACACACTTAAGACCAATGCAATGTCATGCGATTTCAACATACTACTCATGAGCATAGTCAGAATTGTATATTAAATTTGTTAACTTGCTCATTGGCTAATTAAATTAAACCAATAAACTACATAGATTGTTTCAGCTAATCTTTGTTCATTACAGCTATATACTAAGGACAAGAACTGATGTGACAATAGCATGCTGCAAAACTTACACAAATATCATATGCCTAGACCTACCTACTATGCTTAAGTCCATGGCTACTTCATAATACTTTATCATAAACATATAAATAATCATATAATTTTGGTGTAGCCTAGAAATATGCAATTCCTATGTTAACCTTTGTAGACTTACTACCACTTTCAAATTTTATTTTTTCAAATCCGTGAAAACTACTTGGAGGGAATTGATTTCATATATAGAAATATTACAATTTTAGGAAGAAACATGTGAAGTTTTTGAGATTTCAGACTATTGGAAACATAGTTCCCTAATTACAAACAACATTTCTAAGACTACACTTCAATCCTCCAAGTAATGGATGCTCAAGATCATAAAGCAGCTAAGGATAAAGCTTCTCTAGCAAGATTTAGAAGAAAGAGCATTCTACAGCAGAAGGTGAATAAACGAGCTAAGATTTCAATGTCTTCATCAGTACTGCATACTCCTTTTGCTGATATCACAAACACACCAGTTGTGCCAAGAGACGAAAAAGTGCATGTAAGTAAAAACCATATCTTATGTTTGAGTAATACTCCTCCAACCAACAGCTACAAACCAAAATACCAATTTCAGATCAATTATCCAAACTTTACACAAAGCAGACATATTCCTAATATTCAACCAGGTTCTATTGAAAGATCTTGCAATCAGGATAGATTACCCACGCCAAATGCTATTTCTCCTCCTAATATTGCAAATTTTACTCAGCCAACTTCATCCAATAAAATTCAAAAGGAAAAAATAAGTCATCCTAAATTTAATCAGCAAGGTGTAAATTTAATGAATAGATTTATGTTGGTTGATTCTGATAATGCCTCATCATCAACAATGAACAATCAGAATTCCAATACTGAAACCATTGATGATGATGCAAGTTCTGTTGACAGTGAACAGTATGAAGCTTACATTCCAAGTCATGAATCTGAATCAAGCAGTGATTCAGAGGAAGATGACCTTAGTCACACACATGGAGGATTGATGCCTCCCAATTTCGAACGAGGTAATATTTAAACTATATTTAATCAGTGTTTAATAAATACATTTTGATTCTAAACTAAGCATCATTATTTTATATATAACTGTGGTTAAAAACTAACCATCATTATTTTGTATATAACTAGGTTATTCTGATATTGGTGATCCTTCTTGCGAATGTCGTAAATGTGGTGCGTGCATGTGGTACCAAGAGCGTAAGAGGAAGTCAAGACATAGTTCTAATCCTGAGTTTGGAATGTGTTGTGGGAATGGCAAAGTTCAAATTCCTTTCTTGCCTACACCTCCTATACTATTAAATGATCTTATGTTCAATCATTTTTCAACCGAGAGCAAACATTTTAATCATAACATAAGGTGTTATAATAGTATGTTTGCATTCAGCTCACCAGGATTTAAGGTTGACAAAGGAATTACCAAAACAAGAGGTCCACCTATTATAAGAATTCAAGGACAATCATGTCATAGAATCGGAAGCATGCTTCCTGTACCTGGAAAGAATCCAAAATATGCACAGCTATACATATTTGATACAGAAAATGAATTGCAGAATAGAGTTCAAGGCGTAAGGTATTTGTAACAAATCTCAATTCA
Organism: Medicago ruthenica; assembly: GCA_018208015.1. Taxonomy (NCBI): domain Eukaryota; kingdom Viridiplantae; phylum Streptophyta; class Magnoliopsida; order Fabales; family Fabaceae; genus Medicago; species Medicago ruthenica. The sequence continues at coordinate 82,918,365 of CM031373.1, read as the reverse complement.
TTTCTATTGCATTTCAATATCACAACTGTTAGTGCCTGTTATTTATGACATCATCATTTATTTCAGCAATCCAAAAATTAATATACAAACGGTTGCAAACTTACAAAAAATGCTTGATGAGCACAACTGTCATGCTAAATCGTTTAGAAAGGCACGTGATAGATTGAAACACAACAATGTTCAAAACTTAAAGTTGAAGCTAATTTCAGATAGAACAACTGATGGAAGGATTTATAATCAACCTACAGTCTCAGAAGTGGCAGCTTTAATAGTCGGTGACGTAGACTCAGCAGCAAGAAGAGATATCATTATGGAGAGGCAGAGTGGTCGTTTGGAAAGAATTGATGAGTTCCATCCAGCGTATCTTGCATATCAATATCCACTTTTGTTTCCTTATGGTGAAGATGGATATAGAGACGATGTTCTACACCGAGGTGTCATCGATGTAAATGTTGACAAGAGGTTTCGACTAACAATTAGAGAATGGCTGTCATTCAGGATACAAGCAAGGAAAACAGAAGCAATGACAATATTGTGTTCAAGAAGGTTATTTCAACAGTTTTTGGTCGATGGTTTTACAATGATGGAAGCTGATAGATTGAAATGGTTGAGAAAAAACCAGTCCAAATTAAGAGTTGGTAAATACAGAAGTTTGAGTACCACCCAATCAAATGTAGGAGATCACTCTTCAAAGCAAGGTAAGAGGGTCGTGCTGCCTACGAGTTATGTTGGCGGTCGTAGGTACATGGATCAACTTTATTTCGATGGCATGGCTATTTCAAGTGTTGTTGGCTTTCCTGATTTGTTTATAACTTTCACTTGCAATCCGAACTGGCCTGAAATTCAAAGGTATGTTGGATCAAAACACTTAAAAGCACATGACCGACCATACATCATTGCAAGAGTTTTCAGAATTAAGTTTGATGAACTTCTCAATGACTTGACAAAAAAACACGTCCTTGGCAAAGTTGTTGCATGTAATATTCTAAAACTTTTCACTATTTAAATTTAAAAACTATGTTAAATAGTCATGACATTCATTTATACTAATTGTTTTTTTCAGATATGTACACCATTGAATTCCAGAAAAGAGGTCTACCGCATGCTCATATACTTATCTTCCTACACCCTTCAAGTAAATATCCTACCCCAGAGCTCATTAATAAAATCATTTCTGCTGAAATACCCAGTTCTGAAAAACAAAAAGAACTATACAAGTTAGTTGCTACTCATATGATGCATGGGCCATGCGGTTTGGCCAACAACAAGTCCCCTTGCATGAAAAAAGGTCATTGTTCAAAGTATTATCCTAAAAAATTTCAAGCAGAAACGGTTGTTGATAGTGAGGGTTATCCTGTGTACAGAAGAAGGGATAATGGAAGGCAAATTGTGAAAAATGGCATAACCTTGGATAATCGACATGTTGTTCCACACAATGATTATTTATTGATGAAGTATCAAGCTCATATAAACATGGAGTGGTGTAATCAATCAACTTCTATCAAATACTTATTCAAATATATCAACAAAGGTTCTGATAGAATTACTGCTGCCATTGTTTCGAATTCTTCAAATCAGTCAAATCCAAATGACAATGCTGACGAGATAAAAAAATACATTGATTGTCGCTATGTTTCACCTAGCGAGGCTTGCTGGAGGATATTTGCTTTTCCAATCCATGGAAGAAATCCAGCTGTTGAGAGAATGTTCTTCCATTTAGATGGAGAACAATCGGTTTATTTCAACGATTATGAGCAGGTAGATGAAGTTCTTTTAAAACCATCAGTTACCGAATCGATGTTTACATCATGGCTTGAATGTAATAGTAGGTACCCTGAAGCCAAGTCCCTTACCTATTCTAATTTTGTTTCCAAGTTTGTGTATGATAAACCAAAACGAACTTGGAAACCGAGGAAAAAAGGTTTTACCATTGGAAGGTTGATGTGGGTGCCTCCGAGTACTGGTGAAGTTTACTTTTTGAGGAGGATGCTAACCGTTGTTAAGGGACCAACTTCCTATGAAGATATTAAAACTGTAAACAACATTCTATATGATACATTTAGGGAAGCATGTTATGCAATGGGATTCTTGGAGGATGATAAAGAATATATTGAAGCAATCAAAGAAGCAAGTGTATGGGCAACAGGTGTTTTCTTAAGGATACTATTTGTCACTTTACTCCTTACCAGTTCTATGGATAGACCAATTCATGTTTGGAACAATACTTGGAAATTGTTAAGTGATGGTGTTTTATACGAGCAAAGGAGATTGGCAAATAACCAAGGTATAACTGGTAAACATTAATTTTATAGTTAACTCATGGTGTTCATATGCATATAGTTAATTATTTATAGTTGTTTAAAGTATATCTGTATAAATTTGGTTACTTATTTATTTTTCTCAGAGTTGGAACTTAGTGATGATCAAATCAAAAATTTAACTCTTGCATTACTTGAGAAGCACATGGAAAGAAATAGAAGATCTCTAAAAGAATTTAAAGGATTTCCTTACCCAAAAAGTTATGTCATGGAACAACTTGGTAACAGATTGATTTATGATGAACTTAATTATAATGTTGATGCATTGAGAGACGATTTCCAACGGCTATATAATACTCTTACAGGTACAATATAACAATGAAACTTTTTTTTTTCCAACATAATATTAACTAAAATAAATAACCTGTTTACCATATTATATGGTGGATCAGCTGAACAGAGAGGAATTTATTACCAAATCATGGCAGCTGTTAATGGCCAGAAAGGTGGTGTATTCTTCTTACACGGTTACGGAGGAACCGGAAAAACATTCATGTGGACAACTTTGGCTGCATCATTGCGGAGTCAAGGAAAAATTGTTCTGACTGTTGCCACAAGTGGTATTGCTTCTCTGTTATTACCTGGAGGCAGAACTGCTCATTCCAAGTTCAAGATACCTGTCCCTGTGTTGGAGAACTCAACATGTAATATTGATGGCATAAGTGATCTAGCACAGCTCTTAAAGGTTACAAATTTGATCATATGGGATGAAGCTCCAATGGCACATAAGTTTTGTTTTGAAGCCTTAGATAGAACTCTAAAGGACATCATGTCAAAAACTTCCAACTCCACCAAAATTTTTGGTGGTAAAGTTATTGTATTTGGCGGTGACTTTCGCCAAATTTTACCTGTTGTACCAAGAGGAACCAGATCAGATATCATCCATGCGTCCATAAATTCTTCCTACATATGGGACTTTTGTCAAGTCCTGACTCTCACAAAAAACATGCGACTTCAAAATGATACTCAGTCATCTGATCCTAATGAGTTAAAAAAAATTTCAGAATGGATTTTGAATGTTGGTGAAGGGAAGATATCTGAACCAAATGATGGCTTTGCTGATTTTGAAATACCGGAAGAATTGTTGATCAAAGACTTTGATGATCCAATTAATGCTATAGTGAATAGCACTTATCCTAACCTTTTGAATATGTACAACAATGCTGATTATCTTAAACAAAGAGCAATATTGGCATCTACAATAGAAGTCGTTGATACAATAAACGACTATGTCCTTTCTCTTATTCCAGGTATAACAATTGATACAATTCTATTATAATTACTACATTGATAATACAACACATTAACTATATTAATATTTTCACTAACACTTCTACATTTATATTTGTTAAGGAGAAGAAAAGGAATACTTAAGTTCTGACTCAGTAGACAAATCTGAAGTTAATCAGGAATGCCAGTCTTTTGAAATACTAACTCCAGAATTTCTAAGTACCTTAAAAACCTCAGGTCTTCCTAACCATAAGATCAAACTCAAAGTTGGAACTCCAATCATGCTAATGAGAAATTTAGATCAAGCAGAAGGTTTATGCAATGGTACTAGACTTATTGTTACTAGAATGGCCAATCATGTGCTTGAGGCAAAGATTATTTCAGGTAAAAATATTGGAAACCTCACATATATACCAAGAATGTCTATGTCTCCGTCTCAATCTCCTTGGCCATTTAAACTAACTAGAAGACAGTTTCCTATTATTGTGTCTTACGCTATGACTATCAATAAGTCGCAAGGCCAACTCTTGACAGTGTTGGACTCTATTTGCCAAAACCAGTCTTTAGTCATGGACAATTGTATGTAGCTTTTTCTAGAGTTACAAGAAAAGCAGGACTCAGGATATTGGTTCATGATGTGGACAAGAAACCTCTTTCAAACACAACAAATGTTGTGTACAGGAAGTTTTTGACAACTTATGGTAAGTCTGTTTATGCCTATGTTACTAAAACTTATACTCTTATTTAACTTCTGTTGTTTATTGTTATACAAGTCACAAGTTTTGTTTGAAAACATGATCATATACTATATAAACTATTAATTAACACGTATTGCAAAATATTAGATTTCATATGGATATTAAAATTAACCATTGTTTTCTGTCATTTTTTTTTAATGTACACTGCAGACTATTGATTAAAGTCTGCCTACTGATGGGAACAGAAACCAAGTTTAGTTTAGGCCATTCAATTATCAACTTCCACATCACTTGGAAACTCTTTCTGTTTTGACCCTTTTTTGGAGTTAAGCATGATCTTATATATATATTTGATCGCCATTTCTGATTCCATCAAGACATTTACTACTTTATGTAAAGCAATTGGATTACTTATTATGAATACTGCCAAAATCTAAATGTCTGCAAAATTGTGTACAGTCTTTGTCATTTTCTTATTATGTTTGTCTCAGAATCTTTACCATGTGCAAAAACGTAAATCATGCATCTTTTGACTCATCAATATATGAATTGGCAAATCAATTCAATTAGCTGTTGACAACACAACAATAGCAATGCAT